>MJVA01001004.1:0-444846 GCA_001939245.1 Talaromyces wortmannii | reverse complement strand
TTTTTTTTTGGTTTTTTTTTTTTTTTTTTTTTTTTTTTTTTTCACTATTATTTTCCGCGACCGTCTCCTCCACGCTGATTCTCAGCCTCGATGCGCTAGTTCGGAGTTGGCGAAACCCCCTATATTTCATTGTCTATTATTTCTGCTGTAATAGATAACGTTCGGTATTCAACTACCAGGCAACGATGTTTTCCGGAGTTCGGACTACTTTTTAATTGCATATAATGGTGACAGTCTGACGCAAATTCCGCCATCTTACTAGATAAGGCATAGGCTAGCCAGCAGGATTATCGCTTACAAACGACAAGCTCACCACTGACTCACCAGCATATACTTAAATCCACCAATTTCTTTAAATAATTTCGTAGAATATTGCTAGAAAGCAAATAATTCAAGTTTCATCGGTTCAGTCCGAGCGTAATGGCGCACATCTTGCGGGGAGTGTACAGCCCACTGTCGGTAGCAGCAGCAGCGTCCACCTCCGAGTGTCCTGTAGGGAGTGACAATAAGTTTGGACCACAAATTGCTGTTGGTTGTCGCGCTTTTGACTTCACCCTGCTGTTTGAAGATTCTTTCTTCGTTCTTCTCCCGGCAGCCGTATTCTTGCTTCTCTTACCATCCCGATGGCGGCAGTTGCAGCATCAAGCGGTCAAGGTAGTAAGCTATAAGCTCGCCATTCAGAAATTAGTATAAAATTCATCAATTCTGCACCTGCTTCAGACTATGCTAACTCTTCTCATAGGTGCTTCTCGCCATTTTGTTCATTCTCCATGTTGTCTACACAGCCTTCCAAGCTAAAGCCCCAGCGCTTCGTACAGGGGCTGCTACTGCCGCAGCTGTAATCAACATTACTGCCACTCTAGCAGCAACATGGACATCGTTTTTAGAAGACCAACGCTCGATTGCACCGTCTTATATTCTTGTACTCTACTTCTCCTCTGCGAGTCTTCTGACATTGCCACGGCTGCGGTCACTATGGCTGATCACAGGTGAGGATGGAGTCATTGTTTGCCGCGGTCTTTGGACTACAATCTTCATCGTCACGGTTCTCGTTTTATTTGCGGAATCTGCAAGCAGATTTACATCATTGCAGCCTCTATATCAGCTGCGTAACAGAGAAGAACGGAGTGGGTTTTGGGGTCGAAGTTTTTACATTTATTTGCTTCCTTTGCTCAAAGCTGGCAACTCCAGGGTTCTCGAAATCACTGACTTGCCAGATGTCGATGCCGAACTCCAAGGCGAAGATGCTGGAAATAAACTTCGACAGGCGTTCGCTAAAAGGCGTAACTCAGGCAAGAATATACTAGTTAGGGCTGCCTTTGTTGCTTACAGATCTATTTTTCTTTGGGCTATGCCGTCTCGTCTCGCTCTCACGGGGTTTAGCTTCTCACAGCCATTCTTAATTACCACGACTATCAATTTTATGCAGGCTTCCCCAACTGCAGAGAATCAAAATTATGGGCCGTCGCTGGTTGGGGCATATATCCTAGTATATTCTGGCATCACTGTGGGTCAACTGGCACAATGACAGATGACTGTAGTCCGAAAGCTGACCAGATTTAGATCTCAACCGCCGTTTACTGGAGACAAAGTAATCGTCTAATCTCCGCTTTGCGAGCTGGCCTAGTCTGCATGATCTACGATAAAACACTTGGCCTTCAACCAGAGGATCTAGAAAACTCGGCTGCTGTGACGCTGATGGGCACCGACATTGAGCGAATTGCTTATAACCTAAGGATAGTTCATGAACTCTGGGCATCCATTGTTGAAATTGCCATAGCTCTATGGCTTCTAGCACGACAGGTCGGCGTGGCCTGTGTTATTCCATTGGTGATTGGTCTGGGTATGGACAGCCCACCTGCCTCGATCGCTCGTGCTATATTCTGCTACTAACACTGTTTTTATTAGTCTCTGTAGGAATTATGATTCCCATCTCCTCGCGATCTGGTGTAGCTCAGAAACAATGGATAGAACGTGTACAGAAGAGGCTCGCCATCACATCGACCATGGTAGGAGATATTAAAGCCATGCAAATGCTTGGCCTCTCAAAAGCCTTATCGAAAATTGTGACGAACCTTCGAAAGATTGAAGTTGAGACTTCTCGTCGATTTAGAAAACTTCTTATCTGGCAACTTGTCGTCTGTATGTTTCAAGTCGGACTTTTTCTATTTATTCTCAACAAAATGTACTAATCCAACACCTTCAGCAAATGTACCTCTCGATTTCACTCCATTTGCGACTTTGGCGATCTACGCCGGCATTTCAGTGGCCAAACCTGACGCATCTTTATTTTCTGCGCAAGCTTTCACGTCCCTTGCTTTAATATCTCTCTTTACGTCACCTCTTCTTCAATTTTGCCAAGCCATTCCCTCTTTCAAACAGGCCATTTCCTGCTTCGATCGAATCGAAGAGTATTGCAATATGGACTCGGACTATGACCCGCAGGAAGTCACTTCTTCTAGCTGTGATTCTCATGACATTGAATTCCGCAATATTTCAACTACTCCACCACTCACTTCACCACTGATCTCGTTTCAAGCTGCAACAATATCAAGGTCCCTCACATCGCCACCAATTCTAAACGACCTTAATTTTGAGATTCGTCGCGGTATAACTGCTATAATTGGACCAATTGCTAGTGGGAAGACAACTCTTCTTGAGGCTATGCTGGGCCGTCACGTCTTACAAGGCAACCCAACACCTGTTCCTCTATCTCGTGCTGCGTACACTCCGCAAGTCCCATGGATCATGAACACGACCATCCGAGAAAATATTATTGGAACCAATGATTTTGACCAAAAGTGGTATGACTTTGTTGTATCCGCGTGCGGCCTCGAAAATGATTTGAAGAATCTCTCTGGCGGCGACCAACGTTTAGCAGGAAGTAAAGGGGCAACTCTTAGTGGGGGTCAGAAACAGCGAGTGGTAGGTTTCTTTTGCACCACAATAACGGATACTTTTTCAGGCTTTGCTAATATTTTCGCTCTCTTTAAATAGGCCTTGGCCCGAGCTGTCTATTCCAAGCTTGACTTGCTCGTTCTTGACAGTCCATTTAGTGGCCTCGACTCTAGTGTTCTAGAAAAAATTACAAAACAACTATTCAGTGAAGAGGGTCATTTTAAGCACGCGGGCAGATCTGTGATCCTAGTCACCAATAACTGTCAGTTACTCTCAATCCGTGCCACAGGTCTTTATTATTCTAATTTGTGTAGACCAAATCCTCTCCCATGCAGACGACATAATTGTGTTGGATAAAGGAACTATATTTGCCCGAGGGTCATATACTGATATGTTAGATCATATGCCTCATATCTTCAGCAAACTCGATATGGATGTGCCTGAAGAACGCGAGCTTTCGCCTGTTCCTCGACAACTGGCCATTGAACGCTCTCACGAGGAGTTGGATGGATTTGAAGATACTTTAAAGGCAAACTCTGCATTGACACAAAATGGCTCTTGGTCGGTTTATTCGTACTACATCAATGCCGCAGGTTGGGCTCTATTTATAAGCTCACAAACAGCATTGATGGCCGAGTGCTTTTGTTCCAGCTTTTCCTGTTAGTCTCCCCTTCTTTTTGGCATCATTTTTCAACAACTTTTTTTTTATATATTCACTGACAGTCTGAAGCCATTTGGGTCAAATGGTGGGTCGACGCCAATGACGAAAAACCAAATCAACGTCTTGGCCTGTATATCGGGATTTACGGAGTATTGACCTTTTTATCAATATTTGGAATCGCATTATCCGGCAGGTATGTTTCTTTTCGTTTTTATATCATTTATCTCTAGTTCTTATGATCTTCCCTTACTTGTTTCATCGTAATACTCGATATTGGTGAATTACTGAGTCTCCTATAGGCTATATGTGATTGACGTTCTCTCCCGAACTTCTTTTAAGTTACACGCCGATTTACTGCAAGCTGTGATGAGGTATGTGAGCGCATAAATCAATTTATTTCTCTCTCTTACCTTTCTGATTTTCTCCAAGGGCCCCGTTTGCATTCTTCCAAACTATTGATACGGGATCCATCATAAACAGGTAACTAGCCTCACTGTAGTCGTTTGGGGGGGCACTAACTAAACCTTTTCTAGATTTAGCCAGGACTTGGAACTCATGGATCTAATGTTTCCTGTCTATTATCTTAACTTCGTCGAGGGTATGTATTAGAAAAGCCTCCGCACTAACAATATTCGAAGCCTTTAAAATATGCTGACAATCCACGTGTATAGCCCTGGGCAGTTTGACCGTTAAATTAATCATAATCTGCGTGGTTGGCAAATATCTCGCCACTTCTGTGCCTTTTGTTGCTGTTGTCGTTTATTTTATTCAGTCCTTTTATCTCCGAACTTCACGTCAGATCCGCGTAATGGATATTGAGATAAAAGCACCTCTATATACACAGTTCCTGGAAACCATCGATGGAGTTGCCTGTATTCGCGCCTTTGGTTGGGGTACCGGATTCCGAGCGCGCAGTCAACACAGACTCAACGAGAGCCAGAAGGCGTTTTACATGTTCTGGAGCATTCAGCAATGGCTTCAGCTTGTTGTCAATCTATTGGTCGGCGCGATTGCAGTGATTTTGGTCGCAACGGTCACCTCGCTGAAATCGCAATTCAATGCAGCTAGTGTCGGAGTTGCATTAAACTTACTTTTATCGTTTAATGAAAATTTGACGCGAGCGATCAAGATGTGGACAATGGTTGAGATGAGTATTGGCGCCGTCACTCGCATCCAGTCTTTCTCAAAGGACACGCCAAGAGAGGAGGAGCAGACAACAGGTCTTCTGAGCGAATCAGACAAGGATTGGCTTCAAAATGGTGGTGTTCAATTTGACAACATCAGTGCAGGATATAGGTATGCTACCAAGCCCACCAATTTTCTTCATATTCTAATTTTTCCTATTTAAATAGCACTTCGCCAGCCACAATTCTCAAGAATATTTCTCTAACAATCCGGCCCGGTGAGAAGGTTTGCATCTGCGGCCCTTCCGGAAGTGGAAAAACATCTTTTATCATGACCATTCTCCGCATGCTTGATATACGCGCAGGAAAAGTGACAGTCTCGGACACCGACATTACAACAGTCCCCCGCTCGCTACTCCGCAGTACCGTCAATGTCATTCCTCAGGAGCCGCTGCTTCTGCCGGGAACTGTCCGCTTCAATCTCGATCCACAAGGAATATCCTCCGACGACAGGATTGAATATGCACTGACAAAAGTCGGTATGTGGAAACTTGTTTTGTTGAAGGGTGGCCTGGATGCGGAGTTGGAGGTCCAGCATTGGTCCGTTGGACAAAAGCAGCTATTTGAATTAGCTAGAGCGATTGTCGTGCAGAGTCCTATTCTCATCCTAGACGAGGCTACGAGCAGGTATGTGGATGACTGCGCTTGCAGAAACTCTCAACTCTTTGCATTAGTTCTGGGTGTCTGAGCTGACCGTGACTCTTAGTATGGACTGGGAAACCGAATCAACGATGCAGTCTGTTATTGAAACCGAGTTTGCCGATCAGACAGTCATTGCTGTGATGCATAGATTTAGATACATCGATCGATTTGACCGAGTTGTTCTGTTGAAGCATGGCTGCCTGGTGGAAAACGGCGACCCGACCTCTCTTCTGGCTGCAGACTCGGAGTTCCGGAATTTGTATCATGCGTGGAAAAAAGAGTAGAGCATGCCTTGAAGATAGATTTTGATACCAGTATCATACGAATATTACGACTATATGCATACAACCGTGGTGTAAACGCCCAATAATAACCGGGAACAAGAGTTGGAATTACTAGTCTCATTAGCTGGGACCATACAGCTGGGTAAATGCAAGACATCCAGGTTCAGCTGATCCGTGAACGCCAGCACCGAAAAGCATAGTGCATGGCAGCACAACTGAGCAGCTCACCTTATTCGCTAATTGAGTCGTGAATTAACGCTTGTTCCCGTGAGGGTGTTCATGGAGGGTGACAACAAATCCGAGGACGGACTCGGCATGATAGGGCTCTCCACGTATCCGGCACTAGCCCACCCCTCCCTCCACCGTGTAATTGTCTAATCACAGCTGGTAGCTAACAGGCTCGTGCAGATAGCAGCTTTAGCTCCCGAATGTCGTGCATCCACGATTTACCTGCATGACGTGCGCCTTGTTGGAGTCGCGATCTCAATCAAGCAAGGCCATGGAGCGGGGCAATCGAGCAGCCGACTGAGGAGGTGGAGAAAGTGAAGTTATATGTAGAGGGACTAAAGGAGAAAGGTATCTTATTAGTGCAATGCCGAGTTATTCCCATAGCTCCGGAGCGAGGATGGCGGAATGTATGCCAACTTCTGCGACTGATGAGTTGGGCTCTTGAAGAGCCGCATCAGTTGGTCACAGGGTATTTAAGGAGAAGATGGGTTTGTCGAGGAATGGAACTTTCTATCTTTTCTATCTTTTCTATCTCTACTCAAAGGCTATTTTTATTGCTGCTTATCTGGGTTAACAGTACCATCTCATCCATTACTTCCCTTCACAAACCTCAGTCACATTTTATCACCAGTACATACTATCCATCCTTGGTCATTGGCATCACAATGGGCTGCGTCCAGGGTGCGTATTATCTCTCTCAACTGTTAAATTCTCTTTACTGACACCAATAGGCTTTGTTACTGAACAATCACACGCACTGTATGATAATATTGACGAAAAAGGAGATGTTTACGGTCCAAAGTAAGTCATGTAATAACTTATCTGCTACAAATGTAGAATGTATTACATGAATTGCTTATAATTAACAGCCAGTTCCAACCTCCCCAAAGTCCTCGGCCTGACCCCGACGGACCAGACAATGAACCATGGGGATATTTAAGGCGGCATTAAACGTTGACACATGGCTTGTGGCTGTCACAAGCGCATTCAGGTGCAGGCGCCTGTGTTTACAGTGGGTCCGTTCTTTACAATTTGTAACAATTAGAAAGCCGTTCTAATACTTTCTTGTCAGATTATGTATGCTCTAAATCATACGGTATCACGATTTTGGAGTGCTTGGCTCATGAGTTGCAAGTTATTTACTCCAATTTTAACCTTGACAGTGTCATTAGGTCTTGGTATTCGTCTCTACTTTGTCATTGATTATTTCTCAAGCAGACTGGCATGAAATTGTCATCAATCAGTCCGCGTGTTTAAATGGTTATATCCTCTCGTTTTGATAGCTATTCTACTTTATTCTTAAAGGACTTCTTCCCACTCATATTTTAAGATGACTTTTTCTTTACATAAGTAATTACACGGAATATCAGTAGATAGTTAAGTGATATTCTTGTTATATATTTATTTGCAGAACTCCACATGTCATGTCGAATGACTCAATATTATGCTCATTGCGCACCATTCTTTTGAACCTTGAAGACAATAATAAGAGTTAATAAAATATAATAATTGCTAAAACATTTCACATAAATTTGATAGGTTTCACGAGGAGCTATTATGCTCTCAACCATTATTTCCAGAACTGTGACGTCTTGGCAGATCTTATCGATAAGAGCGGAGAACAGAGTTTTCAATGCGGGGGCGAGTGGGCCTGGAAAATGTCGAATCGCTGCACCCATTGGTAGCTATGACTATCGGTCCCGCATATAATTACTGCTAGTCCATATAAGGTTAGAATGTTTTTCATGGCTTCTTGTTGTTCTATAACTTCCGGAAGATCCAGGCTGCTGGATTGGCTCAGATCAATCGGATTAGATGGAACAATGATATTTTTCTACGGTGAGTGAAAGATGAAACGTCGAGGTAGTAATAGGCTCGCGGTAGTGCACGGCCCTATTTGCAGAATCTACGACTGACACAGTCAGACTTAAAGCCCAACGCCAACAAAGACAACCAGGCCAGGAGAATAAAGCTTGAATGTTCATGCATGGTTGGGCACTCATCCGTCATATACTTGTATTTTATGTGGAAAAGCTCAATTATCATGATAAGTATGAGCTGGTGTCAATAGCCCCGACAAAAACAAACGAACAGAACATGATCCAACGGTTCCGCTTCAACGCTTTATTCGGCCATATGGAGAACAATCATAAGTCTAAAAATTATTTATAGTTTGGCGCTTCGCTTAGCCAATGCATTAGTAAGGGTAAGAAGGTTGTCCCTTTCTTGTGGCGTGAACTCTCGTCTCTTGGGCCCTCCACGACTGCCGTCACCACCTTTCCGGCTCTTTGCGCCAGTGAAAACGTCATCTTTCTCTTGTTTGTTGTATTCGGTATGGAACTTCCACTTCTCCAATAGTTCCGGAGAGAGCTTTTGCTGGAATGCCCCGGAAATATATTTGCCAATTACCGGCAAGAATTTGTATGCGCTGTGCCACATTATGTTAGCATTCGGTTAAAGAATTTTCCTCGAGTCACCTACTGTCCAGTGCCACCGGTAGCAATGAATAAATTCTTGTGGTCTGGGTGATAATCAAAGACAAAGTCTCCAGTTGGCGTTTCGTTGTACCAGCAGAGTGCCGTCTTTTCAAATCCTCTCGACACAAGCTGTGGCAAAATTTCTCCTAGTCCAGCAAGAAGTCTTTGTCGTCCTTCTTCGGGGATAAAATTGGCGCGTGCTGAGATCGCATCGCTTGGCGGGGAAGAAATATCCTCTCCTTCGACAGAAGAGGATAGGGTGTAGCCAAAACTGTGACAAGCAACCTTTAAATAACCCGTCTCTTCGTGAGGCGGAAAACTGAAGAACCCAGTAGACAGATTGAAAATAATTGGAAGATCCTTTAGTTCCTTGACTTCCTCAGGGGTAAGTCTCACAAACCCGACAATCTGGCCGGTGGCTACCATAGAATTCCAACTTGGGATCAGACTGGCAGTCCACGCACCAGTGGCGAACATAAACTTGTCGCCACGAACTAAGTTTCCTTCAGCTGTTTTCACTGCTGTGATCGTACCGTCTGGTCCCTTCTCGAGGCCCGTGACTTGACCATGGGTGCCCGTCACGAAATTGACACCGGCAAGAATGCAGCGATCACGGAGACCAGCTACAGCAAGGCCAGCATCAGCCCATCCTGCCGCATTATTATAGAAGCCTTCAAATCCATCGCCAATTGGGTTCCCGCTCACAGTCGGGAATCTGGCTTTTAATGCTTCCATGTTTTCAAGACCATGCCATTCCGCTCCCATGTTAGTCAAAATCTCCTTCGTCTTTCTGATAAAGTCTGACCCTCCAGACTGAACCATATTCGCAGGCCCTGACTGCTGGGCGGTCCATACGCATGGTGTCTGATGGAAAGAGTTTGCATACTCTGGTTGCGTGTTCCATAAGTCATATGCCTCTTTTCCCATTTCCGCATAAACTTTGTCGCCATAGTCGAAGCGAATCACACGTGAGATGTCATTGCTGGATCCGTCAGGCACTGGGGGCATAGCCCGATCAAGCACAGTGATGGATCGGAAGCCGTCCTGGGCCAGGTTCAGGGCGGTTGACAGGCCGAAAACACCCCCGCCCACAATGATGATGGTCTCACGCTTGTCCATGGCCTGTGATTCTACTGAGACAATTGACAGCTGTCAAGAGAATTGTTCACAATGGGAAAAAAATGTGAAGACGATGGTTATAATTGTCTGCATTGATACCATCACCGTGTTTCGGGTGAGGACCGGGTTTGCCAGCCGACCCGAACCGTGTTTTCCGCGGGGGGCGTCGCCACCTGATAGAAGCGATCCACGACAAACACCGACACGTGTATGAATTACTGATAAACACACGCGGCTAATGACTGCAAGCTGGAGCCGTTTTGGCAGGTCTTATCGGCCTCCCCAGGATCTGAGCACCGGATCTGGTCTAGTCGTGGGCGAAGAGTCCGCGGGAAACATGAACGGCTGCTATCTCCCCACCCGGATGCACTCCATTTCTCTAATTACAGAAGGGATCGGCCTGCGTTATCGGAGCTGTTGTAGTAAAAGTAGAAAGTGACAAGAATTGTTACAGATAATAATGACTGTTTACTAGAATATACACGCTGGAGGTATTGTGGAAAAAGAAGGAATCTTTTTCTTGTTGGCACGGTCTGGTGTTCTTTCACCGCCCTTTCGAATCGCAAATAAAAAAAGCTGTTAGGCAGGTGACCCAACTTGAGAAAGTTTCTTTCCAAGTCGAAAGCCCAGTAGAGAAATAACTTCCTCCCAAAACCGCATAGAAGGATCAGTGGCTTTGCTGTTTTGCTCGTATGCGTTGGTTGATGGGGCCTCCTATACAAGGTCTACTTCCTCGGGCTTTAGCCGTCTGGTGCCTTTCAGTAGCTTCCACGAGACAAACAGCAGAGGCGCTATTATGACCATTGTACAGTGAGTGAGAATTTCCGTTACATCCCACGGGTCAAAGCTAGTATAGCCGTAGCAAGTGACAATTACAACCATCCAAGAAATCCCAATGTATCCGCACCAAGGCTGGAATCGTCCTTTGTATGGAAGATCGCAGCAGTCAAGTCCTTGGACCTCGCATGCGCGGTAGAAGCAGATATATGTGACGCATATCACAATGAAGTCAATGATCCCGGCCACTGTGCTCAGATTGATAAGCCAAGTTAGTACCGTCGACGAGCTGTGGGAAAGTTGTAAAAACGAAAAGAACGGAATATCATTACTACAGTAAAACAGTATATCGGAACGCGTTTGTCAGTACTCAGTACATATGGTGAGAAATGTGGGTGCCAGGCCATCCAGCGCCATTCCGTATAGCGTTCTTATAGCGCAGTACGTATACGTGTTACCGGCCGAAAAGATACTTGACACCAACAATGCATTCACAATATGGGTTAGAACTTGAATATTGAGGTTTGCCATGGCGATGACATATGGTGAAGCAGCTGTGGTACCAGACCTCAAGCTGTCCCAGAAAGAATTTTGACCAAGGCTGGGGTCATTGTACGCTATGACAATACCACAGTACAGGGCATTGCCGATGAAGAACACTCCGAATCGCCAGCACAGAGTTTTGAATGCACTTTTGATGTTCGTGCGAGGGTGCTTTGCTTCTGCAGCTACCATCGAAATATACTCGGGACCGACACAGGCAAACGAAGCAGCCCAAAGAGCCGCTAAGAACCCCTCGAACTTTCCAATATTTCCGATACTTCGATACTCAGAAAAAGCACCTGGGTGTTGCCAGTAACGGAAGCCGCAAGTATCGACCTGGGGGTTGCAACCCACCATGGTATGAATGTGAAGGAAAACAGGATGCATATTAGAAAGACCTTGCCGCTAGACAGCCAGAATTCGGTCTCCCCGTAGGCCCTGACCGCTAAAATATTTAGGAAACTATATGGAGAGATAACTCAGCGTGGAATTCTTGTGAGTAGACTTGCATATGTGATTGGGTAGGGTGACAGTAAGAGAAGGATGAGATTAGGGCTAAACATCGCATTGGGCAGTCTTACCTATATAATACAATACAAGCTCCACACACAGCGCCAACAGGAACATCATCACTCCAAAAAGAGATAACCATGTTCACTGCCGTGATCTAAAATCGAATAAGGAAAGTTTCGTACGAAAAAAAGTTCCACCCCGCCATGAAGCCAAAAGCCTCATCAAGCCATTTTCCGGCCAGGCGTATGAATCCCCCACTAACTGGCATATATGTTGAAATCTCAGCCACACAGTTGTTTCCCAGGAACAGCATGAAACTGCATATCAGATAAGCCAGTAGAAGGCTACCGGTGCCGCCTTGGTTAAGTCCTTGTCCGATACTCACGAACAACGTGGTCCCGATTAAGCCCCCAATTGCGATAAGCTGAACATGACGGTTTCCGAGCTTACGCTGCAAGCTGTTTCCATTTTCATACACGGAACCGGGTTTTACATCTAGTTCGTGGTGTAACCCTCCACAGTGTTTATTGTTTTTGGGCCATCTTTTCTTGGGGTTCTCTGTTCCCAAAGGGGTGATAAAATCTTGTGTAGGCGACATAGCTAGATCCTGCATGACAATGCATTACAGAATGTTAGCCTCTACTGTTACAGCAAATTGAAGGGTTTCTATAAGGGCTGGCAGAGACCACGTTTCCCCAGACAATACGGGTTCGCCTCAGGAAGTACTCTAGTGGAGTGTTTAGACTCCTGCTTGAAACCCAAAATGGTAACATTGTGATGGATCCCCTCCCTTGTTTAGGCAGACCTCTCCGGTTATCTTTCATCAAATATGCCTGCCGATATTGCTAAAATTTGAGGTCGGCGCGTACTCGGTGTTCTAGCCACTCGGCCCACGGTGGGTTAGGGTTTGAGTGAGCCGTGTCCCGCGCCACCGGATTCCCTTACGTTTCATTCCAGCCTGAATGGATCGGGTGACGCGCCGTGGATCCTAACAGTCACTAGTGGGTACGAATAAAAATAGTCTTATCATTAAACTATTGATCTATCAGGCCGACAACAATGAACCGCCCCGTAGGGCAAGTCGCCGTCCCGGTCCTGTGATCGGCAGCGTTCCGTGTGCTCGGCAGCCACCATACGGCTCACGGAACTGCTTTGTGTCTCGTTGTTGTTTGAAATATTGGTGAGGAAAGATAAGAGTACCATGGGACGAATATGTATATATGAAGGCTTCCGCCTTCCGGGGAAGAGAGTTTGAAATAGTCAAAGATTTCTTACATTTCGTCTTCTACTTAATATTATTTTTGTTTAAACTCTTATCACAATGGCTTCGTCCCTTTGGAACCTACTTGGTGTCCGAGATGCCTCGAAGGCTGCCTCCACCAATGAAAACAGTCCTGTCAGGGCTCTCCCTGCCTCCTGGTATACTTCTCAGGAGATGTTTGAGCTTGAACGAAGAAGCATTTTCTGCAAGAGATGGCTCTTTACCACACATAAAGCACGTCTGCCTAACCCAGGTGACTGGGTTCGTTATGATGTGGCTGGTTTTCAATTCATTGTCGTCAAGGATCGTGAAGGAAAGATCAATGCCTTTCACAATGTCTGTCGACACCGAGGTTTCCCCGTCGTCACGGAAGACCAAGGTTCATCTAAGATCTTTGCCTGCAGATATCACGGCTGGTCTTACGGGCTGAACGGCAAACTGGCCAAAGCCCCGAGCTACCAAGGCCTTGAAGGATTTGACAAGAGCAAAAACGGTCTCTTCCCTATCCATGTCCATGTTGACACCAACGGCTTTGTCTGGGTCAACCTGGATGCCGGCGAAAAACCCGAAATCGCGTGGGAAGACGATTTTAAGGGAATCGATCTGCAACCACGATTCCAGAACTACAACTTTGACGACTATGTGTTTGATCACACCTGGGAGCAGGAGGGAGACTATAACTGGAAGATTCTCGCCGACAATTATAACGAATGCTACCACTGCCCGACAACACACCCTGATATTCCTGCCGTGGCTGACTTGTCCACGTACTCGGTTGCTACAAAGGATGGAAGTATTATTCATGACGCTCACTCCACCGAGGAGCAGATTGCCAGTGGATTGCGAGTTGCCAGCACTTACTATTTCCCTAATGCGTCGATGAATGTCTCGTGAGTATATCATTCTTCGTTTCTCTTCATACCCTGGCTAACAAAGTCTTCTTCGAACAGGCCCAACTTTTTCTTCATGCAACGATTCGTCCCAACGTCCCCCACCAGTGCCACCATGAAATACGAAGTGTACCGCAACAAAAATGCCACTGATGAGGATTTTGAATACGTCAACTCCATGTACAAGCGCATCATGTCCGAGGACAAATATCTCTGCGACCTGACACAAAAGAACCTCAACAGAGGCGTTTTCATCAATGGACTGTTGCATCCTGAAAAGGAAAAGGGGCCTCTTTACTTCCAGAAGATGGTGCGCGATGTTGTGACGGAACATTACAAGCGAGAGCAAAAGGCAAAGCGAGAGATATGGCCCGCTCGACAGACCTTGCCCGAGCTGTCTCTGGTGAGCGAGAAGGATATCGAATTTTGCTCTGGTCTATCATGCAACACGGGCGACGACTGTCCAGTAGCACTTGATGAGGGCATAGCGTGGTAATCGCTTTTGCCTAGTTCTTATGACGACCCCCTTACGAGATGTTGCTTTTTCTTGTTTATTTTTTCCCTGTTTTTTTGCAAGCGAAGTTCAGAATGTTACTCTAATAACGTAGCGAGATCGACTTTGTTTCAGGAAGTCTTTGTAGTGGCACTAATAATTACCTGTTTCTGCTGTGTGTCAAGTAATAATAAGGTTCCGTAAAATATTATTATGCACATGCCAAAATCGGAAGTATAGACAAGAACAGGCTCTCATTGGCGGGGAGCACAAGTACGGGTAACCGTAATACCGTATCGTACCGGCCGTTACCGCGTGCCAGGGATGACCCCTAGTTATCAGTGGCACGGCCCCGCAGCAGCCCCCCCGCGCAGCCCCTCAGTGGCCAGCCTATCTATAAGCGTATCCGCCAATCACGGCGCGCGGAGAGCCCGGACAGTCAGCGTTAAATGGAGCAGTTGTCCAGACAAGGTTAACGAATCCCGCCAGCTGCGTCCCAGTCACCTGACCAGGCCACATGACCTCAGGCACGCACGCTTCTGGCTATTGTCTTGCCATCCCAGCAGGCCGGACTGTACGTTGGCGATCTCGCGACTTTCGACCACCGTCTCTCGCTCCAGCCTCGCCAAGTGGTGCTCGCAGCGTCTGTGTTGACGATGCCGCCAGAGAGCTCTCGTCAGAGGTTGCGTTCCAATCATGCTTGTCTCAACTGCAGGTTTGCTTCTTCGCTATCTATCCCTATCGAACTACTAGGACCAGACCTAACATCATGTCAATCAGGAGAAAGAAGATCCGCTGCCCTGGCGAGAAACCTGCCTGCTCGTGCTGTCTGCGCCTCAATCAGCATTGCTCTTATGCTGCAGCGCCCCCACGAGCGGTGCTAGGTGAGCAGTCTGTATGTATCGCTACCGTGGCTACCTTTCAACTGCGTCTTTTGGGCGGTTTCTGACTGTCTTTGTAGCGAGATAAGCTTGCCGACCTCGAAGAAAAGGTAAATCTCATCTTGAGCGGAAATATGTAGATACTCTCCCCGAAGATCTGCCGTTGTGAAGTCATTCTAACAAGCCTATGCAGACCAATTCAATCAACACGTCAAGAGCAAATTCTCGAAGAAATCAAGGCATCTTTGTCAAAGTCTGGCCATCTGTCAGCATCGGGGGACAGACGGTACAGTGTCAACGACAACAATCATCCCAGCAGATTTGGAGTTGAAGACTCAAGTCGTGGGACATCCTCGTTATCACTTTCCGTCCCCAAAGCCATAGATATTTACTTCAAATATTGGCACCGTCAGCCACTGTGGTGCTTCAATCTTGACGAGCTTGAAGACCAAGATGATCTTCCGGACGAGCTGGTTTGGAGCATCCAAGCGCTGGCTGCACCCTTTACCCAAGATCCCGATCACTGGCAATATTACGCAAACAATGCCAGACGGTTAATCATGTTTCGCGTTGCCAATGGCACTGTGGAATTGTCAACCATGGAAAGTTTGTGTCTTCTTTCATACGGCTTTTTCATAAGTAAGAAAGTCCTGGTTTTGGTCTCGACTTGCCACTGACGTAAAACCAGATGGTGAAGATAATCTAGGTCGATTTCACCTCTCTCTGACCATTCAACTCTGTAGATCCGCCATGTTGGATGTCGAGTCTACATATACCAACAATGACCCATATACAGAGCGAAAAAAACGACTTTTCTGGAGTCTTCAGTCTCTGGAGCAGACTTATGGTCGACAAACTGGACTTTTGAGCATTCCAACCGAGACATGGCGTCCTTGGTTTTCAACCCATCCAAAGTCCAATAAACCGCAGCCCCCTCCTCTGCCGAGAGACAATATCGGCTGCTCGGCGCCAGAAGATATTGGAATTTGGAGCATGACGATTTACTTCGGATGGATTTGGAGTCGGGTGAGAACCTATGTTCATGAATGCTCCTGCAATCGGTTGAAAGAACCGTGGTTCCACGACTCAATGTACGCGATGATTCTTTCCGATTTGATGGAAATTGAGAACCGGACTCCTCTATGCCACCGATATGAGTCGGTCAAGTTCTACGAACGCAAGGCCGAGGAACTGCGACTGCATAGAGCCTACTGGGTTCCTTGGCTGAAAGCACAGTTTTTGTACCATGCTATTCACACCGTGCTGAATCACCCATTTCTATACATCGTCGCATCACAGCATAACCAGAATCTGGCGATTCCCAACAGCTTCTGGAGGAGGTCATCGGAGCTAGTTCTGTTACATGCCACATGGATTGTTCGCCTGATTGATATGGTTCAGGATAAGCAAGTACGGATGGTTGATCCCTCCATCTGTCACATGGTTGCTATCGCAGCTACAGTTCAACTTTATTACTGCTGCTCTGCAGATCCCAGGTTGAAGTATAAATCTAATGTGGATCTCGCGAAATGCAGAAGATTTTTGAAAAACTTCGCGTCTCTGTCCCGCGCTTGTGAATATTTGGTGTGTTATCGAACAGGAAAGACTCTAGAGAGTCACACCCGTACTAACAGCTCATAGGACCGAACCCTAGATAAACTAATGGGCATTGCATCCGGCTCCGAGAGCATGGATTATGAGGATTGGATGCCAGCAAAAATACATCTCAATATCCCTTTGATGTGGGAAATTCTTCAATTCAATTGTAACGACAACCAATCGCCACAGGAGATGCTGACCAGCAATTTACTCCACTCCTCTCTCACCCCTTCGACAGCAGCAGCAACCATTGACCGAGAGGATGAGATGGACGAAGATAGTTTGACCCTGGAAATCATAGCAACGACGTCACCGGAAGTGAACGTCAATACTGCTGATGGGGGACAGGCTGTGCCTATGCCATTCTACCGTCCCCAGCCAGTTCCCGCAGCGCCACCTGGAAGCAGTGCTACTTCGAGCACAGGAACAAAAAACGCCATGCAAGAGAAAATGATTGCTCCAGAAAATCTCATGTTTACCAGCAACACCCCCTGGCTTTGGGCGGACCCCACGCAGTTTGAGGATATGGAAAATATGAGCCACCTCGATTTCCAGACCCTCACTGGCACAGCTGGTGGGTCTGCCTGGTGGGACCTTGGAAATCTATGAAGGCTTTGGCCTTTCAAACACTAATTGACTTGATCAAAACCATCATTGTGATTAGCGTTGTCTACGTTTGTTCCCCTGCGTCTAGCGATGCTCAAGCGACTTTTACTCCTACTTTGTTGAACCAAAATTATTTGAATGTATTTCATTACTGACACTATACATATCTGTCTTCGATTCCCCATGAATATTTGGATCTATGGCTTTTAATACTCAGAATACACATACCGAAACCTCCTTTGCGACTGGCCAAGCAATAACTATACGAATCCCTTTCCCTAATACAAGTTTCAAAGCTGCCTTTGACTCGCGTCACTATTGTCGAATACTATAGACCTTTCTCCGGATGCTCCAACCGTGCAATATTGAATCTCCACCGTCGCGAATTCTTTACAAATGCGTCCCAGGAGCAAACCAACCCAGAGCCTACCCTTGAAAATGCCAAGATAGCCCAACCTGGTAAGACTAATCGTTGATAACTTTCTAAGCCCTTTCTGGAATGACATCCGAGGCGCCTCGGATTTTCCACGTTCTTCCTTCGCATCTACTTCGCATAGTATTTAGCACCCAGGTTACAGATGAACGGGTGCCTCGGATTGCTAGGCGGGTGTGAACTAAATTTTTATACAAAATAGTAAGGCACAAAATATTGCTGGGCAAATTTTTTAGCTTTAGGGTTAATCAGACACTCCTCAGTGACAACATATCTACTTCTGCAAGTCGTTCTTACAAGACTTTGGTGTGGATTCACAGTTGATGAAGATTCATGGTTGGTAGTGTTCACGTTTAATGATATCATCACAAGAACTGCAAATTCGCCTGAGCATTAAAAACTAATACAATAACAGCACGCTAAATATTAAATATCATCAGAAACTTTGACCGCTCATAACAATGTTCAAAATCGCCGCACTCATCTTATAGACGAGCTTTCAAGCTCTGCCGAGGCTCGGATATAGCAGCTTGACCATCGTCAAGTAAGCGTCTCATTTGTGAGTCGTACAGTGGTTCCGCTGTCACTCGAGCCTTAATCGATTTGCCAAAGTAGACAATGTCGACACGCTCTCCGACGGCCACATTGCTAGGTAGCCATGAATATGCCATGGGCTTGCCAAATGTGTAAGCGAACCCAGCACTCGTGACGTATCCTGCTGGTTTGCCTTCGTAGTACACCGGCTCTTTGCCCATTACCACCGAACGGCCATCATCAATTGTAAGGCAACGTAGCTTTCGGGAAGGCGTGGTTCCATTTTTATATCGGCGCTGGAGGGCGTTCTTGCCAACGTAGTCTTCCTTTTTGTTTGTCTGAATGCCAAATTCAACACCAGCCTCGTATGGATCGTGTTCGCTTGTCATATCCGTGCCCCAGATTCGATAGCCTTTCTCCAGACGCAGCGAGTTGAAAGCACTTCGTCCCACCGCAATGACTCCATGTAGCTTTCCGGCTTGCCATAGAGCATCCCACATGCGTTGGCCGTATTCGGCGCTCGTGTAAATCTCCCATCCGAACTCGCCAACGTATGATTTGCGTATCATCACAACTGGGATTCCGGCAACAGTTGCCTTCTTAACACACATGTATGGCAGTCCGCTATTTGAGAAATCATCGGCACTGACAGCCTCAATCACATCTCTGGCACGGGGCCCCCAGAGTCCGATACAGCATGTGTTTCCGGTGATGTCCCGCACTTGAACCCACTTGCGAGGATCTTGTGTGCTTTGACGACGAGCTTCCCGGGTAAGATAAGCCAGGTCGACGGCGGAATTGGCACCAATTTGGAAAACGTCATTCGATAATCTGGCCACAAAGATATCGCTGCGAATGCCGCCGTTTTCATTGAGTAGAAGGGTATATGTTATGCTTCCCGATTTGGTAGTGAGATCACCTGTGCTTAGTCGCTGGAGCAGATGGACAGCACCTGGGCCAGTCATCTCAAATTTGTGGAATGAGGCCATATCATACATTCCCACCGCATTGCGTACTTTCCAGGCTTCTGCGGCTGCAATAGGTGAGTGAAACCGCGCTGACCACGGGTCTCTCTCAGTAGGTTGCCAGTCCGCAGGGAGGTATTTGACCAATTCCGCATTAGCTTCGTACCAGTAGGGAATTTCCCATCCTCCAACCTCAAGGAAAAAGGCACCCAGGTCTTGCTGTCGGCTGTAGAACGGACTAATTCGTAGATTGCGAGGGGACTCCTTCAGCTGAAGAGGATGTATTATGTCGTAGACTTCGACAAAACTCTGCTGAGATGTCTCGTTTACGTAAGGTCGGCTGAGCTGGACTTCTTCAAAGCGAGACAGGTCACAGTCAGTTAGATCAATATCAGAGGCACCAGTTGTAAGCACCTGGGCGACAGCGCGGGCGACACCAGCAGAGTGGGTGACCCATACTGCTTCAGCGACCCAGAATCCATCAAGGTGAGGCGCTTGGCCCACGATAGACCCGCCATCTGGAGTAAACGAGAAGATACCATTGAAGCCATCAGCGATTTCTGTTTGCTGTAAAACAGGTAACAGTTTTTGAGACTCTCTCCATGCTGGGTCGAAATCCTCGTTTGTGAATTCCAGCCGAGATGGCATATTCTTTTCATCGACATGTTTGGGTGTCAAACCCAATGATGCTGCCACGACTGGCATGGGTTTGTGACCGTAATAACCGATTCCATATTGATCACCATGCTCGCGGTAGTAAAGATCTTGATCCTGGTGTCGCAAGATGGGCATAATTGCGTTTTTTCCGTTGGGTAAAGCGTTTACACTGCGGCCAGCGAGCGTTGGAACAGCAGTTGTCTTTGCGTATTGATGTGCCAGTGGAACCAAGGGAATCCGAAGGCCGACCATCTCTCCGACTTCAACACCCCAGAAACCAGCGCATGAAACCACAATGTCTGCTGGTATCGTGCCGCCAGGTGTTATTACTCCAGTCACACGATTATTCCCCTGGGCAATGCCTGTCACCGGTGTCGATCCCAAATAGCGAACCCCGGCCTTGCCGGTACGTTCAATAAGCAGTTGTGTCGCGCGCGCAGCAAGTGCAAGGCCATCACTCGGGATATGCAGGCCACCAAGCACAAGGTCTTTGCTCAATAGAGGGTACATTTCCAGGCATTGTTCAGCCGTAACCAGGCGAGCGTCAATTCCCCATGAGTAGGCATAACCAAGCTTGCGCTTGAGCTCTTCCAGTCGTTCCGGTGTCGTTGCTACCTCCAAGCCGCCTACTTGGTTAAAGCAATTCTGGCCGTCTTTTTCTATTGATAACAACTTTTCGACTGTGTAGCGCGCGAATTTTGTCATGGTTTTGGAGGGGTTCACTTGGAAAACGAGACCGGGTGCGTGTGATGTCGAGCCACCGGGCATGTGCAGTGGTCCCTGCTCGACGACTGTGATATTTGTCCATCCTCGCGAGACCAGCTCGTCGGCAAGATTGGTGCCCACGATGCCAGCTCCGATAATGACAACGCGCTGAGCTTGGGCCATTGTTACAGATTGACCGATGAAACAGAGATTATAAGCTGGTATTCAGCAACAAAAGGCAGTAGAACATTGGCTGTGGCTCCCCGCTTCATGCTCTGAGGATAAATGAAATATTATAGAAGTATTAAGCTGGACAGCTGTTGAAACCCCGCACGAGCTCATGTGGTGAATTGGAGTAATTAGGGCTTGTAACTTTACGATACAGGACGGTTTTGCGATACACGGACGGCCCATCCAGAAACTCGTCCTCCTGTTCGCCTCCTCTGAAGACAAACAGCTATCAGGCCAATGTGGAGTCGCTATCTGACATCTCGATGAGCTCGTTCTGACTCACACGGTATCTGCATGTAAAGCTGTCGAGATAACAGTCACAAGGAGCATACGCACGGCTCGGAGCCGTGTGGGTCTTGGAGGCGCAAATCACGGGACGCGGTCTCGACCCAGCACGGTTCGGCATCGGCTCCGCTTCCGTGCTGTTATCTCGTTGATACGCCTGGTTTGTCTTTGGGCACCATCATGGTGATGGCCTTGTCGAGAAGATAAGGTCCAGACCACAATCGGCGAATTCGTCCAACTTGGGAAAATGAGCCACGATCGACAGTGATCGTCAGGCATGGCGATAGTGACAGCCGTCGACCTTCGCTTGGGAGCAAAGAGCTTATCGACAACCGCGGGCCAAAGCTCACGAAAAGTGGGGACCGCCGATTATTCCTAATCCGGAAGCTTTCTGTTTTGTTTTGACGTATGTTTGAAGTGGCGACATTATATAGTTTAGCAATAGGAAAAGAGTTCCTAGTCAAATATGATATTGGTTTACAGGCCATATGACGTTAAGTCTACACTATCGATGAGACACCAGTTTTTTTTGACAGAAAGAGAGTGGAATGCTACTGTTTATATCGTAATTGATAGAGCTTAACTCGACGAAAATGCACTCTATAAACATCTTTTTACTGCTGGTGAACACCTACCATAAGAACGCCAGTAAATACAACACTACATTGGTTTGGAATGAGCGTGTGGCTGGGACGCTATAATAAGCCCGTCAAATAATTCTTACTCCCTGGCGCTGCTTCAAAACACCCCTTCGCACCTGCATGTGATAGTTTTGTTGATAGTTTCAGCTTTCACAAAGAGTTTGGGGGTACTAGAGATATAATTCTGGACAATCAGCTACCTGGGCTATTGAAAATGTCCAAGATAAACTCTTTACTTTTAAAAATATTCAGAAGTGTATGCTTTTTGGGTCTTCTAAATACATGTAGATATTATTAAGCTATATATATAATTAATTAATATTGTGCAGGTTAGTTAATAACTTAATTCACACTTTAGGAAATTGAATGTACATTCTCTATCTCTTACTTATGAAGTAGCAAATAATCAAGGACAGGCGAATAATTGGTAATATTCCTATAATTTAAAAGTTTTTTGTGCACTTCTGCGAATTAAGTTACAATTATGCAACAAAAAACAGGAGGTGTGTGGCTGCAGTTAACAAAAGATTAAAAAATAGAAATGCACCTATTCAGAAACCGAGGGCCGCATGATAAGCTATATACTAGTCATGCGCTCTACCAACTGAGCTATAGGTTCTAATGTCTTCACGAGAGCTAAAATTTACTTTTATGTTTAGCCTTGACCTAAAACCTTCTCGCTATTCCAAATCACATCATGTTCTTTCTATCTAAGAACACATTGGATACGGATCCCTAGCCCCTATAACGAGATTTGCGTCCTTCAAACTAATGAAATTCCGTGCAGCAATTTCTCGCTAGAAGCTGAGGTATAACTGTAACAAATTACTACAAAAACCTCTTTCTTTTACTAAAACTAAGAAGCCGATTCCTTCAGATTTCGATGGATGCGACTGGAAGTCCAAAGCACAACTCAACAAAGGCCTATCTACGGTCCCTGACTCCTTAAAGCCCGTTTCCCTATTTCGTAACTGTTCAGGTTATTTATTGGTTAGACGCTCTTTTTCCATTCTTAGTCTTTATCTAATAGATGGCTTTTGTGGACAATGGAATTGTCCATTAACCGTCAAAGCCTACATATTCTAGGTAATATCTATCAGATTATTGGCGGGTAAAAAATGCTTCTGTGAACCATCAAATTTTCTGAGAAAATCCTGCTTTTTTTTCAAACTTTTCTTGGGTATGAGCACTTGGCGAGACGATAAGATCAACAATGGAACTTGCCTTCCCAGAACGGTACAATTTTTTGTTTTCTTACAGTTTGATTACTAATAAAAGCATCAATATACTGACTTCTTTGGTGGATTTTTCTTATCACACTAAGTCTAGGTAGCTGCCTCGTTTCCATCTTGGTCTAGGCATTGTTCGTGAAAAGTCGTGGGGAACCACGGATATAGCCGTCAACTCAGGACATCGAGAATGTCATGTATACGTATATAATCAATGAAATTCATTCGGCTTTTCTACTACAACTTACCTGAAACCTTTGATCAGGAAAAGTCTCCTCTATAGTTCCCGAGTCTTAAAAGGAGTATACAAATATCGTCGTTTAAGCAAATTGGCGCTACAAGATACAACAGGTAAGTTTCAATGTTTGCTAAAAAAGAATTTCCAAATACTGTATTAAGCTGAGAATTGTGAGAACAGGAATGGAATCTTCTCCAATGGTTGATGATGGTGTCATCACTGTCATGGATAAACTTACATCTTTGTCTCTAGATAAGCCGAAGGTCCCTTCGAAAAATTCATTTACCGTTATCGTGGTCGATTCAAAAGATGCAGTATCGAGTCTGGTGGATAACTTAAGTGACCTACCAAACAAACCACCATCGATCTATCTGGACCTAGAGGGTGAAAACTTATCAAGGCATGGCACCCTGTCCATCATTCAAATTTATATTTCGACAACCAACGAAGTGTACCTCGTGGATGTTCATACGTTGGACAACGAGGCGTTCGTTACTCCAGGAATTAAGACTCAGAGCACTCTGAAGCAAATACTGGAGTCTCCTGAAATCCAAAAGGCAATTTTCGATATCAGAAATGATTCTGATGCTCTCTACAGCCATTTTAATGTTTCAGTGGCGGGGATTCAAGACATACAGTTGATGGAGGTGGCACGACGAGCACGTTCCAAGCAATTCGTATGCAGTTTATCCAAATGCATTGAAAAAGATGCAAACCTCTCTCTGGAGCAAGGAGTCATTTGGCAGGCTGTGAAAGAAAAGGGTCTCGAATTGTTTTCCCCCGAGCGTGGGGGGAATTATAAACTGTTCAGTCAACGACCCCTAAACGAAGATATAAAGTCCTACTGCGTCCAGGATGTTCAATACTTAGCCCGTCTATGGAAAATATACGATGCTCAGTTGACGCCCTATTGGAGAAAGCGAGTTGCAGATGCGACCAAGGACAGAATCTCGCTTTCGCAGAGTAAAGACTTCAATGGCAAGGGAAGACACATGGCCATTAGTCCTTTTTAATCAAACGTTTGAGAGGGTTGGAGCCTAGGGCAGTAGTGTTGTTGTCGAATTAAGTAAGGTTTCCTGGTCGCTTCATGTTCTTTTGCTCATCCAAACCAAGTTTGCTCCAATGAAAATTTATATTCTTATTCTTTGGATATTTGAATTCTAGTCTTATTCTTTATTAATTTTAAAGGCAATCCTAAACGAAATGCGCTGATAGCTCCAGTTAATTTTATTCCAGATGTCCAGTTTGATATGTAAGTTTACGCTACAGATTGCATGTGTAGTTTAACTTGGAATGTATAAAATCTGTAGCAGAATATCAATTGATGACCTCAAAGTTTTACATTTCAACTAGCGCACGTGGGCTTAATCCTAGGCTTCCAAGTGAAAATTAAAATTGTGTTTCAACCAGTTGATCCTATGTTCAATATCCTTGTTTAGTGTGTCTGCATAATTTTATATATTCAACGGCGATAGCTTCTGCTATGTCAATTGGTCATGCGGGTGATAAAGTCGAGTTTTTGGTATCATTATGCAATTTATGAAGCTAATGAGATGCGTAATAACCCGTAGAATGAGCGAAATCGAATTAAACAGACAACATGTTGTCGAATAATGTATGAGAAATAACGAAGCTGCGGGCAAAAAGGCGACGATACGAAGGCGGTGAGTCGGAAAATCTAGCGGGCCGGATACGCTGATAGGACCGAGCACCAAAACTTTTTTTTTCGCGGGAGGCTTTTATCAACAACACCAGCTACCAATAGATCAACATTTAGAGCATTCAAAATGAAACGAAAGCTTGATGCAAATGACGTTCCCTCTACCGAGGTGGTGGAAGCCTCAGATGAGAAAGAAATCACTTTCGAGAGCCTCAATCTTGATCCGCGGTTACGCCAAGCGCTCGTAAAAGAGAATTTCTCGAAGCCGACGCTCGTTCAATCCCAAGCCATTCCCTTGGCTCTTGACGGGAAAGATATACTAGGTATGGAATCCAGGGGGTTCATGCTTATGCGTAACAAGCAATTAACATATTTACTACAGCTCGCGCAAAAACCGGATCTGGCAAAACAGCAGCATATGTGCTGCCCATCTTGCAGTCTATCCTCCAAAGGAAAATTGTATGATCTTTCTCTTGCCTCTACTTGTAGACTTGGCTAATAATATATCATTTCAGAACGAAAATTCGTTGAAAGAAATCTCTGCTCTTATTTTGGTTCCGACAAGAGAACTTGCCGAGCAAGTCCAACGAGTCGTCGTTTCGTTTTCGTCGTTTTGCGGAAAAGACATTCGCTCCGTCAACCTCACGCAAAAGGTCTCTGATGCTGTGCAACGTGCTATGCTCGCTGATTTTCCGGATATTGTTATTTCAACACCAGCCCGTGTGCTCGCGAATGTCAACAATTCTGCGC
Source organism: Talaromyces wortmannii (assembly GCA_001939245.1). Taxonomy (NCBI): domain Eukaryota; kingdom Fungi; phylum Ascomycota; class Eurotiomycetes; order Eurotiales; family Trichocomaceae; genus Talaromyces; species Talaromyces wortmannii. The sequence goes on along the minus strand of MJVA01001004.1, from coordinate 419,462 downwards.
TGTCTCTCGACAAGCTCACACACGTTGTCATCGACGAGGCTGATCTTGTGCTTTCATATGGCTACGAAGATGATATCGATGCCATTTCCAAAGCTGTGCCCCGAGGGATCCAGACATTCTTGATGAGCGCAACACTCACGGCTGAAGTTGACACCCTGAAAAGTTTATTTTGCAGAAGTCCGGTGATCCTTAAATTGACGGAGGCGGAGGATGAGGGTGATGGCATCTCGCAATTTGCCGTTAAATGTGCTGAAGACGAAAAGTTCCTCCTTACCTACGTCATCTTCAAGCTTCAACTCGTCAAAGGAAAGTGCATTATTTTCGTTGGTGACATCGACCGCTGCTACCGCCTGAAGCTGTTTTTGGAACAATTTGGCATCAAGAGTTGTGTTCTCAACTCGGAATTGCCGGCCAATTCTCGCATCCATGTTGTTCAAGAGTTTAACAAGGGCGTTTACGATATCATCATTGCCGCGGATGACCAGGAAGTGCTAGGCACAAAGAAGATCAAAAAGCCCTCAACCGAAAAAGAAGGAGACCCTGAAGATGCCGAGGCCGAACTTGAAGATTCTAGTGAAGACGAAGTCGATCAAGGACAATCGACCAAGACCAACAATAACAAGAAGCAAAAACTGACAGGAAAACAAAAGGACTACGGCATTTCTCGCGGTATCGACTTCCAAAATGTTGCCTGTGTCTTGAATTTCGACCTTCCTACGACCTCTAAATCTTATACGCACCGCATCGGTCGTACTGGCCGAGCTGGCCAAACCGGTATGGCCCTGTCATTTGTCGTTCCCAAAGAAGAATTCGGCAAGCACAAACCGACCAGCCATCCTACCGCCAAACATGACGAAGCTGTCCTCGCCAAGATTGTCAAGCGCCAAGCCAAACTTGACCGTGAAGTGAAACCGTACCACTTTGAAATGAAACAGGTCGATTCCTTCCGCTATCGTATGACAGACGCCCTGCGCGCTGTCACTAGGCTGGCCGTGCAGGAAGCGCGTGCTCGCGAAATCCGGCAGGAACTGATCAAATCAGAAAAATTACGCCGCCACTTTGAAGAAAACCCCGAGGAATTGCGGCAACTGAGACATGATGGGGAGATTCGCGCCGTCAGGATTCAGCCACATTTGAAGCATGTCCCTGAATACTTGATGCCTTCCAAGGGTAGAAAGGGACTTGTTGCAGACGGATCTGCAGGGTATGTTGGTATTGGAAAGACGAATGAGAACAGGATTCGCAAGGCCCGAGAGAGGAATAGGAACAAGGGTAAAAAGGGTGGTGCTCGGAAATCGGATCCATTGAAGACGTTCAATGCACGAGGACGGAAGAAGTAAATATGTTGATAGTTAATATCGTGTCGACCAGTTGGTCTGTAAATCAAAAGTCACCAATATGATTGGAATTAACTGCATATAGTCGAAGGATGGCAATAATAAGCTCCTTATGTAAAATCTGCATCGGGCATCAATGTGCGGCTTCTGTATCTTTATTACAATTGGAACATCAATTAATCAATTGTTATCCTTCTAGACCGCCCAAAGATAACTACCTATGTACCATCTAATTTATATACGTAGTAAGCTACCGCTTATCTATATTTTTAAAAGCCTTCTCCAAAGCTTTCCTCTCATTGTCACTATCACCGCCAAATGAGAAATGAATCCATTTCCCTCCACGCTCGCGTCTGATGGCATGGACGTGTTTTTCCACTTTGCGAGCCTTGCGGATTTCATTCTCATAGGCTGTCCATTCGTTAACTCGACGCTGTTTTTCAACTGCCAGGTTGGCTCTTCGTGCGTCATCCTCAGTCAAAACGGAGGTCAGGTCGTCAGGGTCGGGTGGTCTCCCATCAATCAAGGTGAAACCTTCCGGAGGTAGAGTAGCATGAATTGATGCTGCGAGTGGAAGATCCGACGGAAAATCATCATCATCAATATGCTTCAATGAAGGGAGCCACCCCGGTCCCAGGCCAATCCACTCGATATCTCGCCACGATCCGTTCCATTCAGGCCATGGGGAGACGTATGGTTGTCCACCGTCCGTAGTGCGACCATCCCAACTTAGAGCGCCGAGCCATTCGCCGCAGCCTTCAAGATCAAGCCACTTCAGGCAATAAGTGGCGCGACAAAGCTTGCGAAGAATGCCTGCTGCCTCGACCCAGTTGTTCTCATCGGCTGTATACGTGTCTGTTCCGCCTGCAGCAAAAGTGAGGGACCGAATGGTGGGATGGCGGACGCGGGTGTGGATCGAGTTTGGAGTGAGTGTTGGTATGGGCCAGTGGGCAAGAGAGAGATGGGTCAGCGTAGATATATGAGAAAGCATGTTGAGGAGCGACCCCCAGCTAGCATTCACAGGATTTGGATGCGCCAGAGATAAATATTTCAAGTTCGAAAACCGAAGCACATGGGACGTTGACTTGGATAATGGTGACAATGGCAAAAGCACCGTATCAAAGTCTTGTTCAACATCGGCAGCTTCGTCCCAGGACGCAGGAATGGCCTTCTCTTCTTGAATATCTGCTCTATTTCTTGCCGGGGCGGGGGCAAGAAGGTGGTTGCTCAACGCTTTAACGCTGATCCAAGAGCCCACTGCAGTGCTCAGATCAAGACGGTTGATGTCCTTCACCGTACTGATGTTGTCTTCGTTTGAGATTGCAAACAGATCGTACAATCCATATGCCCGGAAATTCTGGTGAACATCTCGCGAGTAGATGCCGATGTAGCTCAGCAGCAAAATCTTGATGCGATCCGGCAGTTCCAAAAGAAATTCGCCGTCATAATCCACATGCCACATCCAATTAGTCGCCATGGACTTCAAGAGCGTGTGTTGTAGGCTATTCTTCGGCGGGAACGTCACCCCAGGCAGCCTTTCAAGACGGTGAAGCACTTGACCCTCGCCTACTGACACCCCCTCCCTTTTCCTTATTCTTGCGTCATCCGGTGTTGTATTCTCCAGCCAGCTAGACGGAGGAGGGGGGCCCGGGGTCCGACGAAACCGCGCCCTCGCATTGTTACGGGGTCGCGGTGGCGGTGTCTCTGGTACGGCAAAGATATTCCTAAGAGTCGGATGTAGTGTACGTGGAAGCGCGGAGCTCGTGAGGTTCGCAGAGCTCTCACCCGGGGAAGTTACCTGGGTGCGACGCAGGTGGTGGATGAGGTCGTTTACCGAGCGGTCTCCAGATGCTGACGACGAACCATGTTGCCGACCGGTGGACGAGCCTTGTAAAGACGGGTGAACGGTGTTAGCGGGTTTGATAGAGGCGTACTTGTTGTATTTTTTGGGCATGGAGAACAGGTATCACCATGCAACCAAAGTATACAGAAGGTGTTGACAGAGGAGATGACGGAATGTGCGCGGAGAAGTGAATAAACTCCGCCACCGCGCCACTTTCCCGAAAGGGACACCAGAACTATTTGATGGCTCTCGATGCGCTCACAAAACAACATTAAATCTTCGTATATCGTTAGATTATTCTGGGCTCACTTATTATATTCGCGCGATATCATTGCCGCCTTTCGCGTAGATGCAATAGACACATATATGTTACAAAAAATGCCTTCTAGTAAGTCACCCCATGTCCTCTACAAGAAATGCAGCAAATAATACATTTTTGTACACCAAACACTCCTCCAATTTTTTGTCTCTTAGGTGTCCCGCACCCAAGACTCATCCTCCATCTTCCCCTCCTTCTTCGGCCCTTCGCGCATCCAGGTGTCGACCAAGCTTGCCTTTGGATCCTCGTCAGGGAGGCCTCTGGACCGACGCACTTCCAATACAAGCTCGCGCACTTTTCTTGTGCATTCTTCCCGGAGCTCGACGGCCTCTTTGTCGAACATCAGCTTCTCGCTTAGAACACCTAGGGGGAGCTGGCCAACAGCAGGATCGGCCTTTTCTGCCTTTGCACGTAGTTCTTTCCACCTACGTCGAAGATCGCCGAAGATGGCTTCTCGATCTGCTTTGTTGCCAAATGTGATGCTGATCGACTTGAAAGGCCGGGGTAAAAAGCGAGGAAACCCGCGGTCTTCATGCATGACTTCATCGGTGCCTTCTATCCAGATTGGAACGACATCTGGGCATTCCGAGGATTCCAGAATGAGCCGAGACACACCCCATTTGAAGTAGCGCATAATCTTCTGCGGTGTTTGGTGGATTTTGCCTTCTGGGAATATATGGATCCACGAGTACGAGTTGCAAGAGTATGACGACGGAGCGATGGCTGCATCCTCTCCGGTAGTGGTGTATGCGGTAGGAAGGTCGGAGAATGGATCAACGCAGACGCTGCGGAGGCTCCAGCGCTGCATATCAATTTTGGCGAAGTGAGGATCGGCCGGAAAGGGGCCCTTCGAGAGTAACCGGATGCCTTGTGTTATGGTTGACTGGAATAGGCCCCCGTGAGGTGAATATGCCAGACGGTGGGTGGGAAGGACCTGACCCAGTGTGAAAAAGACGGCGCCGGGTCTAAATTCGTTGTGTTCGTTAGCCATCTTGCTACCAACCAGCCAGCAGAAGACAACCGTGAGGGTCATTACCGAGTAGCAAAGCAGATATCATGACTGCCAAAGCCCCAACGCCGATTGTACGAGGGTAGATTGAAGTGATATTTCAACGGCAACGCTCCCCACATAAGGGGATCATCCATCCTAGAGTCATTGATCAGCCTTTTGCCGGCGTACTTTTTCGTGGACATCGCATTCGGAATGCTCCTGTACGTACGTACACGCTTATATGGTTCGATACTGCGAGGAATATATGAGCTTGCGTTGTCGTATTCAATGGAAGCAAGAGCTTACCTGTAATCAATCCGCGCGTCCTCGTGGTGGGATCTCGCCTAGAATCGAGCAGCTCGGTGAAAGACTCCAAGCCATTGACCTCCAACTTGCTCAATCCCAGCAAGAAGCCGCGACACAGGGTCCCAATCTCTGCCATGGTCATGGACGAGCCGGCCCTCCACCAGGTAGAGGGCCGGTCAGCAGTTGCGCCGCCAGACATTATTGTTGCGATCGAGGTAGAAGAAATATTTTGCGATGGGCCGCGGGCCAAAGTCACGACAAACCCATACAAAGACGCCGGTCAGGCATTGACCAATGTAGCCGAGGAATCAAAGAGTTAAGAGTATATCAACACAATAATGAAGAGAAGGGGAAATAAGAAAGAAAGAAAGAAGGAGCGAAAACGAATAATTAAGAACACGATGTAATTTACACACGACAAGCTCCGACGGGCCACTCATGGGCGAAGGCGCGGGCGCGTGCTGAGTGGCCCATCGGCCCTGACCGCCCGCGGTGGCCTGGCAATTTTTCTCCCGAGCTGCCAACACCCGAGGATACGCTGAGCATCACAGGACAAACAACTACACCCAATTTCTACACATCATGTTCAAGCCGACGTTACCGCGGTTGGGCGGTCTGCTCTGGTATGCGATTTGACTTCTATTATACTATCCATCCTCGCTACATGCAAGACCGGAATGACTCGCGCTACTATCTTTCCATCAGGAACCAAGAAAGACAAAGCATCTAGCTAACTCAACTCTCTGCGCAGGAAAATCCCATGGCGTCTTTCTCCCCGACAGAAATTCCGTCAGCGAAGGCGACTTCGCGCAGTCGACACTGTCGTCGATACCGTGGCAGCAGCCCTCAAGCGCAATGGAATGCCGATGGTCAAGGCCATCGACCGATGGTATGAGGAAATGCCAAGGGAGCAGGAGATGTTGCCAAAGGACAAATACACAATCTACGACCGCAAGGAAAAGAAATACCGCAAAGGAATTCACAGTGAGTTGTCTTACGGTGTCGCTTGAGATACGGGAAGTGCTAATGACATGTTTCAATAGAATTACCCAAGTGGACACGAGTCAGTCAACGTGTGAACCCTCCTGGTTTTTAAACCGCCATGGTTTTGTGAAAGGGGCCTTTTTCCATTTCATACGGGGTTACACCAATTCGTTCATGTACCCACCACGTCTATTCCCCTACACATGACTCCTTATCAGAAACTCGCGATTTTCTCGGTCGGGCCCATGCAGAGGAATTTTACCACCAGTTGAAAGTGAAGTGAGGACATGGAGTTCCGGCATTTTTTGAATCAAAATAATTGGCATCATTGTACTATATATAGGCACATTTTAGCATGAATATTTGAATGTACGAGTTTGTTTCTATTGATATAACTCCTATCATACGAATATATAACCTTTGATAAGCGCCTGGAACAACAACTTAAACGAATCTAACAATATACGTCAATCACCGAATCCCGAAGGAAACCATTCGGATAATAAAGCCAGATCATCCCAATCGGCAACGTCGAAAAGCTTCTTGGCCCTCGCCAGAGGAGTAACTTCAGCATGTGAAAAAAAATGGATGTCATCAATTGCCGACCATTTGCCAATACTCAAGTTTTTCCCACCTGTCAGCACCATAATAGTAATAAGCATTTTTCTGTTTTGTGGTCATTGGGAACCCCTGAGGAGGACGTCGAAGAATCCAACTCGATGGGTCAAGAACATTATCTGGGGGCTCCTCGGCCGAGCTTCCGCAATGTCCAGCACTTTTTATCTGTTCAATTTCACGATCTCGGCGCCATTTATTGACCTGTGCCCTCCAAGAGTTGATACGAGCGCCGGTACGAGTGGTGTTTGGCCATTCTTGAGAAGCTATCATCGATGGCTTTTTGTGTGATTGATTCCTTGTCGATTCGATAGGATTTTCAGAATCACCGTGGAGGCGCATGAGTTCAACAGATGCGCAACAAGGATACGCATAAACAATCGGTGGACGTTTGGTCAGGCAGGTTCTAGGCAGAATCGGGAATCTGAAACCCCTGCGACCAGGTTGGCATTCACCAAGTAGCCATTCCAGCCTTCGATCCAGTCCATCAAGAAACCATACTTCACCATCGAGGAGACTGCTAATACCCATATTTTCCGGGTCCGTTTTCTGTCTGTTGTGGTGAGTGTCTTGCGTTTCTATTGACGTTATGGTGATCTTGCAATCTTGGCGAAGAGAAGGTGCCTCATCTTTAACTACCAAGATCCAATCCGACGTAGAATCCAAATCAAGGGTTGCATTTTTTGGATATCGCGGGGTTTTTCGTCTGGTTGTGTCAAATGCTGCTTTGTTCCTGTTAAGCTGCTGTAACGAGCTCTGTCGATCCGAGCTTCTACTCAAAAAGCCCGAAACGGGACTTCCTGGGCAACCATCAAGAGATACTTGATATGGTAACATATAGCGAGGGCTGTGGATTTGCATAGTTACAGCCCATTTTCTTAGACGCTTCTCTCGTCGATTGTTGGAAAGAGACAATAGCTCATCTCCTTTGCCGTTGACACGTCGGCGCCCCCGCCATGCAGTTACTTTGTACGGATCTGCGCTTGTGAGGCAAGTCCACTGAGCAGCTGGCCTCGCGCTTTGTGGAATATTATCAGGTTCACTGAGATGATTTCCATCCGGCCTCGATCTTGGCGGCTTGAGGTGGTGCAGAGGATATGTGAGATATATCGAATAATGCAAAGACATTCGAGCGTCGGGTGTATATTTCCTAGCGACAAGAGATGGGCTACCACTTTCACTATCAACACTAGGAAAGTGAGAGGGTTTGGCGATTTTGACTGGGCGTGCTCCAGAAGTTGGCTTGGACGACATTAACTGATCATCGGCAGGAGGAACACTCGGCGTCGACTTTGAACTAGGATACCCGTTTTTGCGTTGCAGCTTGAGAAACCGGTGACAAGATTCACTTTGTGTCACTTTTTCTGACTTGGAGTAAGAAGAGTCCCACCAGACCCAGCTATAGTCGTCGTTGGAATCCGTCCAGGAAAACCACCTCCACGGCCTCCCCAGGACCCGTTTCCACGCCCGTCGTTGCGAATTGTATCGATCCTGCGGAACCCAACCGTACCATGTCTTGATATAACGAGTTTTGAACGACTTTTGGCTTTGAAGAATGCGTCCTCTTGTGAATTGGCGTACCAAAGAACCTAGCTTCCAGCACACCAGCACGACACCAAAGACAGCAGCGGTGCCTAGCAAGACGTATAGCACCACTTTGAGACTGACCAGCTTCTTGACCGAGTTTGCTAGGCGCGTCGTACCTTTGGAGAGTTGTCGATGTGGACGAAGTCGTGGCGGTGGTGGGATTCGCTGCCGGGCGATTGGTGCCATCCCCAGGACGCAAGTAGTTCTATTCGATACTTGCCATAATGATAGGGGACATGCTGCAGGGCAACAAAGATGGAGACAGAAAGGAGGATGAAACGAGAGAAGGGAACGGCACTGGCAGGTCAGGCCGGTTCACGCACTTTTTCATGCCGTGCAAAACAGGAAGGTGCGATAGACATCAAATCTTCCTCTGACAACATTCCCAAGCAAATGCAACTCTCAGTATGTCAACTAGCTACAAAATCGCTAGATCTCTCCTTGAGAATTGAGATCTCCTCTATTTCTCTCGAGGCAGCAACTCGTGCAGGCCGCTGGTTCTATTCCTATATCATCTATACGCCCCAGTTATTCCGCCTTTTTGAAGCGACTTCGCGCTACAAACAAATCCGGTTAGTATGTATATACATAGGTAGGCAACAGTTGCATGCAACAGAATGTTTTTGTGGGGCTCCGTATTGATATTTGAATACCCGTACCCCTCCTCGTATTCGCATCTTCACTTCGTCTTCATAAGCGGTTCGATTCTCTGTTGCTAGATGGAAATTGAAGAGAAACAGCGACTTCGAATATTATCCAGGGCAAAACTCTACTGGCTCGATCAAAAATGGCATTTCTTCCAAAAGAAGCAACAACGCTGAAAGGGGGATGTTATTGCAAAGCTATCAGGTATACTATCGACATCCCGTCCATCAAGGATCGCCCACTTGTTCCTGATGCGCTTCCTACCACTATTTCTCATGATCCTACGAATTCCGTTCCAACTCGATTTCCTCTGGTCAGTTTGGATCACTGCGAATCATGTCGGCGTGTCAGCGGTGGGATTGTTCAATGCTGGGCTATATGTCCAGCAGCATGGATTCATTGGGACCTTCTCCTCCGTGACCTGACTGGCGATGATGCTGTTGCTCCCCAGGGAGGATTGTCTGATTTTAGACACGACGAGAACCTCGAGGGACTTCCTCACGTCAGCTTATCTACTCTTCAGGCAGCAACACCGGTACCGCCTAAAAAGGGGGTTATAGAAAACGATTTTGATATCCCCTTGCCACCAGTCGCGCTCACGTATATTACACATGTGAATACATCGCCGGATACTTATCGTTCGTTTTGCTCACGCTGTGGGACGAATTTGACATTTTTTTACGACCGGCCAGAATCAAGTCCGATGCCGCCACTAGTTGACATCACCATTGGAAGTCTGGACTCGGAAAGTCTTGAGAAGATTCGGCCAGACCGCCATGGATGGTGGGACGACGGGACCGAATGGATCAAAAAGTTGTTGCGAGAGGGAGACGGCGGTGTGCTAATCAGACATCCTACCGGAAGACTAAACAGTGCTGTTGACAGTTGAACGTGGAATAGCGTTATCTTCCATTATCTGGACATATGTTAGATTATCTAGTTCACCTTGGTTGAAATTGGCACCAGCTCCTAAACTCGTCATTGAATGTGACTATTGATCGATTATTTCTCTTTCATGGAATTCAACGACATACTATTACATATCAATTGATGTAAGCAATAAGCTCTGTTCGAATACTGCATACTTATTCAGACCATCGATCATACTAAAATGGAAACAGAATACTCATAAACTGTATGTAATAACTACTGTTCTATTTCCATGTTTATCCTGACTCATCGCCACCCAGACCATGGATGTTTACGAGGATGGGGTTTGGGTGAGAAAACTGATAGTCTGGTTTTGGATAAGCTTCCTCTCTTTCTTTAATGTATATAAATTTCAATTGTAAAATTTATATGTAGTTTGTTTAATAAACCTGTCTTTAGTTGCTTCGTGTGACTAACAATTGGCCTAAGGCGGATATCTGGATAATGACGGCCATCCAATATTCTTTCATGACTCCGAAAGAACAACGAAATGACACACTCAAGCCCTGATATCAATGACAGGTTGAAAAGGACGATAATGAGTCATTCTATCGCAACACCACCATTTTCTAACACACTCGCATAAAAAACCAACTGCATAACCCATCAAGAGACCTTCGTTGAAGTTTGTTCATAATTATTAGTAAGTGGATATGTTGCCTAGAAAAGGCCATGATGCTAATTTCTACAAGCTACAGAATCCGGAAACTTCCATCATGACTAGCCCGAAGCAAGATGCAGAAGATCCTTCCGTCCCATTTCCAGTCAATGTTGAGGTTCTCTTATCACCTGGACCAAAAGTTCGGCCCGAGAACCTCCCATACCCTATCCTCCTGAAGATATCAGTGCCTCGAGGCAAGGTTCCAAAAAAGCCAAGCCTTTATATTCAAGGTATTGTGACAGATTCTACAGGATATAATAACGATATAACTGCAAGAGCCCGCAAAAGCGAAGCGAAGGGCCCAGAAGTCTCTTGGCACACTGTTATTAACATAAATATGAGATCTATGAGCGGTGAATGTCGGGTGGATCTTGAGCTTCAGTTTTGTGGCGAGGCATCCTCCGAATTCGATACGAAACCTATTACCGTCAAACATGTGGTGAAATTCACCGTTGATAATCATGCTTCTCCATCTAAGTTAAGTGAGTATACCTCACAACTTTTTATCCAAGCCTCGGTTTAGGACTAATATTTCGTGAATCTACATCAGGCGACGAGAAATGGATGGCCTATGAAAAGTTTCCCTTGCGGTGTTTATGCGAAGAGGAGCATGAGAGGTTCGCAAAGTACATGTAACCATACAACTTGACTAGGAACTAGTTGACAAGGGCTCCATTTTTAATTATATGTGGATTTTTACTTTGTATCGGATATAGTTAAGTGCATTAAATATTGAAAATACCAAAAAATTTCAGATTTGAAGATGTACATAGAACATAGCCTACTGGTTGACCATTTTGTATGTCTACATATGTATGCACCTGACTCGAGATATGACCACCTCATTCTATGTATTTCCTAATTCCCTTTATGTTGAATAGAAATAACCGAGTTTCTGGCCACAGAATACGAATTTGTTGAAAAAGAAAGGTCGCAGTTACACGCACAATTAGCCCTAACATGGCTAGCCTTAGCCAATCGGAGTGCTACCGTTACAGCCTATCGTGAGATTTACTGGCATGTGATGCGCTGGTCTGCTGACACCAACCTGCTCCCCACGAGTGTAAATCATTGGAGTTTAGTGCTTCCGATTGAACCGCTGCCAAAACAAGGTTCTGAGGGAGGGCGTGCGTATTGCATGCAGCGAGCCATGATCATTGCTGAAACTCCGAGTGTATTCGGAGGATGGCTATGTTCATCTTGAATAGCGCATCCATAACGTATCTACAATTTATCATTTTATCTACATTTTATTCCAGAACTTATCATCCAACATAAATGCAGTATAGTTCCTCTTCTCGATTTCTAAGCTGTGTGGTTGCTTACATTCCTCGTGATGCCGAACGTGACCTCAACAAACATTCACCAAATCAAGAAAGCAGCGGTCACCCGGGCAGTCTCCTTACTCAGCCTACCATCTCATGTGTGATTTGCTGCACGTGGTGACTCTGTTAGTCTTCCCCAGTGATGGTTTTTAATCTCGATTGTAGCGCATTCTTCGTGTGTTTTAATGCCTCTGTTGTTGTTTACACGGGCGGGTATTGGCATCAACAAAAGTCGGATTCTACAACACTTGAGAGTTTCTTTCGCAACTTTTTCTTTTCTTGTTTCACATTATTTTCAAATAATTTATTGGTTCAGTCGTTACCGAAAAGATGCTGCGATTTCTATCGCTGTTACCAAGGGCTATCTTATAATCGATCTCACTTGGCGGGGAAGCCCTAACCGGCTGGGCAAGTTCGCACCAACACCCGCACTTGAATGGTTGACATACATGTATAAACCCATGAATGTTTATTTGCCATAAAAAATCATGTCTAGTCGTCGCCACTACTCCTGGCCATTTAGCGGCGCTTCCAGAGCCCAGGAGCTCCCTTTACCATATCACCATCCTCAAAAACGGCCATTCACCTCATCGCCTTCTTCGTCATCATTGCAACAACACCGTCTGCAGAGAAAACGACCTATCAGTTCATTAAAAGACACATTCAACCGACCGCTCTCACCGGACACCTTGACTTTTCCATACAGTTCCTCGGACGAAGAAGATGTTTTTGTGTCTGCCGGGATCATCTCGTCGAAAGACAAACCCCGGCGAAGACGGAGTAAACGGAGACGTCGATCTCGTGCTGATAGGGCTGCGAGTGAGAAGAGTAATAAAAAGATGGGACAATCCGACAAGCCAGAGGAGAAAAATAAAAAAGATGAAACAAGAGGACGAGAAAAGGAAGAAGTCATCGTCTCCTCCATCACAGAAGCAAATCACCTCCCTAGCGCCGTGCTGCGACGCATAATTCGACCGCACCTTGAGAAAGCGAAACAGTTTCTGATTCCTTTACACCTACATTTTTCATCACCAGCAACACACTTGCCGATTAGAGGACGAGAAGGAAAGACAGTTTTGTCTTGCGCAAGTACCCCGGTATTACCGACCGGAGTCGACGATATGCTCATGGATGTACCGACTCCAATGATGCCCGAGGACTGGGGATTTCGCCCTGGTCGACGACATCGTCGGAGTCATTCTGAACAGCCGCGAGCATGGAGGGAGCCGAGCCCGGCGCTGTGGACGTTGGCTGAAGAGTGATATTTATTCTACTTTCTTTCGTCATTGTTTTATGCTATCTTTGGAGTTTGGATGCATATGCATTTCACGGTTATTTGGCGTTTCTTGGCTTTATTATCAACTTTTTTTTTATGATTTAGTAATCAAAACGCACGCAGGCGTCGTGTTTCGTATTGAATTCTTCCAGTCAATATCGACGAGACCCACTCTATATATAGTAACTAAAAATAAACATCAAACATTGGATAGTGGAGCTTTTAAATTTTATAGAATGTTTTTGTGTTTCATCTTTGAATGTTGGATGGAACGCGTAATCTTGTCTTAGATGACATCCACCCTTGCATAACGCGAAACCTCTGCTACAATTAGCGTGATTTTATACAACACGCTGATCTTCTAATAATATTTGAAAAAAAAAGGACGCATCCTATTTAATGCGCTCCAATGAAATCAGCCAAGAGTATAGAATTGTTACATTCATTCGAGCTGAATTCGTCGGGTACGACGAAGCCAATAGCATCAATTGAATTGTTACATTCAATGTTGAAAAGGTGACGATCATATTATTCAACATTCGTTGTCATGTCGTCACCAACAGCATTGGCAAGTATGATAGAGAACATTGGCCAATGCCTCCCCACAAGGCGGTTCTATTTTCGTCAGCGAAAATCTTCGTGGATTCACGGAGTTCGTGCCGAGGACAAGAACGTTGCCGACTTTCCCGTGCTAGGCAGAAACATTACTCGTGAAAATGGAGTATCGCCGACTCACAAGCTTGGCTTTTCAATGGGAATGCAAGGTGCGCGACAAATAGCACTGCCTAGTACGGGGCACAGGGTTAGTTAAGTACGTAGTATGTACAACTTCACTGCGACTGTACGGACAGTCTCCGAGCTCCAGCAAAACAAGGCTCCAAAATAGAAGAGAAAAAGGCCTCACTGATCTTCTGGAATGACGCTAGAATGTCACGTTATCTTGCGCAGGGGAAGGAATCGGGTTAGACTGTTTACGAGGCAGCCAATGGTAAGGCTCAGAGGCAGCTGAAGATGGGGCCAAAATCAGGCGGTTGACTTGTTTGCCCCAGGCAGGGAACGGGGTCAGCTGAGACCTGGGGAATCCACACGGCAGAGAAGGATGCGACGGCCGGGCGTTCCTGCAGACAAGTTCCGTTTCAATTTGCAATGGTAGCGTTTCAAGTGCAAGAGTAAAACCTGTATACGTGTCTATATGCGGCTTTGTCACGACACAGAAACACAACAGAGCAGAAGAAGAGGCTCTTCGGGCGTCGGCAACAGCATCCTTCAGCGCTTCTCCGGCCCGGACACCCTAATCCGGATTCAGACTAGAGCCACGTATGAGCTGGCAACCGAGGCCTTGGTGGACCAACCAGCGTGGGAGTGGCTGCAGGGCTGACCCACAGTGCCCCACTTCGAGTCGGGCCCGGCCAGCCCGAGCGGTGAGACGGGAGCAATTGGTGCACAGTGATTGGCCAATAGTGCCCAGGGGGCCCCGCACACGCCCAGTGGGAGGGGTGAGTCACCGACTCCCGCACCGCCAATCACAGGCCCCGGATGTGGATCCCCTGCGGCACTGATTGGCCGGAATTCACCGCAGCACGATAAGGAACCGAGTGACTCCTCTGACGTGCCTCACGCTCGGGCCATCGCATAACTGGGCCAGAAGTCTCTCGGAACAACAATAAATACAAATGGAACCCTCGTCCTCGCCCAAGTCTTTTTTTTAATCTCTTCTCAAATTTGTTACTAGACATTGGCAGAATAGCAGACCACACCCTCGTTTGACTTCTCTCTGCCTTCGACCTTCGAACAATACCTCACACTTATACTCCACCTGCAATTGGATGGATATGCCCGACACCCATCCCATCGAGTCGGAGCCTCAAACACAAGCACAAACAGCCACGGGACAGACCAATTCAGCGTCCTCTCAACCGCACGCCCTCTCTCCCTCGTCTACCTTGTCGGTATCGTCGTCCAACGCTTCGTCTGCGCCTTCATCTCGGCGTTCGCACCACAAGCGCTTCTTTTCGCTGAGTAGTTTGGAGACTTCGTCGACTACCATCCTCAATACCATTCGCTCGCGCTCTCCTCTACCCCGCTCGTCCACGCCGGTAGACTCCAAGGATCGTCAACACCACGCTAAAGCATCATCACCTTCGGGTCCGGCCCTAGAAACGACTATTCAGCGAAGCAGCTCACCGACAGAAATGTCGCCGACTTCGTCAATCGTCTCGCCGCGTCCAAGCTTCTCTCACAGTCGCATGCCCTCAGATGGGACCATTGGTGTCTCATCGACACGGAGCAGAAGCGACAAGCACAAGCGGTACAGTGGTACCCTGAACCACTACGGACGGCACTCCAACGATTGGCTCTTTGGCGGGTTCAGTGTCCGAGACACTTTCCGCGATGGAATTGACAAGCTGAGGGGCCACAATGACCGGGATTGATTCCTAGTCATATGGCCTCTTCGCGTTATTTTCTAAACCGTCGTCACTGTCGTTTTCTCATACTTTTTTCCCTAATCGGCTGGCTGGGTTCTAGCTTTTCTGCTCCAATTACTATTCGACTGTGTCGGATTCATGATGCCACTCTTTTTTCGAAACACGTGTGCTACGCACGTGAAACCAAAAAGAAGATGTCTGGGGTTTCTGCGATGATTGATTCACCGCCACACGCACGCAAGCTACGATGGTGGATTCGAGATCTACTTTGATGATTACGAGCCTTACGAATAGTATACCTAATGTGTTTATTTTGGCGAGCCCGCCCGATTGTATACCTATTTGGATTTAGTTGTTACTCAATGACTACGATCGATTGCCTACCTTTTATCTTCTTTTGACGTAGACGCACTGCATGCATGTAAAAACTGTAAATTATTTACTTCAAAAGAATTAAAAAGTCCCACAGGCGGGTATCATACATCAATCAGCCAGTCATCCAAAGAACCAGTGAGCACTCTTGGCGCATACATTGCCATACTGCCGCATATTGCCCAAAACCGCCCTCTTCCATAGCTTGTCGATCAATTCTGGCGTCAACTCGTGGCACGCCTGCTTCAGCCAGGGCACAAACGCTGAAACTCGATCCACCAATGCCGCAACTGTCGAATCCACAAAACACTTGCTAAACTGGCCCGATTTATTCAGCCCTGAATGCTGATATTGAAGCAGCGACCGCTCTGCTGGACACAAGTTATCAATATGGTATGTCGCAGCACATGTTTCTGCAATGTTTGTGACGAGGCGAGCCACGTGCAGTAAATCCGGGAGTGGAGTTGGATATTTCATGTCAATTCTGGCCATGAATGAGTATGCCTCTTCGATAGCTGGTCGGATGATGTGCTCAAATAAGTCGTCGACAGTGCTGTATTGCGATGATAGAACTGGATCGACGATGCCGACCCGACAGCCGCGATGGCAGACGGATATTTCGAATTCAGAAGGTAGTGAGTGTAGCTTGGTCATGATCGCATCCCAGATGGTTGGCGAGCATTGTGAAGATATCCCGCGAACTGCGGCTGCGTCTGTTCGATATGAAAGATAGGAGACGATGATCGTCAGACCAAGTAGCCACCTCATCTCCGCGATGATGCACGGACAGCGCCAGTTGCGAGAACCTATTATGAGAGTTTACTTTCTTTGCTATTTGGTGAAGACCTTTTATGTATCATAGAAACATTGAAGGGGCGCGGTCGACTGCTAAAATACCCCCTTCTAAAAACTAGCCCAGGGCGCCGAAGGTTCAAATTGGAATTCCCCAGGCAGCTGAAAACAGGAAATCTATTCCGACAAGAGCCGAGACTAGGTTCGAAAGTTTCTGCATTATGCACCAAACCATGTTGTAATGTCGTGGCGTCAACCGTATTGGGCTGATGTATTGATATCGGAGATGCGATAACAAGTCGGCAAGCAAGGGGTAGGGCTCTATTGAGTCTTGACAGCATTGTCAGGGAATGCAGGCTTGCGAATTGGAAGCGTGATACAAAAGACTAGGCCCAATTAATTCCTATTCCTTCAGTGGCAATCGAAAAACTGTTCGCCGAGGAGATTGCATGTCGTGAAGTCGAGATACACATGTCCCAAAAGGGAAATTGCGGGGAGGGCTCAACTCCGACGCGCTTGTCCCAAACAGGCAACGCACCCTGGAGCGCGTTGAAGCAAGGGATCGACAGTGCGACTCCTGACAACAACAACCTCCCTCCTTTTCCTCTTTCCTCTGCAAGACAATAATAGTCTACGTCGCTGCGTGTTGTTTATACTCCTCACAATCGCATATCGCGTTATACCATCCCCGAAACTTCCCGACCCATTTCATCCACTATTCTCTTACGTTTACGCGACAACTATCAGAGACAGAGAAAATTAAAATGGAAGAACTCAATGCCTTCGTGGCGGACACGCCCACCCTTCTCTCTATCGGCTTCGCGCTCTCCTTCATGCCAATCGCCTTCGGCCTCGGCACCTGTCTCATCCCTTCGCACCAGCTCCGCAACCGCGTGCTCTTCTTCTGGCATGCCTACGACGCGCTGACCCACCTGTTCATCGAGGGCTCGTTCCTATACGAGTGCTTTTTCAGCTACATCAACGTGCCCGTGGGTCTGCTGCGCGAACCTTTTTTCCTCGGCCATGCCGATCGTCTGTATGGCGCCAAATACGGCTCTTTGCCCAGTGCACGTCTCTGGCAGGAGTATGCCAAGGCTGACCATCGCTGGGCTACTGCTGACACCACTGTGATTTCGCTGGAGTTGCTCACTGTGTTTTTGGCTGGTCCGGCTGCTATATACATTTGTTATTTGCTGTACCAAATCGGGAACCCTAAATTGAGTGCCCAGCAGCACGGCGCCGCCAAGGGGAAGCTCTGGCTTGTTGCCCCCGCTGTTGCAACGGCCGAGCTGTACGGCGGATTCATGACGTTTGCGCCCGAGTGGCTCAGCGCGAATTCGCAGTTGGATGGGAGCAACCCGGTGTTTTTGTGGCTGTACCTTGTTTTCTTCAATATGCTTTGGGTGTTTATTCCGTTTTGGATCCTGACTGAGGCGTACAAAGAGATCAAGGCTGTTTTTGTTCAAGCTGAGACTGCTTCCACCGGAAAGAAGAAAACTTGAAGATGTTATTGGGTATTTGCGTACTTGATGAACTCTATAACCGTGATATTTAGCTTGATACTTAGTACTTAATAGCCTGTTGTTTACTGGTGAATATTGAACATATTGGATATTTTATCCGGATATATTGAATTATTTTGAGACAATTGTTTGCTACCAGAGTAATCAATATAAGAAATGATCTTCTCAATTTTTCTTGAGCCGCAGTGTGCTCCTTCTCAGCTTTGACCAGGCTGGTCTCTCCCAAGGCTTGAACTGATCGATAAATGTCGGTGCGGATTGTGATGCACATAAACCACCCGTTGACGCACTGTATCATCCAAGTACATCCAGCATGGTAACAGACTAACATAGACTTCGTGTCTGCGAAAGGCCCTCATGCTCAAAGTAGGACAGAGGCACTACCCTTGCACGCATCCTCATCTGGCTTGACGCGGCGATATCTTGACTACATGTATACAGGTGGCAAGCTACTTGGTAGAACTTGCGAACCATGAACTTTTTCAACGTTGTGGCTGATGGTGGCTCTGTTTCCGATTCCCAATATTTTCTCTTTTTTCCCTGTTTGCTTATTTTGCATATAATGAATCGTTGGCCCCGCTCCGGTTTGATCGCTGCTTTGATATAGCTTTCTTTCCCTGAGGCGTGTCGTATGTCTTGCCATACGGTAAAAACCGGGAAATAAATTGCTGGCGCCGTGGATTTATGACGATGTCGTATTTCAATCTCATCCAACTTCTTCTTTGATGTTGCCTCGATTGAACTGTTGACCAAACTTGAATTTCCGTTGACGCACTTGCTTGGAATTGATATGAAGCAGCACTCTACTGGAGACACAAACAGCCTCGACATTCTTTGGGCAGTCTCGCGTTCTGGTAAGAGCACAAAAAGGGGGTGAACTCGTCTGATAGCATTGCTTAGTCTCAACCTTGACGTTGTATTTATCGGGTCCGGTTTGTCTTGTCTCTTTCTTTGAAAACCGTTGCTAGCTTGTTGGTACGCAAGTTTTCTGATTTTGGTCCAATTCGTTGAAAAGGGGATGTGATAAGGTGAACGTTGATCTCTCGAATAGCCAGGGCTGTAGGGATCGTTCGCCCAATTGGCCTCAACGGAAAGTCTTGTTTCACTGGCTTGTCGATAGGTGGTAGAATATATGTTCACTAGGTTCCGGGGACTGACCAGCGAATGAAGTATAAAACCAGAAATGGCGAATATTCCCGGACCAATACTTGGCCGCAGTAAGAGTTATGTAGAACATGCATAACAGAACTATGAGCAGCAGCTGGCACTGTTGCCGCTTTGGTCATAGTCGAATCCATTGTATTCGGCATGCTGAATGCAATTTAGCTGTTTCTGTTCGAGCACGAGATTGTAGAAGAGATGGCAGTTTCGAAGGTATTGTTCAAAGGTCGATGTCTTAATTTCAGCTTCGCTCTGGATGTCTGAAGAAAGACTAAAACCGTCTAACTTGACAGTTGACTTCGAAGAATCATTGAATCAGGTAATTCTAACGAAAAGCTCATTTGAAGGTCCATTAGGGAGCTTTTCCAGCCTGTACGTGTGCCTCGTCGGTTGTTATACTGGCGGCGCTTCTAGTATTGCCTCAAACACTGGCATGTTATCTTTGATTGCCGCATGGATAAGGCTGACGGACTATTTGTATAGATTTTGGCATCTTCTCAAATTGCTTGCTTGATGACCTGCAGGTACAAACCCTTATGCAACTGCTTATTTGCCCTCATGAAAAAATCCAACGTAATGATAGCTCTTTTGAGAAAGGTATGGGTGAGAATTGAGCCACTTAGAATATGCCGTTAGCACCCCTCTCAGCAGTGTGAATAGTATTGCACTTACAACCAGCGGAAGTATATAAGAAGTAGTGGCCCGAGCTCTCTTGATATCGAATCTTCCATGTTGAGGCTCTGCAATGATCGTTCATCATTGGCTCTTTCTTCAACCGGGTGTTGAAAAATACGTTGTTTAATATCGTGTTTGGCTTTCAGTAAAGCGCATACGACATCAATAAATGTGATTCCAAAGCTTTGTAAGAATGGAGATCTCTAAAGTCGACGCGAGTAATCCACCAAGGATTGCAGCTAAAGATATCTTTAGTTACACATTTTCAAAGAGGAACACATGTAAACACACCCGTATTTTCTGTAATGCCAATTCCGGCATTCAGACATTCGTTGTTTCCTTTCCTCACCGGCGGAATCACGCGTTATCATCTCATCTAACCCGTCATAATAATGATATTCAGGCAGATCCAGTAGTGACAAGTCCTGTGGCGCGTACAATTGATTTTCACCCAGGTTCATGTAGTATACCCTAGATATTCCGCGATTCAAGTTCGAATAAAACAGATCCGAGCCTTTCTGCATGCCCACATCTGGAGGTGTACATATGTATCAGAGAAACGTATTTTTCGACCCTTGTGTCAACTCCCGAGGTCAACGACAAATCATCGTGGGGTTTCTGGACGTCATCAACCCAGAAGTGGAAAACGTCGAGTGTCTCCTCCCTGCGACATATTTGATCGAATACCAGCGAGTTTTCGGGTGAAAACCCGTTTTCTTGGAGCAGGGAGATTGTTGGATTGCTTGGGTCATATGTCTCCTGGTTAGCGAGGTGAACATTTTTCAATCTCGAAACTCACAATATAGCCGAACATTTTGGGTAAACCAAAAAAAACAAAGCCTTTTTGTCATGATCTCGACAGACTAGGTTCACTGAGATCACCAGTATTCCCTAATCTCCAAGAATTCCACCGAGGATAGTCTTGGTGAGTTTTTCATCATTCGGCCTCTGCGTAGTTTCCCTCAAAAGCACTTTTGCTCACTGTTGAGTGTCGATAGAAAGCAAGAAGTCCGTGAGAATAGAGGTTCGAATGGCATTTCTTTTGATGTGACTAGAAAGCCTCCACGACGGATCTAACGAGTGGTACCGGAGATACACATGTGGCATCCGGTGATTCAAATATAGAACCATGTTTTCGGATTCAATATTTGAAAGTCACCATCTCGCATAAGATAGGATTCGTGGGAGAATAACGTATCCCGGCGACTTTATATTGTTACTTCAGTTTGAACACTCATTAGTCTTAGTTCATGAAGTGTTCCCTTTGGGTAGAATGGCGAGATAGGGTGTATTTCGTAATGCAAGAAATACATTTGAAAAGAATTTGAACAGGAAAACCGCATGTCCAACTTTAAGTAGATGTAATATAGATACTATAAATAATGCGGAATGATTTAGATGAAAGTACTATCATTATGAGATCAGAAAATAGCACCAAGACAGCACTGTGCAAACGGAGCTTGCAGCCGCGCCCGACGTAACACCCGTTGACGCGGCTTTTTTGGCAGACCAGACAAAGAATTGTGGAGTAAATGCAGTCGTGTTTGAAACCCACAAATTTATGTGTATCGTCGCTACGCTATTTGCGTAAGACTGATCTCTGAGGTTTTCGGGGCTCCCCGTCCGGGCTCTTGTCACTCCCACACCGCTTGTTTTCGGAGATTGACGTTTGTTTGATGGATCCATTTTGTAGAAACTGGCGAGACTGAAATCCCCAAACGGAAAATATTCATGCACCCGTGTGTTGCATGCGAATATATCATATGCATAGCGTGTTTGTGGATTTGGCAGTGCGCACAAACGGATTACCGCATCGGGCAACTGTTTCCCTATTTGGCACCATGTTTCCACGGGCCCCGCGGTAGATGAAAACACACCAAACACATGGCTTTGCAAAAGCGGACTTTGGGATCATCGAAACGTTTACTTGGTCATAACAAGATTAGTAAGATAGTATTAGAGGTGGGCCTAGTCTGACAGGGGAAACTGCTTCCACCCTCGCTCGTGCAAGTTTCTTGACAAGATCCGATTGATTTCGGCCCGGGGCAGATACGGATATCTTCCGAGATTCCCTGCATGAAGATCGGAGCTAGTGAGGTCATATTTAAGAGTGTCAAGAGCGGGGAAACAAAATTGTACCTGTTGGGCGGCGATCTCCCATCTCGAAAAGAGAGAGCTTCTCCGCACAGCATATCCCAAATATGTATCCCACAAAGGAATGTCTTCCACTATGTAGTATGATAATTTCGATGTAAGCCATGAATTGATCAATATAGGCATGATCTGTTTTTTATTTCTACGGAAGCTACAAATGTACCCTGAGGACAATTCCCAAATATCTTGTCCTGACAAGTTTCACCAATACTTCAATAACAGACGTGTTAGTGTCACAGTCTATATATAACGTGATCCACTGCAAATTATTGAGTAAACACTTGCCTCACCGTGACCAGCACATAGAAATCGTCAAGGCAGACGGCGGCTGCGCCACGGTGGCTAAGAGCGCGGCTCAGCCTTGTGGGTCCCGGGGCGATGCCGAATCCAGCCGCAACTCATCCTCTGATTGGCTGGTCCGCTGGCCGATGACGCAGCAGCTTCGCGAAGCGTTCCAGGCAGGCGGGGTGGGGACTCTCGTATATAGTCTTTTCTTCCGCCGGCGTCCCCTCTCCTTCTCTGTTTCCCCTTGCTACTGCGACTACACGTCTTCCGAATACTTGCGCTGTCTCATTATCCACACACACAGACAAACACACAACATGTCATACAATAGACCCCCGCGTGAGTGTTCTCCAATGACACACTGGTCTGGCATCCCTTGAATGAACTGACACACCAACGAACAGCAGCCCCGCCTGGAGGTTATCCTCCCCAAGGACAACCGCCTTATCCTCAACATCAGCCGTACGGCCCTCCTCAAGGTGGCCCTCCTCCACCACAAGGAGGATACTATCCTCCTCAACAAGGCGGCTACCCGCCCCCAGGGGGTCCCCCGCCAGGTGCCTACGGCGGTCCTCCGCATGGTCCGCCCCAAGGCTATCCACCACAGGGCTATCAGCATCCTCCACCACATCAAGGCTATGGCCATCCGCCCCCTGGACCATATGGCCAACCTCCGCCAGGCGCATACGGTGCTCCCCCTCCTCACCAGGGATATGGGCCTCCCGGCGGGCCCCCGGGCTTCGGAGGTGCTCCACAGGGCCCTCCTGCCGGCCCATCACTCGGATACGTGCCAAACCAGACCGCTCCCGGCGACTTTACAGGACAAGCAAACTCTTTGCGCAAAGCGATGAAAGGATTTGGCACGGACGAGGCTACTCTGATCAGTGTTCTTGCTCCCTTGGACCCGCTGCAGATGGCTTCCGTACGCGAAACCTATACCCGGCATATCAACCGCGATTTATATAAGGATGTGAAGAGTGAAACGGGAAGCTATTTCAGACAAGGTCTCCTGGCTATTATCGAAGGGCCGCTGTCAAATGATGCAGAGCTCGTGCGCGAAGCTGTCAAGGGGCTTGGTACCAAAGAGTGGTTGTTGAACGATATCCTCTTGGGCCGTTCCAATGCCGATATCAACGAAATTAAAAACGCTTATCAGCGCAAACACAACCGTAGTTTGCAGCGCGATGTTGAAGATGATCTGTCGGCCGAAACCAAGAATCTCTTCACCCATGTCATCTCTGCAACCCGGCACGAAGAATCGCATCCCGTGAACCAGCAAGTCATCGATAGCGAAGTCCGCAGTATACATGATGCAACATCAGGGCGGATGATCAACAACGTGGCGGAAGTCTGTGCAATCTTCTCCAAAAGCTCGAACAACGAGTTGCGCGCCATTAATCACGCTTTCCGCCAGCGGTATAACACCGACCTCGACAAACATATTGAGAAGAACATATCTGGACACATGAAAGATGCTCTGCTCCACATTCTCCGCACAGCCACTGACCCTGCT
The DNA here is from genome assembly GCA_001939245.1 of Talaromyces wortmannii. Lineage (NCBI taxonomy): Eukaryota > Fungi > Ascomycota > Eurotiomycetes > Eurotiales > Trichocomaceae > Talaromyces > Talaromyces wortmannii. The sequence goes on along the minus strand of MJVA01001004.1, from coordinate 395,742 downwards.
CTGCTTGATGCAATGGCGTTGGAAGAAGCGATGGCTGGCGCAGGAACCAAGGACTTCAAACTGGTCACTCGCATCACACGGTTACACTGGAACAGAGCCCATCTTGACCAAGTCAAGAAAGCTTATGCACACCATTACCGAAAGGATCTGCGTCAGCGCGTCCAGGGCGAAGTTAGCGGTGACTATCAGAAGCTGATGCTTGCGTTGCTGGGTTAATCGATTGGATGGGCTACGTGGGAGGTTTTTATTATCCACTTGTATTCGTATCCATGTATATAATTAGTAATTCAACTAGCGGGTCTTTTCAGGATTCGAGCTAATGCCGTCTCAAACTCAACATTGAAGGCTGCCACAAGACTGGTGTTGATGGTTAAGTTTCACTTGTTATTCGTCAGTATTTTTATTTCGATCACTTAATAGCTTACGCTACTATATGTTTTAAAAGTTTCAAAACGTGCTCAATTCACATTTTACGACATGGACTGATCCCACAGTTACCGTAGATAAAAATTTGTAGAAATTTCATCACGCTATGCCATGCACTATGCAAATCATAATCATCGTCGTAGTCATCATCATCATCGTCATCACTTCATATCCATCCACAGAACAAAATACTAACACGAAAGAATAATATATCGCATGTACAAGCCAATCAAGTAACCTCCCTGACCAGAACACAATGGTTTCCCGGGAACAATCCAGTGTTACCAGCATAATAGCCCCAGTACCACTCATCATTGATATTTTCTGCCTCTGTAATTTCTGCGCCGCGGGGGAAAGACAACTCGTCCGTGCAATTCTCATCTGCGAAATACGACCAACTAGCACACAGCACCAAGCCCAAGCCACCATCAGGCGGGAAGGCAGGGCCCGTTGTGCGACGACCAGATGGTGATTGTTGAGACGCATTTGGAGACGAAGAATCCGGTGCAGGTGAAGAAGAAGCGTCGGTGTGAGACGTGCGAACACGACCGGCCTTTTTGCGTTTCGTATTGCCTTCTTTCCAGGACCAGTCACCAATACCAAGATCGGGCGAAGCCACTGAGGTTTGGGAGTCGGAGCGACTGGATTGCTGTGGGGTTTCTTCTTTCAGAGTATAACCGCCAACGAGATCTCGGACAATAGCTCGTCGTTGACCCTTTTCATGGTCCTCGTATCCAACCACGATCATACGGTGGCCGTTCAAACACCGGCGCCAGCCACTGTGTCCATTTTCCTTGCTGACCTTTCCAGACGCAACCAGTTTCAGGTAGCAATTCGTACAAACATCATAGTTCCCCTCATTACATCGAAGGCAGTGAAACCGGGTCGATGATGGTGCGATGGGGTATTTACAAATGTCGCACTCAGTTGAAAACGACAATACTTGATAAGCTGTCGACCCAGGAGATGCCAATGACGCCGGAATAGTAGCCAGTCCAGTTGGCGTCGCTTCTGTAGGAGAGGTGGCAGTCTCGGTTGGCAACACGCGGCGAATAGGCAGTAATGAATGGTTACAACAGCGTCCCTGATTTACACAGCGACGACAATAGCCCCATTCTCCGTCATTGCACTCACCACATTGCCAAAAGCAGTTGCTGGCTGCAGAATGACAAACATCGCAGAACATGCCGTCTTCCAACCGAATGGCTGGATCTTCGTTGGTCATTTGCTTTCCATCGGAGATGCCCCGCAGTGAACTTTCTTTCGGTTTTTTATATCGTTGCGAAGTCAAAATGTGAGGCTGCTCTGCTACCGATCTAGTCGCGGGGTGATGTTGCTTTTTGAAAATCGCCTCGCCGATACGACCAACTCCGTAGTAATGGGGGCATCCCTGGTCTATGCGATAGCAGTGAAAGCAAACATGGTAATCACCATCTTTGCACTTTGAACATCTCTTGTGAAGACTATATTGAATATCCGTCTTTCCACAACGCTCACATGATATAGAAGGCTCCGAGTAATGGGTGGACGGCACACGGACTGGATGTTGTCTAGCTGCCGGACGCGATGCTGCAGTTCGTCGTGTCGAAAGTGGTAAATTGGGAGCACTGGAAGAGGGGGCTGGTGCGTCGACTGCGGGAACCCCTGGTAACCAACTATTTGAATTTGAACGCACCCGTTCAGTTGGTGTCATTGTACTCGGGCTGCTCGTCTCCATTGAAGCCAACACCTGTCTTCCAGTAGGTGGCTGCTGTGGACCGTCTCTAGTTCCAGCTAACCAAGTCTCCGAAGGACGACCTTCAGGCTCGGTCGCTCGCCGAGAAATAGACGCGGCAGATGACTCTCTAGTTCTGGGCTGAGATGGAGAACCACTCGGCCGAGTGTTTGTCATGTCACTAGAGGATCGCACTGCTGGTCTGAGGGCAGTTTCAGAGGTTGATGCCGGAGCTATAGGAGTTGGAGATGTTCTTCGTCGTCGAGTTTCATCCGACGCTCTTCGTTGATGTCGTAATGGAGTAGGAGTCGCTTCTAGAAGATGCGGCCGGGACACGGGGGGATGCCTCCCGGCTTCTGCTGTCGACGAACTAGGGCTTCTGCTCTGTGCGGTATGTGATCTAGACCGACGATGTTGCTGTGACGAAGGTGATGGACGCTCTGTGTGCTCGCTGCTCCTCCTTGATCGCTCGGGGTGTCGACTAAGGAAAATCTGCACGAGTCGATCACTCAGCTCTTCTTCTTGGGCTTGGTCTAATCCGTTCAGGTCTATGCCATCCAACATTCCTTCTTCCATGATCAAGCGAACAATTTCGTCTTGCGTTGTATCTGCAACATCAGACGCACTTAATAGGGAACGTAGACTCGATTGATGCTCTATCCGCCGAGCAGGGTCATTATCGGGACCGACAGTTACACCTGCTCTAGCAGCATTCATGGCGACGTTCTGCTGGGCTCGTCGTCTAGCTATACGCTCGTGATTATGGCGACTTCTGCGATCCTCGTCCGACCTTTCTCGGTTGTCCGCGCTTCTTGTTTGTCGCCTGCTGAATGCTTCCCCGGTTTGACCACTCGATGCTCTTCGTCTATGGCCCCTAGAAACCTCCGCCAGACTTTGCTGTCTCACATTGTCAATCAGTTGTCGGTCTTCCTCATCGTCATCGGAGCCTTCAGGCGAGACAAGCACAGAGTCCCCAGGCTTGTATTTCTTCGCTATTTCCTGCTTATCTTGCTCCGATCTCGCATGTTCCGGATTTGCCTGCAGCACCATATCTAGCAATGTCGTTACAGTGGCATTTGGTCTCGTTGCACGAACAGCGGCTCGACAGGACGGACAAGTGAATCGGGGAGTTGAGCTCGAAGTGCGCGGCCGCACGCCTTGCCAGGAAAACCATTCTTTCAAACAAGACCCGCAGAAAGTATGCAGGCAGTCGAGCAAGGTCAGAGGTTGGTATAGCAGTTCTGTGCAGATCTAATTGTTTCGCGTGCAAACGCTCGTGTCAGCCATGGTGACGATGCGGAATACCCACTTTTCCCCGCCATTTCCAGAACAAAAATATCCATGGATCGAAAACAACGCTATTCGGGGAATATGTGACATACCGAGCATACTAATTCTTTTTCCAAATCGCCGAGTCCAGGCTTGGGAGCGCTGGGCTGCCCCTCGGTCGTGGCCATTCCTGAGTCTGTGAGACCGGCGATTGTCATTGGAAGGAAGCGGGCGTTGCCCAACACTGTCGGGGTCGATCGGAGACTCGGGGCCAGCGGCGTCACATGACGGCGCTAAGCTATTTCTAGCAGACCATGCAATTTTGTCTTCAATTCTCAACTTCATTGATTATCGTTATTCCTGGATTAAAAGGCAGCCATCTACTCCTGGCCTGCAATTACACACCTGGATACAAATTGGATTGATACGTATGCAATATGTCATTTAAAACTTATAGACAGACTACAAATCGACGCCGCCTTCAAAAGCATATCCTCCAGCAGCCTCGTCAACCTTGACGCTATCATCAAGCCCACAGACCCGGAATAGCTGCTGCGGTGTAAAGTCTGTATTTGGCAATCCAGTTTCTTTCAACTGCTCCATTGATTCCTTGATCGCTTTGTACGCTGGGGCAAGTCCTGCAAAAGGCACGATCATGATTTTGAAGCCTATCTCTTGAGCTTCCTTAGCTGAGATTGTTGGGGTAGCCCCGTGCTCGACCATGTTAAGCAACACTGGCCATGGCTTCAAATCTTGAATCACTCGACGGGCTTCTTCCTTGGATGTGACGCCCTCTAGAAACCCAACGTCAGCGCCTGCATCTCTCGCACCACGTAGTCGGGCAAGAGACTCGTCATAGCCAAATTTCTGAAGTGCATCAGTTCTAGCGATGACCACAATGTCGCTCACTATTCGTTGCCGTGTCTGTACTGCGGCTTTGATGCGACTGATAAAGGTAGGCGTATCGACCAGGATTTTCCCCGCCAAATGGCCGCATCGTTTCGTTTGAATCTGATCCTCAATGTGGAAACCAGCGACACCGGAACGTGCGTACTGTTCTGTCATGCGGGCTACCATGATGGGACCGCCGTATCCAGTGTCTGCGTCTGCAATCAACGGCACAGAAGGAGAGAGGTTGGCGATCATTTCTGCGTTTTGACGCATGTCGTTCAATGTGGATATTGCCAGGTCTGCCTGGCCATGCATGGAGGCTGTTGTGCCCGCTCCTGTCTGGAACTAACTTTAGCATGTTTCTATCTTTGAGATTGTTGCAATGTGCACGGTACCATGTAAAGGGCATCAAAGCCAACTTGGAGAGCGATGCGGGCAGAAAAGCCATCATAAACTCCAGGGGCAAGAATGAAGTCGCCACTGTTCAGTTTCTGGCGAAGGATAGTTGCTGCCGATTTGACTGACATGTTCGATGTACTAACAAGATATCAGTTGGTTTGATGGAGACTGCTCTTGCCTCTTGCGAGATGTCTAGAAGAGTTTAAATTCAAAAGCCAGTCGGCTAATAAAGGAAATATGATAAGTGAATTTATCTGTGCAAAATAGAACTGAAAGAGAAAACGAAATCCAGTTCCATCATTTATAGTATTATTGATAGAGGCATCGCCGACCATCGGCGCCGACTTCCCTCGGCATGACTAAGCCGTTGCCGACACCGGAGACGTCCGTTTCGTATAGACAAACAGACCATGACAGTCATGTCAGACACAACAGATCCAAGTTTGCTAGCCTTTCCTTGAAGGACTGGATTTTAAGTTTACAGCCACTGTTTATGTTTGACGAGAATATGGAATTGAGGCGGGCTACGCGATGCTACCAAGGATATTGTTTTCTCCACACAACTGGGCCACCACCACTGCGGTCTCTACATGATGTCAATATTCTTTCATAGACTTGTGACTGGGATCATAAGTTTCAGAAGTGCCACTAAAATTTACCTGGAACGATATCAAACTGTTGTGAGGCACTATATGGTCTCTGTGCCTGTTGAAACAGTGCTAAACCATGCTCCTAGTTGCTGGATAACACTCGACTACCAGGGCAGACTAACATCGTCACTCCATTGCTTGGATTATAGACCTGCAATTCCACCATGGATAATAAAAGAAAGTACCTATTCTGGCACACATTACTGCTAAGAATCTGAGCCACCCGGAGGTCAGAGGGCCGGTCAGAGCCGCTCCTTCCTTCAAGACCAGCCGGCAGTCTTCTTTTGCTCCCAAGAACTTCACCCGCTGTTCTCTTTCCTCTTCCCATACTACTTCATCAGATTCACTTATCTCAGCACGTCTTCTCGTCCTTATCTTGCTTTGGTTATCTCGCTTAGGCAGTCAGCTTCAGCTCATCCGAATATCGATTACGCTACGATATCATGAACCGCAGCAAAGAAGGCCAGGGAAACGAGTATCTAGTACGTATCAAGGGGACGCAGTATGCATATTTCGCTCTAATAATTGATGGCTTATCAGAGTGAACCAAAACCCGACGTCTTTTGTCCCAGCTTGGAGGAATTCCCTGAAGTCCGGCGCCTCTGTTCCAGGTTGACATTTCAACCTGACAGCTCATTCTTGCTTATTCGTGCTACTTTCGCCATACTTAACCACCATTTCCCGTCGTTCAGAGGATTCGCCATCATCTCCGGAAAGCCGGGTGGGCGCGACGGAGACTCCGAATTCGCGCTTGTCGTTAGAAATGCTGTCGAGCAACCTGCATACAATGGATTGATCCTTGATCATGCTTTGATCATGTTCCTACCAGCTAAATCACAGAGAGATTTTGCTGCTATTCAGGACGATAGGCATATACGAGCAGAACTGGAGGTGAAGATAGAGAATCGCGTTTTTCCCGCGGAAGAATCTCATATTCCACACGGGTGGCCATTTTCCATCGTGATACACGGCGTTGGTCGATTTGGGTTTTACCAATACGACGGAAATAAACCTCCAGGGTCTCGTGTTTTCAAGTACAAAGATGTTGACCTACAACTTCCAGAAGACTGGTATCACTTGGTCGACGATTGGAATATCGTGAACATGGTCCTCCGTCATATGTCTGCAGCCAGATTTCCTTTACATCAGGAACCTCCTTATCCGTCAACCTTTCACGTTCCTCAACTTTTTACAATGGCCACGATGCTCTTGTTGTCACAGCATCCTGCCATGCGTGGACAATTAGAATCTGCACTCCCCGCTCAAGATCCTCCGCCTGGGCCACAGGCAGAAAAGGCCACACTTCAGCAAAATTCCATGGATTTCATCGACCCGAGCAATTTGCACCCACCAAACTGGCGAGACCCTTCTAGAAAATGAGGCAGTCTTCGCTGAAATTTGTACACTGTATTTTTACCAGCATGTTCCTTCCTTGTCATTCATGCCTCAGAAGTTGTCAAGTTTGAATTTGGGCCGGAAAAATTGATTATTATTATTATTATTATTGCATAGCATATTTATTCAGCTTCGTATTTATGATACGAAACAATGACATTATTTCATCTATTCAAATTTCCAGAGACATAGCCAAAGGATACAAGTACCCGACTATTAATCTAGTTAGGCCGAGAAATTGAAGACAAGCAGCGTCTGGCTATTAATCCAGTCAGACCGAGAGTAATTGGACGCGAATAGCACTCAAATACCAATCAGGCAGGGTAATGGATTGGGTAAGCAGTGAGGTAAGGCAAGAAGTAAGAGTGACTTGGAGGCCAACTCGACGATGAGTGTAAATTTTCACTAGGGAGATGAGGATGTTTGAGGTGATAGCAAGATGTTGAAGAACTTCAGACCGCTTGACTGAAAAAAGGCGCAACCGTGAGTTAACCAAGAAAGCCATACTCTCTAAGATCTCGACGATCGAAAATGTATGAAAAGAAACATTTTCACGTGGAAGTATCATTCATTTGACTTTTTTTTGGTTTTATTCTTTTCTGTGTCTAACAGACTCGCACTGAAAACATTTGATAAAGGATGATCTTCAAACTTTCATCTCGAAAACATTGCTAGGCACCCCGCTCCTGTTTTTACCACCAACACACGTTTCGTACTTTTTTCTGGACGACTTTGCTGACAAATAACCAATGCGAGCGTATTACCTCGCAGCCATGCGGGACGTAGATCACGGCTGAACAGAGAGTGTGTTAGGCGATTGTATGAACTCCCATTTTGTCCCGGGAAAGTCATGAGAGCGTATCACAAGTTCTTTCCGGTTTGAATCACTGATTCCCACTGGCCAAAGTTCATCTTTACAATTGAACTGCAATGTATATGTTCCCTCCCTGGCCTCCTGTGCTGGGATGACGAAGCGAAGATCGTTTGCTGTTTCGTCCTCAGGGAGCTCGAGGGAAACTTCCGTGGAGCCTGTGAGGGGTAACCTGTTTTTACCAGGACTGCCCATTCCGATACAACGGAATATCACCATATTCTTGAAAACCAGATAGCCTTTGAATGTCTTGCACCACCAGTGTAAACTAACTTTGCAACGATTGTTACGAAGCTCTGACACCGAAAGGACTCGCAAAGTCCCCTCCCAAACTACAATAAACCGCTTAGTTGCCGGGTCGTGGATCGTGTAAAAATTTCCTGGAGAAGGGCATGTAAGCCGAAAACGAGACTCTTCAGAGTTAACAGGAACATTTTGTTGTTGCAAATTGTTGTATCCGGTCTCACTTCCGCTTGTGTCAGGGGTAGATGCTGCAGCAAGCGCCTTTTTGGTTTCAGGCTCTTCGTCAGCTGTAGTTGCAGGACAACGGCGCTTTTTGGCTGGAGGCATCGTTGTTGCAAACTTTTGACCCACAGGTAGATCTAGGCTGATGGCTACAGAGTCGAATATCAGCAAGGTGAACAAAGACATCTCATCCTTCATGGGTCAAACCTTGAATGTGGTTATTTGAAGCAAGAATTCCTTGACTGGAGTGATAGCCGTTTTGTGTCTGTTTTTAGTAATTCATCACTCTTTGAGAGTGGGGAGTGAGAGTGGTAGGTGAGGGTGAGAGAGAGTGGAGGGGGAGGAAAAGCGGGAGAAAGAAGAACGGGTGGAGAGACGTGAGTTCAATGTTTGTTGACAGATCCTGGATCAGCGCGAAGGAGGACTTATCCGCGCCCTTCAGGCAGAAAGGGGTCCCGTGCTTAGACATATACACAAGCCTTTAATATCACCTCTATTGAACAAGTTCTTATAGATGTATAAGAGTGTGTTATTTATCTGAATTAAGTTGTTAAGTCAAGTATTAGCAAGGATATAATGATAATCTCACATAATGATATCAATTGATGCCCTCGAATGTGTTGTTAAAGATAAATAATAAGATGAAAGTGAATATTAGCGCGATGATTTCCTTGAAAATATATAAGATTGAGGTTATAGGTAGAAGTAGATATACATCCCTATTCATGTTCATAGAGATTGGTCTATACATAGACTTATTAATGACCTTGATGGGGATTGTGTTTATTGTTAGATGTATGACAATATAATAGCATAAAAGAACTTGAAGACCAAGATTACCCTTGTTCGTATTAATAGGATAGTGTACTATCATGGTTAGCCCTCTAGCGCTGTACACCGCTTTTACGTAGGTAGATAAACAACCAAAGATTGATTTCCATTGTAACAGTTGAACAGTTTGTTATTTCATTGTTTGATTGCCATGAGACAGAAGCGGAGTATTCCGCTGCTTGTTTGCCATGATCTCTGCTTTTAAACACATAAATAGGATTTCTCTCTGGTTAAACTTGAGTAGTAACGACCATTGCCAATACTTCCAAGTAACCTTGAGAATCCTACGTGGAAAGACTAGTGAGGATGTCATACAAGCTCTAAAACTGTATACTGGTTAGCAAATAATGCTAACAATAGTTTACGAAGTAGCGTCAAACGCCATGGCAACAAAAGTGCGAACTGAATTCATTCAGTGGCTGATCCTCGCGGCTCAAGTCCATATCAATAGGGTCCCACAAGATTTCATCCTTGATAACATGGATGTCGCAGTCTCGCGCATCATATTTAAGTTTTTTGAAGGAAATTACGTGTTCTATCCACACAGGAACGTGGAGGACCCTCAGGGCAAGCCGGCCAGGCATTACAAGATTTGCTCCATTAGCCCCCCTCTCATTACTCACGCCTACTTGATTATATCGCCGTGGACTACCGAGTACGCGAGGGACATGGAGGCCATGGATGCCTTGCCAAACCTAATCTATGATCACCTAATGGCCTCACTCGGTGCCCCATCAGACATTCAAACAGTCAATAGTCCACCACATTGGATCATCCTGGTTACGGGTACGCATAAGGTCCGTGTTCGGTTTTTCATATACAGACCTGGCTGGGGGAACTTTGAGGACACATTCACGCCAGTCTTCTTGGACGACACAACTGGGGTATTTAAAGAAGTCACGTTATTTGATTCAGTAGATCTGATTAATGAGGGGGATCGGGTTGATGAAATGCTTCGACAGGTGGCGACGAATATTGCAAATTGGATTATAGTAAAAACATGAACACTCATGCCACCGCTACCTTAGAGGTTTAAGAAATCAAGCGATAACGTTCCATCCATTTCTTATTGCTCGAGGCATATCCAGTATCACAGTTTGTAATGAGAAGACTCAAATCTCGATCTAGCATCCAGAGTGTATTCGTAAAATTCATCTGGCAAGTGATGTCGACTGGTCCAGAATTTCACCGATTTATAAGTCTTCTGCAATATCAGAGAGTCTCAGTCTCCCTGGTCACCGGTCTTGACCCACCAGGCACCGAATGTCAACAAACTCGCGTCTCTCCACCCACTCTCTCTCCACCAGCTTCTCCTCACCCTCCACTGTCACTACCTTCACTCCCTACTTTCAAACTACAATGAATTATCAGGAAAACAAAGAAAACTTTTATTACCCTCAAATTCAAGGTTTGGCCCATTAAGAATGAGATGCATTCACCTCTGCTGACCATTGACTCGATATTCACAGTTGATTCAAGTGTCACAAGAAGAATGGCTTGAGAAAACAAACGTCCTTTCCCAGCAGCCTCAGCTGACGGGGCCCCTGGAGCTAAAAAGGTGTCTTCTGCGACATCTACGCCTAGCAAAACCGGAACAGGGGCTGGCAACTTGCAACAACAACAAGACGTGCCAGCTACGTCGGTTGCCCTCATTGCTCAGCCGACATTCCCTTCTGGAGGAAACTATTACATGATCCGCGATGCAGAGACGAAGAACTTTATTGTCACTCGAATGGGCGAGTTGGCTGTCATTTCTGAGGCAGAGGTCCGTCGAGACGTTCGAACCGTGAGCAGCCACTGGCTCTGTAACGAGAAGAGCAAGGGATTTTTGACTTTCCGGAATACCATTTCAGGGAGCTATATCACAGCAACTGGATCTTTTGTGCCCTTTCCAGGTGCCACGGAAGTGACATTCTTTCTGGGTAGTAAAAATGAGAGTGCTGCTCGCTTCATCACTCGCGCACAGGATACTGCAGATGGAAAGCATGGCTTGGTGGTGTTTATTTCTAATGACCTTTGGCCAGTGAAAATCGGCAAGTTCAACAATGGGAAGCTTGTGGCATGCTCTCCAGATTACGACGGGGCAAAGTGGGAGTTTATACCAGTGTAGGGGATAGTAAGCTGCGTCTAGGGGAAGTTTACGGCTCTTAGCGAATACGCCAGCATGTGACATTTTCAGCAATTATGTCCAAAATTATTACGAAATGTGAGGAGGATGGAAGTGGGAAGCAAACAAATTCGAGACAAATGTTTGAAAAATCATGGTAGTGGTCACAGATTGATAATCTTACACGACATGGAATTGAGAGTAGAAGCACTTGCGGTGCAAGCTATAAAATAAAGATTATTTGAACGACAACCATACAGAGCTTAAATATAATGTATGCATAATATTAGCCACGGTAAATCCGAATCTATTGCACAATATTCGTGGCAATATTCCCCCCTGACACTTCTACCGCTGGTGAACTAGATAGCTTGGATTCAAACGACACGGTCAATGTAAGTGACTCTTCTGGAAACAACGTCACATAGTTATCTGACCAATACGGGGGATTGATGTTCTCATTCGTCTTTGAGTCAATCAGCACAAGTCTGATGAAAAAGGCAGGTTTTTTGGATTTATTGTCCAGCTGCACTTGCAACGTGGTTGTTCCATCAGAGCTTTCGGTTTTGGACGAGACGTGCGTGACGGTCGTTTCGACTTCTGCAGTTGAAAGGTTCTGTAAAGCAGTATAGTCGGAGTACGTTGTGATCGGTGTAGAGTACCAGGACGAGTTGTCCCACTGCAACACGTCGTTCTGGGGCGTGAGCCAGTAGACATTGCGACTAAGAACATTTTCTTCGTTATCGGATAGGACTAGACGGAGAAAGGCGACGTCGTTGATTTTGTCGTATGCGTTGAGGCTGGCAATCTTTTTTGAATGATTCGGCTTTGTGGTAGTATTGACTTGCTGGCTCGAAAGAGAAGTACCCGTCGTGTCAATCAAGTCTACAGAGACGAAGCGAGAGCCGTTGTCTCCATCGTCCAGCTCATTCAGGCGGTTTATCAAGTAAATTGTCTTGTTCTCGTAATTGTATGAAACATGCTCTGGGCGAGCACCGACTTTGACACCAAAGAAGCACCCTGCAGTGTTAAGATAGTAATCAAATAGCTGCCAGTGCAGATTAGGCCAGGCGCTATTCATCATCCAGTAGATTCTATGCACGTTAGGTAGCTGTCTGGTTGAACAGTAGATGATCAAACTTACACTCCCGTAGCCGGATGATGAGCATCCTGAAGAGACGCAAATCCTTCATACTCAGCACGAGTAGCCTCATAGTCCATAATCTGTGCCTTGAGAAGATAATCCTCCAGACTGGTGGGCGCACCATATCGGTTGTACAAGGCATCATTGTAAATTGAGCGGTCATAGAACGACGAAACATTGCTTGACATGTGGAATAGCCCCTTTTTCGGCTTCGTCCACAAATCGTCCAAATCATCATCCGAAAGGAATCTCTTCAAACTTCGGATCTCCGGCGTCCCCACACCAGGGCCTTCTTCAGATCCAAACCCAATGGCAGCACCGACCTGACCACCATACCAATAGTTCGGGGGCACATAGTCGTAAGGACCCAGCATCTTTACTCCCGAGGAGCCAAGTATTTCGGGGGATCCTAATTCACCGGCGGATGCAACAATTGGATTGGGCCAGTCCCACGTTTCCAGTCCGTTGACATAGATAGATGCAGCGCGGTCATCGGGCCAATAGTCAGATCCCACCAAGAATGCAAGAATGCTGGGATGCGTTTGCATCATGGATGCCTCGTGCAGCATGGAATAGTTGGCAATCCAGTAGTCATGGTTGTCAAATCGGACGTAGTCGGGAACATCAGTATTATACTAGAAGTAGTACAGTTAGAGGTGCTAAAAATGCCGGATGAAGAGTTACTTACTGTCCATCCCTCCCACCAGTCACAGCACTCCCATCCCGGCATGATCATAAGACCGATTTCATCGGCCATCTCAAACAGTTCCGGATGTTCTTGTTTTCCTTCTAGCCTGACAGTGTTCATGCCCAAATCAAGCATCAATTCAAATTTTCGCCGCACATATTCCGAATCCCATCGCATGAACATATCTGGACCGTAGCCGCCACCCAGCGGAAGGAAGCGCTCTCCATTGACTTTGAAAGTACGATCTCCGAACTCGTTCAATCCTGATTCGACGTAGCGAATGCCTATTTTCCGAGGCTCTGCAATGTCTGACACTTTGTGGTCAACAATAACCTTAACACCGACATCATAAAGCGGTTGGTCGCCCCAGAGTCGCGGCCACCAGATCTGTGGGTTCTTGACAGTTCCAGTTGCGGTCAAGGTCTTTTCCTCATTTGCTTTCAAGGAAAAGGGCTGAGAAACAACAAATACCTCGTCTGATCCCAGATGAAGCTCAGTGGACAATGTGCCATGGACAGGGTGGTTCTCAAAGTTGGTTGCGTTAACTTTAATGGTAACCTTGGTCGATTCTTTGCCAGGAGTCCAATCATGAACAACACGAATCGGTGCCAAAGCAACGGAACCAGTTTGGGAGATTTCAACATCTCGCCAGACACCGGTGCCATTGTCAGGTGGATACGGGTTCCAGTCGACAAAACCCATGGCGGCGTCCAACAAGTAGTTAGTTTCGTGGGCTTGGACCAGGATTGCATTGGAGCCCGACTGCAGGAGCTTGGTCACCTCGTACTTGTGGCCGCCGTACGCACCCGCTTGGTAGCTCTTGTCGGCAATCTTCTTGCCATTGACCCATATATCTGCTTTGGAGGTGATTCCATGAGTGACGACGAAATAATGCTGTCCCTTTTTCGGGCGCAACGTGAACTCCTCCCGATACAGCCACGGGGTCCCGAAGACTGAGCGATCAACAATGTGGTTGAGGTTGTCTGAGAACCACAGGTCGGTATCATTGTACACACCGGCTTCAATAAGACCGGCCATGACCGTCTTGCGGGAGCCCACTCGATACCATCCCGACACATCGGCGCCTGGCTGGGCCAACGCGGTGAAGTTGTCGGAGGCATGGAGGACGGATTGGATGCTCCACCCTGGAATTGTTCCTGTTTGCCCCGACGATGAAACAATGTCAGCGCCGTGAGCAGCGAGAGGCGCTAAAGCGCCCAGCGCGAGAGTAGCTAGTGACAGAATGCCCATTGCTGCTGCGCTCGCCTGTTGGTGTGATCAGGCGGGACAGGTTGTGAGGCAGCTCTCTCGCCGTAGTGAGCGACCACGCATTGGTTAAATAACGTGGCGAGTTAATTATATCTCGTGATAAGCACGCCGCGAGGTGGCATCGCCGGTTCCCATAAAGTCAATTGCAGAGAGCATCACAGGGGAAAGCCGGTCAATCAGCCGAGAAACACCGGGTTCGCCGGTGGGCCAAAAACAATGGGGCTGCAGATCCCGCCAGCTGCCGCCGCCATTGGCTGCCTGCGGATCGGTCTGGGGTAGCTTTACTCAGCTTAGCCCGATCCGGTTTAGCGGCTGTCATGCTTGACGATTTGCTACTTCGGGAAGGTGCGAGCCACGTGTTATTTCATGCCTGACGGTACAGCAGCTCCCAGAACCAGGGTTAGGGCTACTGGTTAGGGCTACTTCCTAGGGCTAGATTGCTTGTATCTCACCAGGGAAGCATCTTTCTGTTCTACTTGTAGTTTTCATATGTACCAGCTTTTCAGGTCCTCTCTAGTTAATCACTGCCACCAACATTGAAGGCGGTTCACATGGCGGCCCCTAACAAAGAAAGAACTCACAATAACCTTAATATATTAGTCCTACGTTAGGGCCGCCGCCCAATTCGTCCACTTTTCAGAGCAATGTCCTAATTGAGTGACCGACGGTAAAGGCCGAGAGAGCCAAATACCCCTGCTTTGCAGTGTCTGCACGTCCCACTTATCTTGATTCTCAGTTATCATCTTAGATAACCCCTGACTCTCCTGTTATAAAATAAGGAAGTCTCATTTATTATACTTTTCCCTTCCTTCCTCGGATTGCATTACCTTGGTCAAAACAACTCATCTCCTCCAGCAACAACTTGCGCATTATAACGTGTGAAAGACTTGGGCTAGATGTATGGACTCTCTATTTAAGGAGCAATTCTAGAAAATACCTAGAAGGGGCACAATTCAGTAAGGCAGATTCCAGCTTGTTGCAAGCAGCATACTGTCTTTCATGGAAGATGAAGCTGATTTGTTACAAAGATGCAACTGTCCCCGACAAACAATGCAGATATGAGAAGGAGACAGAAACAGACTTCCTCCAAATCTATTCTATTATCTTCCTTTTCTTCATGCTCCGATATTTCAGGGAAGACTCGAAAAATAGAGCAGCTACATGGCCTCAGGAGACAGATGAGTACGAAAAATTATCTCACAGCTGGAAGCGCACCGATCTGACTGGTTAGGGTAAAGGTTAAATTTGACGGGAAAAATGTACATTGAAAGAAGTCATTCCTTGAAATGACCAGAATTGGCTCTTTCCTTATTGATCGAGTTGATCATATGACCGATATCGCGATAATCTTGGTTGCCCTGCATTTGTGAGAATTACTCGCACACTTCCGTGCCTGTTTTCAGTGTGAGGATCAATATTCTCCTTGGGACTGCGGGATCATGACACCATTTCTCTAAAGAAAATGCGACCCCATTTCTGGAAATCCTACTTTTACACACAAGCCCAAATTCGGCTGTGCTTACTCGACACAATCGAGGGGGAAAATTGGGAGGCACATATTGGCTTCCACACTCCCATGTGCTTCGTCCAGGATTGTCAACATATTCTGATACCATCAAAAACTGTTCTGGGTAATAGGCGCAAGCACTATCGCAACTTGTGCAGAGACACAGGCACATTGCGATACATCTAAACTTCATGAAAGTTATGAACTGGTGAAATTGTGCACCGGCCATGGAAGAAGTTTCATCTGCGTCGGTACCATTATCTTGGAAACGAGCTAGGAATCCGTTGGGTGGACACGTGCGACTTCTCAAGAGTTCTTAGTATACAGTACGTTATGAATCCATCAAAGCAAGGGAGCGCCCAAGGGGACGATTTCAAGGCCGAGGCTATTATTACCCATAGACTCGGAATTTTACGGCTTTCATCTACATAAGTTTGATGGATGGTGCGGGTCTTTTGTCTCAGAGAATTCCACCCATCTGACTCAGCAGCTAAAATAGCAAGAACCAGTCTTTTCGAGTCTTCACTTTGCATTGCTGCCTGGAGCTAACCGAACAGTTGCGCGGTTTAAACCCGACATTCAACAACTCAGATGATGCTAAAAAAAAACGAAAAAGAAAACCATGCTTCCCAAACTTACATTGTCCGAAAAAGTGGTGTGCTATGCAGATTTTATTGCCCTGAAGCCAATTCTCACGATGTAAACGTTAAGACAGATCTCTTCGCTTTAAAATGCTCCATCTCCTTCATATTGTACCATGCTATCTTTGCTGATATTTTCGATGGGGAAGCTCAATGTAATTGGATGAAAGGTTGAGGAATAATTTCATGATATTAGTATAGTGCAGCGTTGATTGTCAATTAAAGTTGAGTTTCGACGGAGGTTCAACATGGGACGAGTGGCCCCTCATTAATCTGGGGGCCAACAGCGACCGTAACTACACTCCACACTGTCATCACTTCATCTCCTCATCGCCCCATTTCCTCACTCGTTGACCACACACCCCCCATGTTAGCGTAGCTCTAGACCTTTATCATGGAACTACACGGGCAGATCTCACCGAGCCCAAGCCAAGAAGCCGTCGAGTCGGCCACGGACCTCTATAACGCCATTAATCTTAAATTCCCCGAGGCTGTAAGACATTTCGAGTCCAAGTGGGCCGCATGGCTCAAGGTCTGCCTTGAAACTCCGACATCTGCAAGGTATACATACCCCCCTGGACGATACACATTCAATCTGATTGCTCAACAGCCTCTACGCGTGTGCACAAACAGATGAGTTCGAGGCTATTAAGAGGCTCGGTCCGAAGATTATCCAATTCGTGATTTTCAAGCTCGCGACAGACGACAACCACCAGAACTCATACGGCGTATTTTTGTGTACGCCTTTGTTCTCACTATCGCTACTATATAGTAGATCCTACTGATCATTCCCTAGATAACGCGCTAGAGTTTGAGACTAACTATGTAATCAAACGGAATAAGCCCCTAGCCTCTCATGAGGAGCTATGGCGTGAGAGCAGCCAGCTCGTCGAGCTTAACTACCAGCGAAACAAGATCGTCGAAAAACGCATCACAGCGTGGCAAAGGCATCATGAGACAAATCAGGTGCATAGTAGTAGCAGCGTATACACGGAGTGCGAAGAGTACTCTGATCTACTCGAAATGGGTCCTAGCATTATTCCGCAGATAATGCTCATATATGAGGAGGATTCGGGAGGCTTCTGGCACGAGCTGCTGTACGAGATTATTCACGGCCATAAGATGGGCGCATGGTCCTACCAGAAGGACGACCTGATCGACATGTGGTGTCAGTTTTTCAAGGAGCGCGGGTGGGACGAGGTCCCGGTTTATATCCCTTCCCAGTTCGACCGGATGATGTCCCAAGCTTGACAGTGAAGATGAAAAGGGGGACTCATTCAGGGAGTCTGGTCGATAATGAACTACGGCGCCAATGCTTGGTGGGGTAGGGGACTGTTTAATTTTCATTTTTATTTATTATTTGTTTGTCGGGGGGACGGTCTCGGATGAAAGAGTGGAAGAGCTATTGTTATGAATTGCTATCCAACTACTGTAGGTATACACGTCCTTAGTACCAATACTAACCTCAAGCCTATTCCACAGCTGTACTGATGTCCTCGGATGACTTAACACAGAAGAAGTGCTTTCGAAGGTAGTGTCTAATGGTAGCTCTAAATAGACTCTCACAAAGTAATCTAGAACACAGCATGGGGCTCTTACTTATTGGTATTGTCAACTTTAGTCTAAATTCTAGCGGGAGACACTATCTGCACAAAGCATCACATAAATTCGTCTATGAAAGCTACTCGTGGTTTTAATCGAAGGTTTTTACAAGATCCGGGCCTCGAAAAACAACACTATAAATGAATAACACTGTATAACCTATGAATAGAGCCCATGTCCATGAACTAAATTTCTACCCAGTGTTTCTTCTGTTCATACGCTCCAAGGATAGCAGCGCAAATATTTCCACATTAGGAAATAAATTACAACCGACCGTATCTCCGCTCAGCACGTGCGGAAAGCCCCGCATGACAGCCACGAGAGCAAACCAGCTTCGTCCAACATTCTGTCTGCATGACCGTCACTTCTCACTTACACCAAGTGCCTTGACAATCACACGATCAAGAAGCATAATATTTACCCTACCGTCAATATGCCCGTTACCCATGTCGTCATGTTCAAGTTCAAGGATGACGTGCCGCCCAAAGAAATCCAGTCTGTACGTGGCAGCCTGATGCGGGGTTCTTGTGTTGCATCAGTTCTACGAAAGTGCTGATACAGCCTTGTATAGGTAGTCAGCCGCATGCTCGACCTGAAGAACCAGTGTCTCCATCCAGGAACTTCTAGGCCGTATATAATATCCTCAAAAGGAGGCCGTGAGAACTCCATTGAAGGGTTACAGGTATCACACGATTTCATCAGCTTATCTCGTAAAGGAGATGTGTCAGGCTACTGACCCATTGTTTTTATCTGTAAAGAACGGCGCGACGCATATCTTTACGATTGATTTTCAGACTTCTGAGGACCGAGATTACTACGTCAGAGCAGACCCAGCGCATTTACTATTTGTGCAGAGTATCAGGTCGGTTTTAGACAAGGTTCAGGTGGTTGATTTTGCAGCGGGAGTGTGGTGATACTTTAATCCTAATGTTGAATGATTAATAAAGATTTAATTAGCATAGATTATAAGAAGAAAAACAAAAACAATAAATTCCGGTTGTGTCTCATGATCCAGGATTTTACTCCGAGATGTCACAGTTAATAATCTGATTTTTAAACATCAGTCTCATCATTGTACTGCCATCGGATCGAACGACACCCCGTGAAGCGCAAAGGCTGGCTATGCGATAAACGTTCCCGCTGGGGGTTTTAAAGTTGCTCGGTCAAATCAGTTTCTGGATGTAGCAATACTGCAACTGCTCCTTAGAATGACAGACTAGAGTAGCACCGGGCTACTGAATGGTCTGCCGGGAATTTCAGTAGGAGCTTAGCTGAATTATCTCTGGGTATCACGATAATGTCAAGGAATGCTTGAAGAATTGTCCATATGTATCAATTAATGCTGTTGGTTATCAATCCAATGCTGATGATGCCGAAGTATACATAGTGATACTGCCAAGGTGAATGGCTAATTGATGGAACCTCTCTTTTTTGTCCAGATTCTAGAAAGTGTGCTTTCACAATACTATACAAAGGTGTTAATTTGATAGGTATTGAATTATTTTGTATATGGGATTCCGGCCATGAATGGTGATTTCACGTCCACTTCTGGTTTTTCTAATGTTTTAGTGTAATTATTTTCTTCGTTCTTTAATATACTAGGAACCAGCGACTGACATCGATGAGAATCAGGGTGATTCTATTTTCCTGAAGTTTGTCATGCAACTATGAAACTGTCATCATCTACCTGGCATGTTCCAAATATAATGGAAGTTCCTTGTATATTCACAATCCTGGAGCTACTTTGTATACGCATAAAGCCATTCACACCATCCAAGGGACCTGTTTTACTGGTATACACGTTCCTCTGCATGACAAAGATGTGGAATTCCCCTTAAAAAGCGGTAGTCCGACTGTTCGCTCTTCAAATTTTTTTCTTCAACCATTCCATTTTTTCAGAAAGGGTTTCCAACATCTAAAATTTCTCAACTTTGCTCCCAGACCATTTCGCAGATCACCTACTATCTTCCAAAAGGCATTTCAGTTCCTGATCCTCAGAAAAAAGCAGCCCTAGGTTGAAGCACATAGTACACATATTATCACTGTGGTAACTATCAGGTAAGTCACAGCTCGTATCTCAATTATTCCTAATTTCTAATGAACATGTAGCTCGAGGCCTA
Organism: Talaromyces wortmannii; assembly: GCA_001939245.1. Classification (NCBI taxonomy): domain Eukaryota; kingdom Fungi; phylum Ascomycota; class Eurotiomycetes; order Eurotiales; family Trichocomaceae; genus Talaromyces; species Talaromyces wortmannii. Next base: position 375,753 of record MJVA01001004.1, on the reverse strand, counting down.
CTTATCTATTTTTATTTAATTTTTTTTTTTAAAAATTGTTTTACTCTCGCGACATCCTGAGCTACTCGGACATTACCTGCCACGGCCTTTTGTCTCCAACATACGAATATTCCTATCACGCCTGAAAATGGGAAAAGAAAAACGTCCACAGCAACGAGACAAGCTCGAACTAGGTGGATGTCGCCTTGTTTGCCAAATGAGAATCAATGAGCTTGAGACAAAGCTCGCTGCGCGAGAAGCCGAAATCAATACGTGTCGACATGAATTCCACATGCTTCAAGAGGAGCAAAGTCGTCTTGAAGAGGAACACCACTATTTCCAAGAGGAATATTACCGCCTTCAAGAGAAAAATGACCGTCTTAAAGAGAAATACGACCGTCTACAAGAGGAACAGACCCGCCTACAAGAGGAACACGACAATCTTCAAGATAAAATGGACTTGATCTACACTACGGGGCTATTTGGTTACCTGCCCGAGGACAAAAAGCAGCCCGATCGATTCTACAGAAACGAAGCCATTCATGGTGCCAGGGTTAATTATGACCTTAGATTTTTACGGAGCGTATCTCATAGACATCAAGAATTTTTGAGAGACCATAATCTCACAATTTCCGACCTAGATGAGGCTTTCAAGCGTCGATATGGTCATTATCCAACAGAGCTCACAGAATCTTCGATCATTCCCGAAGAGATGGCAAATATTATCAATATGAAGTCTGACCTCAAGAATCTGACCTTCTGGAAAAGGGCAAAATGTGAGTATGTGAGCTTGCGTAAAAAGCCTAGAAAAAAGTGCGATAGTGTCATTCACAAATGGGTAAACCCAAGGAAAGACCATCCATACTCGTCACAGAGTACAGAGAAAATTTTCACCGATCTCTCTGCTCAGTATTGGTCATAGCTACCAGTGTTATTTCGGGGTTGTTTTTATCAATATTACTTTTATTGTCATCTATCTGTCTCTCAGAAAACAATTTTTATTTTCCCTTTTTGACACGAACAAAAGAGAACCTGTAGCAGGGTAGCAGTGCAAGGCGCTTACTATGGCAATTCCCACAAAGAACCTCAGAATAACTAGTCAACTGGTAACTCCCAGCTCTGAGACACGCCCGCGAAACTCAAAGTATTCAGCAATAGATAAATAAACAAGACGTGGATATCATAGTCTATGCATGCATATTCTTACCAGTTGACCGCGCTATCCTTCCATTAAGAACGGCAACGATCATATTTAACTCTTGCTTTCGAGCATAAAATCTAGCCTACAACGAAAGCCTCTATGGGTATAAAATATCGACCGCTTATAATTGTTATCTAACGTTCATGAACTGTGAACGAAAGTTAATAATCTTCAAAAGGAATCATCTCCGCAAAAAAAAAGAGAGAGACACATTTGATCTCAAAGACCCAGATGCCTGGCCACTATAACGATATCGACCGTCTCAAAAGGCGCATCACCTATTCCAAACCTAAGAACTTCAAAAATACTTGCCTTCGTCAAATCAGACCGTCCAGCGATTGAGAAATAACGTGGTATAAGCCGTCAGTGTAAAATATGACCATGAGGTGTACGATATTTTGTCACTCTGGGTTGAAACAGGTTTGACATATCAGTCACCCGACACCTCAGATGTCAAAGAATCTAGGAAAGCTAAATGCGATTTCTATATTCAATGTTTCAAATTAAGTTCATCTGCGAGGTTGATAAATATGAAACCTAGCTCATCTCACTTTCTGCAAACAAGCCACAGGTTAAAAATGCGCACTATGGAAATACCCCCAGGGACAAAGCGTAGTAATCTCATCGGTCGTTGATTACAAATAAGAACCGACAGTATTGGTCTATATAGTCAGTAGAGACTTTTGGGTTTTCTTTATCAATTTAAATAAAATTAGACGGAATGCAGACGAATTTTGGTTCGGTGTGTGGCGCAATTTCCTTGTCTAATAAAGCTTTATGTGCAACGGCTTCACCAGTCTAGTTATTCCTAGAAAGGTTTTTGTCCCATTTTTCTCCTTTATCCTATATCGAAAAATAAAGAGAAGGGGAAAAGGTGAGAAAGAGAGAAAGGAAGGGGGAGAGCTCTCGAGTTACATTGAAAGATCCAAAAAACAAAGTTTGCCTCGTCAAGATATGAAAATTAAGTAGGCTCAGCCTTTACTGAGTTCGGAGAAGAACCACAAAAGTGAAACGTCTCTATGATTGCTCCCAGCTATATAATATTCAGTGGTCTTGGACGTCCAATACTAGGCAAGATCAACATACCTCCTTTTAAACTAGAGCCCGCCATCTAAAAACCCACTTCCTTCCTCCATACACCCTTGTATCACATTGCGAAAAAAATACTCAAAAATTATGGAAAACCACAATCCGCTGGGTTCAAGAGATGGGGAGGAGGCCGGGTACGGTGGATCAGACGAAGACAAGAACACGACATCTGATGAAGACGATTATACGATGCCTGATGAAGAGACAATACTAAAACGCCAACAAGTCTGGGATCGGGAATTTGAGAAAGTGGATCGGTTCATAGCTGAGATGAAAAGGGCGAGGGAATTGAGGGCACAGCGGCGGGAGAAAAACAGAAGGGACCAAGAAGCTCGAGAAGAAGCTCGCCAAGTTCGCAACAACGCTCGCAACAAAGCTCGCAACGAAGTGCACAACGGAGATCGCTTCAAATATATGTACGAACATCTGAGGGTGACAGCTTTGGACGCTCGAATTGCAGCGCTGTTCCAACATCATCCCAAAATAAACCGATTCTGCAATATGCCAAAACGTGGACTTCCCTGCACGGCAGATGTGAAACATGACCTCGAGGTGTTAGAGTACCTGTCGACGACTCGTCGAGCATTACTTCAAGGGCTTAACATCCCCTTTTCTGAAGTGGAAAAGGACTTCGAAGAACGATACAAGTTACACCCTTCGGTTTTTAAAGAAAGTCCTTCTACGATTCCAAAAGAAGTGCGAAAGGCTATTGACTTTAGGAGTGATGGTATGGGTTCCAGTGATTTTATATGGACGCGAAACGTTGATTTCAGGGAGAAAGTGATCAAGGAGTTAGGCGATATCATTGATAGTTGGCTGAATTCAACAAAGGACCAGCCGTATCCGGCAGAACAGGCACGGAAAACAGTCGATGAAATCTGTCGAACCTGTCAACAGATAGTTAACTCTGGCCTTGGAATATCTTATTAGTTACATGTATTTTTTTGGCGCTTCTGATGTTTCTTGAGGCTAATACTACTGGTTCTTGGTTGAGCGTGTCTATTCTTTGCAATATCCGGGTCTATTTATATCAATTGATGATATATGGATGGAGTGTTTGGTAAATTCGATGCACCACATGTATACCAGACCAAACATTTGAGACATCTACAAGCATGCTATCTAAACATTGAAGACATCAGTGAATAATAGTAAAAATTCAGTAAATTTTATTTAGGTAGCTAAACAAGTATTCTACTGATGATTCTCTCTCCATGCTCTTTGATAAACGTCTTAATCACACAACCGAAGAAGATTAGAGAAGCTCAAGTTGATCCGTTGACCTGGAATTGACATTGGATTACCAGTTAAATAGCTCTGTCAGTTCAGATGGAATATTTCTGCGCATTATTAGGACCTAAAATTTATTAAATGTAGATCTTGTTAACAGTCCCGTTTCCACGGCAGGTCAAACTGGCTTGCATTTATTCTTTCTTAATTAATCATACAAATATCGATTTTACATGACAAACACACACGTCAATAGAGGAAACTAGTGTTTCTCAGTGATTCTTGAACAGTTACAAAGATGATTAAAAAGACTCTAAATTCTTAATACCAAGGATTTCTGATAAGGTGTTATGCAGGCTTATGGAACATAATACCCAGTAATAGGCATTATTTCCGGATTAACTAGTTTGTCACGCCATTTACATATAATATAGACACAAATTAATATCATTGTGTAATATTATAATGGAAAACAATATATCTCTGTTCTAAATTTTCAAATCTCACGCTCAAAGCAAAATTTGAAGATTGAACCAAGGGACAACCGATGTCTGCTGAGTTTAGTCAATTTTAGTCACTTTCAACCTAAGTATTGCAATTGCTCTCCTCAAGGTATTGCCTATCGCAAATCGTCTGCCCAAATTTACATGGAACGAGGGGTCGTCTGACCAATTGCCATCTTGACAGGAAACCCAGGACAATCCTTTGAAGCTTCCCGCAGGGATCAAAAGGTCGTCTGAGGTGATTTCCCACTTCAATCAAATAGGTGGTCCACTATAAAGCCAGTCGTTGCTGTTTTCAAGTTGATCCATATGGACGGCGGCAGCAATCAGTTTAGATTTCAAGTCATCTGCAGTAGCATAGTCATAGCGCCATGTGCCACTTCTCTCCGCATCGGTAAGCCAGCCTTCAGAATTAAGCCAGAATTCTGTTGATTTTTGATCCAGGGAGGACACGCCCAATATGTTACCTCTGTGATATATTGTAATTTTTTAGAAACCACTCCATCACCATTTATATCAGTCTGATTGGGGCCATATATTCCAGTGTTGTTAGGGGAGGAGATGGAAAGCGTGAATTTAGAGGGAGCTGCTGGCACGATCGAAATTTAGCGTTTCTTCATAAGTATAGTAGTATTAAAAAAAGAAGACTTACCAGCAGTCACACATGACTGCCAGGCCCAAGAGTGTGACAGCGGTTCTCATATTGATTGTGAACAAAGTGCTTCAGTTGATGAGGTCTGTTTACTGTGGACTTGTGGGGGATTGGGAGAACTATTTATGCCTTGTTGACATCCTTTAAAGAGGCTTCACAATGTAATTATGCGCAACTGAATCCTGGTTAAAGGCCTAATAGTTCCAACAGTTCGGATGTTCCAGGCAGCTCACTCGGGCACCAGTTAGTCCCCATCATTTTAGACACTACAGTACGTTACTATCAACGTATTAATTACTGTAATGGGATAAAGTAAAACAAAATTAAGGTCTACATTTAATTGTTGGATATCAAAGTTGACTAAACCATTCATAGCTTTTAGTCAAGCGCCAATACTGGTATTATATTAAAGCTGTCAACTGGTATCTGAGACGTCAATCTTGAGCCGCTGGAAGCCTGAAACCCAAAATATCAATGTTGCTGGCAACATCCCAGCATATTCCACCTCTTTCAAGACCATGTTGCTTGTGATTTGCATTGATATGTGTTGTACAAATTATTAGTACTCAGAACGTACAAGGCTGTTGTACATTCTTGCTAACGGAAGTGATGCTTGGTACATTGTACTGATTCCCCATGAGAGCCAAGTCCACGTCTGCATGTCTGCATGTGTGCGTACGGCAGGGAGGTTCGGTCGATATAGTTGAGGACGTACATGCGTATCTTTCAGCTTTTAGCAGATTGAAACACAGCTGACGATCGTACCCACGAGCATAGGAGCCATCCATTGGTTAATATGCTTCACCAAGGGTTTTTTCTTTGCGGCTAGTTTGTCAGGAGACCATGAGGTTACCGTGTGCATCCATTGTGCGACTTTTCTAAGTCAGACGTCATAATCAGACACAAGCAAGACAATGCAAAAAAGAAACAATTGAGCAATTACAGTACACGTAAAAAGTCGTCTGTCGTTACGTATGTAAAAAATGGCATCAACGAATACAGTTTATCGAATAGCCAAACCCGACACGTCAACCAGATCTATCGCCGCAGGCTCGCCCGACGATATAGATGAGCCACTCTTGGAACTTGGTCTAAAACTGGACGTACTGGATGGCATAGAAGGTGTAGAGGTATTATCTTTTGCCATAATTTCCGGAGTTTGCCGCGGCGCAGGAATCTTGACTTTGCTGGCATCGGACTTGAACGCCGCCTGTCGCGAGGACTCGGATTGTCTGATTTGCAGTGGGACCATGTGTTCGCGGATCCAGGCCTGAAAAGCGCCGGCGTCTTTGTTGCGTCTTTTCCATAGCTTTGAGGATTCCTGGAAAGCATGTGAAACTTCGGGTCGACGGATAGAATCGTATACCTCAAAGGCCTTTGACAGAGGGTGGTCGATATACTGTGCGAGAACGCGAGAGAAGACAATGGCATCGTCGATTGCGTATGCTGCTGATTCATCACGTGGCAGCATCTATAAAAAGTGTTAGTGTTTCTCTCCCCAATCCACGTTTCCAGATGTGTAAACATACCGCATGAGCTGCATCACCGAGCAGTATCGCTTTTTCGGTAGACCACTTTCCCCCCAGCGGGACTTGATATATTGGATACAACGCCCAGTCAATGTCGGACTGGGAAGCAACTTCCTTGATGCAAGGAATAGAGGAATGACCATACCGGAGCGCCACTTCGTGCCTCAAAGAGTCTCTAATTATGGAACGTTTGGATTCGTCGTCGTCTTCGCTCACTGTGTGTGCCTTTACTGCTTCCTCGCAACACTCCAGCTTCACAGACAGCAACATGTCTTCATGGTATTTGTTGCAAAAGGTCATTAAAAACGTGCCGGATCTGGAAAAGTTTAATGAAGATGCCCGGAAATGTGGCGATGTTCTCAAACTGTCTGTTTTTATTGTGCTTTGCACCAGGGAAAAGCCGCTGTACTCAGCCTCTCGCCCAGGATCGATGAATTTCCTGCGTGTGGCCGAGTGAACACCGTCACAACCGAGAAGGAGATCACCCGTCGCCCTCGAATCGTCTTTGAAGAGGATTTCAATCTTGTCGTCCTGGTCTAGCAGCTTGACCTTGGAAAGCGTTTTTCCAAAAACGATCTTGATATTCCCCCGTTTCTCGATTGCTGCTAGCATAGCCAGTGTCAGAGTGATCCTCATCACACGGCCGCCCTTATACAATTTTTGTTCCTGGTTTTGTAATTTGCCGCCACTGACACCGCGGGTTTTGTTTTCTGCGCAGAATCCAGTCCCATGTTTTCCTCCATAGTCTATTTTGCCCAGACTCCTCCCCGTTCGCGCAGAAAACAATTCAATGGCATCCACGTCTGTGCCGGCGTCAGGGCCGAGTCGCGCAAGTTCTTCGAGAACGCCCAAGTAATCAAAGTGTCGAAAAGCAACGGGGGAAAGGCCAATGGCGCCGCCGGACGTCGATGGCACGAAATGGCGTTCAAAGATAGTAATGCGGAGATCCGGGATCAACGGTGAAAGGTGGTAAGAGAGCGAGAGGGCGGCAGACAAACCAGCAATGCCGGAACCGATGATTAGTATATCTCGAACCATTTTCACGGAACTGTCCAATGCCGTTTTTTTCTCTCGTTTTCACGGGACGTGCTGGTCATCAGCTTATACGGCGAACTTGCGTTGATCCCAGAGGATAAGTGAAGACCTAAACCCGTTGACCCCGTCAAGAGAAACCGGCAAGAAGTAATTCAATGCAGATTGAAGTTGAAACCCCTTCACTCTATGTGATTCTGGGTTTCACACTGGGGTTTTCTTCTTTTTCTCACAGACACCTGCCCAAGCGAGGCGGCTACCAGTTTGAACATGTTTCCCAGCAGAGGTCTGTCCGGCTCCATTTAAGAAGAAAGCAAATCAGATTTTTAGAGCCGAGGAGAATGTTTCTTGTGTGGAACTTGGCATAGTTTAATAGCATTACTCAGGTGCTACTGATCATCGCCAATGGGAACGCCACCCGGTTTACCGGATGCCGAGAAAACGCAGAGCTGTGGCCGAAACACGCCACGTTGGTCCGCCAAACCCGAAACGGCGACTGAAGAAATTGGCCGACCGATTCATGTTGATCCGATCGACCGATTTCAGTGTGACCCATAGTTAAGTGAGACGTTCCGCTGTCACGGCCAGCGACTCTATAGGCTGCGATGGAGAATGTGGGCTACTTCGGATGTGTCAGGTGACGGCTTGTCGGGTTGTGAATGGCGGCCAATGCGAAAAGTCAATGTACCTCCGGAGACCTTCGGTAGCTTTTCGTGCCTTTTCAACATAATATTTTGCCTTTTGGGGCTTTTTGCGCGTTGCGTTGTGAAGATACAATACGAGGGAAATGATTGGTCGAGTCACGTGCGCCGAGCCAATCACCGCCACCGGAATTTCGACAACAAAAGTCGCCTCGACGTCGCGACATCAAATCGATGCTGGGACAGCTGTGCCCAGCCCTGCAGCGAATACTCCGATATCTCGATATCTGGATTCTTCCTTATCTTCTGTTATGCCAGGAACTGACAAGGGTTGGGGTTTTTCCGCGGCTGAATTGATGATCCAGATCATCCGACATTCCTTCCATCGCGGCATCGCCAACAGCACTGAACATCTTCAAGGACCAATTAAAATCTAAATCTAGGCAGAACAAAAAAAAGCAACAGAGCTTGGAAATGCCGTCTCTGTTCTCCTCGTCGGGGGTTGTCTTCCCGCTTGCGGCGCTACTGCGCGTCGGACTCCTTTTCTATGGCTTATATCAAGATAACAACTCGGCCATGAAGTACACAGACATCGACTACATGGTTTTCACGGACGCCTCTCGTTTCATGGCCCAGGGCCAATCACCTTACTTGCGAGACACATATCGCTACACGCCGCTGCTCGCCTGGCTGTTGATCCCCACCGCATGGCAGCCAAGCTGGCTATGTTTCTCGTTTGGCAAGGTTCTTTTTGCCCTCGCTGACCTCGTGGCCGGGTGGCTGTTGCTGCTTGTCCTGCGAACAGAGTATCCGGCCATGTCCGAGAAATCTCGCTTGAAGTATGCTAGTATCTGGCTGCTGAACCCAATGGTCGCTACCATCAGCACCCGTGGCAGCTCCGAGGGTCTGCTCGGTGTGTTGGTCATGGCTCTACTATGGGCGGTATTGACTCGTCGGACTGTTCTCGCTGGCTTGTTGCTAGGGTTTGGAGTTCATTTTAAAATTTACCCATTCATCTATGCCCCGAGTGTGATCTGGTTTTTGTCTCCCACCAACAACAAGGACACACAAACCTCGCCACGTTCCCAAAAACGAGAAAACGGCCCGTTGTTGGACCAGGTTATAGGTTTCGTGACTCGGGAAAGAATCACCGTCACAGCCATCTCGCTACTAACGTTTTGTGGCCTCAATCTGTGGATGTATTCTCTATACTCCTACCCGTTTCTCCAACACACCTACCTCCACCATCTGACTCGCATCGACCACCGACACAACTTTTCCCCGTACAATACCCTGCTGTACCTCTCATCATCAGCTGCAGGAGATGCTGCCGCAGCAAGTGAGGGGCTCCGCTTTGAATCCTTAGCGTTTATCCCACAACTAGTCCTCTCCACTATCGCTCTCCCGCTCTTCCTTGCAAAGAAATCGCTTCCCGGTGCGATGTTAGCACAGACCTTTGCCTTTGTGGCGTTCAACAAGGTTTGCACGAGTCAGGTACGTGTCTATTTACCCGTCTCATTTTTATACTTCTTTGCCGGTGGTATTAATTCGAAACAATAACCAAAATTTTAGTACTTTTTATGGTACATCGTGTTCCTGCCCCTCTATCTGCCGTCGTCATCGTTTATGAAATCGCCCGTTCTAGGCCTCGTCGCTTTGTTCTTGTGGGTAATTTCCCAGGTATGTAACTTTGCTTTCCATTTTAAAGATCGACAAGTTTCAAAACAATTAATCTCCTTTTGCTTTTGTTGTGTACAGGCACTCTGGCTCCATCAAGCATTCCAGCTTGAGTTTCTGGGCATTTCGACCTTTGTGCCGGGACTGTGGCTTTCCTCGCTGATCTTTTATTTGGTTAATTGCTGGATTCTGGGCGTTATTATTACTGATGTTGGTAAGGGTGATACCAGAAAGTTTTTGGAGACGAAGAAAAAGGATTAGATTCGAAGTGGAACGTTGAAGTGGCCGTTGTGAGATACTTATATACATCAAGATTACATATATACTGTTTAATACAAAATTAATTCTACTTTCACCATTGTAAGGGTTATAGTTCAAGTGAAGTAATAAATTTGTCATTAATAATTATTGGCCAGCAGACATTAGTCACTGGCTACCGAATTGAAAGTCAAGGGAGATCCAGACACAGCTCCATATCCCGCAGGTCCTAACGAGAACATACAACGAAAATGCAGCAACAGGCTCCCGATGCCACAGCTCCTCCATGCTAGACCAATGTCAATCGACAGATTTCCATGACACAAGCCGAAAAGGAAAAGAAAGAAAGAAAAACTCAAAACAACACTCAATAACACTCAGTAAACACCAGACAGATGGGGTATTATTCGCGAAAAGTTCAATCAATCACAACCTAGAAAACAATCATTGCAAATAAATTGCCGAAAATAGCTAGAAATACTTTCACGACTTGGCTGCGTCAGAAAGAATCTTGTAATTGCTAGCATTGATGCTGAGCGGGCGCGTGCGAGGATATAGAGCGCCAATGATGGTATGATTAGCACCAAGTTGCGGATAGATGCCGTCAGACAACTGGAGATAGTGGGTGGATGGGCGCACTTGCGCGAGAGTCTCGATTATCTCGACGTTCCACAGCCCCGTGCATTCATGGCCCACCATTTGAAAGTACGGGTTGAGCAATGCACATGTCGAGTCCAGGTCGATGAAACGGATTCGTATAAACGACAACGAAAGATACGTCTCGAGTGACCGGACCGCACCCAGGACCAGTTTCTCAAACGACTGAATGAACTTGAGATTGGTGATTCCTGATGGCTCTTCTAGAACAGGAGGCGGGGGTTCGCTGCTTGCCTCTCGACAGCATGTCTTGACAACAAGGTCAAGAGATCTCAGCCTTGCATCCTGTGGCCGATGAGAGATGGCTGCGCGTGCGGCACTGAAAAAGTTCGAACAGACATTGCCCGTGAAACTGAGATGTTCCAACCGCGGTACAATACTGCCCAACAGTCGGCAGAGGTGGTTACGGTGGCTCACTTTGTCGCCATGCCAATGGGATTGATCGTTGCTGTGGAAGCCTTCGAGGCTAATATCGAGGTATACCACGCTAGACGACAAGTTGGACAATGCTTTATAAATTGTGTGACAAGCTTCTGTTTTTGGCTTGGCATATGCGCAATGCCATTCCCGCAGAGAAGGCAATGCTTCCGAAATAGTTGTCCAGTGACGATAGTCGCGCATAATATTCCAGGCGCCACGCATAACAAGTGTTCTGACATTGGGGAGCGGCTCAAGATGGAACTCGCCTTTCATTCCGAATGGGTCATTGGCGAAATGTGTGATCAGAGGAGGCTTTCTGCAATGGCCGGCTTCAAGAGTTAAGATTTGCGCTGCCGGAAAAAATATCCCTACATGCCGAAATATGTCCTCGAGACTCGCATTGTGGCTGGCCATGTGAAATGCAAAGTTGTTGGAGGCATAACTGCCATGTTCCTGCTCCTCCCACCTCGACATAGTCCCCTGTAACAATGGATGGACACCCGCCAATCCATTGTCTTCGTTCAAATACCGTCGGCCCGCTAAAAACTCACGAGGTTGTGCTGTAATATTCTTGCGAGCCCGGTTTCCCCAGACAGGGACCCAGACTTCAATATGTCGCACGTAGGATACGAGGTGGGGATGAAGTCCAAACCAATCTTCGGTTTCCGCTAGGCCATCTTTGGTCCCTTTGACCTTGACTAAATGCGAATTAGAAATGAAGCGGCCCCAAAGGCAAAGTTATACTCACTGTGCCTAAAGATTCGCTCTTGTACCAATGTCCTCCAAAGCGGTGATATCAGAGATAAGTCCGACAAGGCTTTCCTCCTGGGATGTCGCAACGCCTTGACCCAACTCCGAGAGGCCGGACCCGGCCCTTTGTTGCCGGAAGCCGATGCACGCTCTCCAAACAAATGGTCGAGAATAGCCTCGTGTATTTCGATAGGTAGGTGTTCAAATTGCAGGTTCGAGCGGCTGGTGGGACATTGTACGTCGGATAGGGTCTCAGTATCTTCTATTTCTGCAGCCACATCGGGATGGCACTCAAATGAGACATTTAGCGACTGCGTGGAGTCAACGTCGTCGCTGTGAATATCCTCACTCGTACATCTGTTTGTGACCTTATGAGTAGCCGAATACGTAGATGACATGGGCAGGATCGAGGAGTTGACTGAAATGGGCCGAGGAGGAGGTACGGCGGAAATCATGGTTGGCGATGTCGACATAAGGACGAGGGGGTCGAGTAATCTTTTTGGCGTTTCGTTACTACCGACTTCGCCAGTGCCAACAAGGTACTTTCCGTTGGGATCAAAGGCGGTAAGGTCGCCCAGACTGACGAATTTTGTTTTCGTTTTTCAAGGGGTGCACCAGAACGCCCAAAGGGCGCAGGGAAGATATGGACGGCTGTTTAAAAAAAGGCGGACAACGAAGAGGGCAACGCCCGGCCAGCGAACCCCAGCGCGGGGCAGCCGGTGGGCTAGATGTTGGTAGAAGAGACTGGTCAAACAATGAGTGAAGTCGTTTGCATTGGGCGTCAAAAGGCAAGTCGACGTATAAGGAGCGGAGGGATGACGATGCGGCGGGCGGAGTCGGGCTTCGCTGATAAGTGCAATCAGTCAATAGTCTCGATCAGTCTCGATCAGGCGATCAGCAGCGAGAGAGTCACTCCTAGCCAAACAGGACGTTGCAAGCCAGACAGCACCAGACGGGGGTTGCCAGTGCGCTGCAAACAAGCCACTTGATGAGGGATTGTTCGGACAAGGATGAAAAAAGGAAGCGTACAGAGCGATCGCAAGAGGAGGAAGGGCGCAATCGATCCCTTGATAAGAAGGAAGGCGTGGGGACGGGCGCGGGCGGTTTCACTTGGCGCTGGATGCTTAACTACAGCACGCCACGCCTGGCTCATTGGGCGGCACTGACAGCGGCGTTCGTCGCCAATAGCACTTATTAATAGCAAATACCACGAATAAGAGCCAGGCTGTCCTGTCACCCTGCTCAGCGCGTTCTTGAGTCAGCCTCAGCAGATTTTTTTCTCTGGAACCACGTGACATGGGCAGTCTACTATTAATAACGGGCAGACTGCGGGCCAATCACACGCAGCGCTGCAGGGGCTGGAATGAGATTGTTCCAGAGAAATTGAACACGGTTGTGGGGGTTTTTTTGTTTTTTGTTTTTTGTTTTTTTCTTTTTGTTGAGAATAGAGTGGTTCACTCGTTGGTCGATTGGTTGTGTCGTTATGTGTGTGTATTTGTATAGGTATATATGTATGTATGTATGTATGTATGTATGTATATATTACTAGATAGTGTACATTCAAGCGCAGAGACCACATCTCATTCCCTCATCTCCTCCGCCGAAATTTAAAGCGCAGTTCCTCCTCATCGCTATCGTCTTCTCCTGCGCCTGTCGAGCGCACGTCTCTCGTCCTTTTCTGACTCGCCCGTTGGCTCTTCTGTGTCGTTGATGCGGAGAGACGCGGAGTCTCTGAACGTGCAGATGGGGCTGAGAGCGATGCAGGAATTTCCTCGGAAACCGCGAGCGAAGCCTGGCTCGCTGCACGGCTGATCGATCGCCGGTTACTTTGCTGTTGTGATTGCTGTTGCTGCTGCTGACTCGTGCGCCGAAAAATGGGATCGGGACTTTCTTCTCGCTCGTTGTTGGTCCAATAATGATCACCAATCCCGTAATCTTTGCGCTTGACTTCATCTAGAGGGACGATGACTGCCTGAATCCGGGATCTAGCAGCACGCGGTTCGCCTCTTTTGCGGAACTTTTTGAAATTTTTGCGCCCATTCCATCGCTCATCCCATCGATCAGTCTCTTCCGCCGTAGTGTCTTCTCTTTCGCGAAGAGGAACTTGGAATTCTTCAACAATAACAAGGTTCTTCATTTCCTCAATGGCCATGCCGTCAACAGTCGCTTGAGCATTGAGGTCATCCTCCTGTTTTCTTTGCCGTGCGGCCGCCTCTTCTTGTTCTTCGAGCCGACGGCGAGCTGCTGCAAGAACGTCGACCTTTTGTCGCTTCGGCTTTGGCGCATCTTCTACTTGAACAGTGTCACGAAGTGGCCGGGGTCCCATCTCCGCTCTCCGCCGTTTCATCGCGTTGGCTCCTGGAAGAAGTCCGGACATGCCATCATCCTCTTCGATGAGCTGTTCCGGGGGGCTGTGTGGTTCCGTTTGATGTGTTGTTTCATGTGGCGGCTCATCGCCGTCAGCGGGCTCAGAATGATGCATCGGAATATCCTCCATGTCAAATCCATCATCAAATTTCTTCACCCTACTCACAAAAGGACGACTCTGCGACCGCTTTGACCTTTTTGCTTCCGTCTGCGTTTCTGCTTGCGACGGTTCTGGTTGGGCAATCTCCTCAACTTGGGTAGGTGTAACATCGATGTTTGAAGATGGCTCCCGCACAGGTGCGCGCCGGTGAGATTCCTTTCTGGGTTGAGGTTCTTGGGGAGCCACAGAGTCGTCTCGAGGTAGCGTGCGACAGAGGGAGGTCGCGTCATTACTCAGTATAGCGTCTAAAAACTCGCTTTGCTCAATAACACGCCGATCCATCATCAAAGCAACGTCATTCCCTAATTGAATAGACCAGTCTTCGTAGCCCTTGGCCCGGAACCGTACAAGCACAACTCCTCCATCGCCACTGGATGTCGAATGTGGGTCCTTCTCACCTTCTGCATTTCGCATGAACTGCAATAGTTCATCTGCCGTAGTCTGGCCATTCTCAACCTGATAAAACAACGCTTTCCCGTGACCATTATTGATAGGTGGTGATAAATTGTCGAATTGGCCCGCATCGCAAAAGACAAATGTGTAGCCCTCAAACACGTGGACGCGAGACGGATTAGGTGAAAAAGATTCAGCTGGCCGTTGAACTGGTTCTTTACCGGCCGGCGGAAGATACGGATCAGCATCAGGCCAATTCGCATCAAAATCGACTTCCAGAGGCGACAGCGATTCTACTGTCTCTAGATCTCCAGGCGTGGCGGCATAGACCAGGGCGTCAATGTATGAATCTTGGACTATGTATTTTCCGTTGATGAGAGCCTGTAAACCCTTTGCAGTGTTTCGCTTGTTTTGTATGACATGCGTAGTCCTTTCCACATATGGAATAATAGTTTTGATATCGAGTTCCTCCAATCGACTGCGGGCAGGTCCAAGAGGATCCTTTGCTTTTAGTTCCTTGGAAGAGAAGGAAAAGCTGAGAACGGTGGGTTGCCATTTTATCCTGCATAGATATAACACACATGTGTCAGCTTTCCAAACACGAATTGCAAGGTATCGACATACCTTAAAGCCGGCGGATAGCGTCCTAATTGCAGCGTATGCTCATCCTCCGTCAACACTTTACTTGATCCTCGAATTTGGACGTCGTCTATCGTCGTTCCGCACTTGGACCCTTGATCGCTAACTGTGACACGAGACCTTTTATGGACATGCGCCTGTTCATGTTAGTAAACCTTGAAGAGGGAGAGTGGGAGCGCAGGAAGCATACGCCATCACCGGACTGCACTGGAGACACTTCAACTACCAGATGCTTTCTTGATATGGAAATGTCCTGGATAACATGACGAACTATCCACAGGGAACAAAAATCATAAGCTTCAAAGCCCACCCAAATTATACTCGAGCTTTCCATCAACTTACCGCCTGCCTGCTTGATGCGGCCAAAGAGATACTTTTTCCCAGGCTTCAGCCAGACTCTTTTTCCTGCCAGTGATCCTTAGCGACTCTTCCTGTTAGTGGATTACACATCAGGTATACCTCCAAGTAGGTCCCCATCGGACTCGAGAATCCACATGTCGAGGACCTCAGTCGGCGGATGATCATCGTCTGGGCAGTTTGTTGAGATCGAAAACGATAAGGCTACGACGGGAGGCGTGTCTCCACTTTGGAGCCCGAGTCGTGACGCGTGGTCACGTGCCGCCGCATTTCCATATTGCTGCCTTGGGAAGTCTCGCTCCTCGACCACTGTCGGTTTTTGGCGCCATTCGCCATGGACGGGGCAGAAGAGAATGCAGACGTACCAGATGATAAGACCGAATTGGGCCCGCGGTCCTCTCAAGAACACAAAAGCCTCAAGTATTCCTTACTAGGACCTTCGCTGCTGAAAGCGGGTCAAGACGCGGTCGACCAACGTCAAGTAAGCTACACGCGGTCTTCTTCCAGCAACAAGCACATTCGCTAAGCAAATATTCAACAATCCAGGTTTCGGAAATTATCTATAATGCCTCCAAGGGCTCAAAATTCTTCAATCATGAGGAAAACAGGGACAAAGTGCTGACCCAAAAGATCGAGCAAATCTTAGCACGCAAAGCGCGTTTAGACCGGTTGGATTTGTCTGCCGACAGTCGCCGCGCAGATGAATACATAGCAGAGCTTGAGAGTACCCGAGATCTCTCTCAATACGTGGTTCATGTCGACTGCGATGCCTTCTTTGCTGCTGTCGAAGAGCTGGACCGGCCAGAGCTCAAAACTGTGCCGATGGCAGTAGGCAAAGGTGTACTGACGACCTGTAACTATATTGCTCGGAAATATGGCTGTCGAAGCGGTATGGCTAGCTTTGTGGCCAAAAAGCTATGCCCACAGTTAATCTGTCTACCTATAAACCACGAAAAGTATAGCGCCAAGGCACAAGAGATTCGAGCTATTTTTGTGGAATACGACCCCTGCTTCGAAAGTGCCTCAATCGACGAGGCATACCTTAACATCACGGCATACTGCGATGAGAATAACATAGATCCTCAAGAGGCTGTTCAACAAATGCGAGCGAGGATAGCCGAGGAGACTAAAGTCACCGTCTCAGCAGGCATTGCCGCGAACGCAAAGCTGGCCAAGATCGCATCAAATCAGAACAAACCCAACGGACAGTTTCAAATCCCAAGTGATCGCCAGGAAATAATGGCATTTGTCAAGCAT
Source organism: Talaromyces wortmannii (assembly GCA_001939245.1). Classification (NCBI taxonomy): domain Eukaryota; kingdom Fungi; phylum Ascomycota; class Eurotiomycetes; order Eurotiales; family Trichocomaceae; genus Talaromyces; species Talaromyces wortmannii. The sequence goes on along the minus strand of MJVA01001004.1, from coordinate 358,962 downwards.
TTGCCAGTTCGAAAGGTCAACGGTATAGGACGCGTGTTCGAACGAGAGCTAAAGGCAATCGGCATCGAAACATGCGGCGACATCTACCCCCATCGAGCCTCGCTAAAAAGGCTTTTTGGCGAAAAGGCCTTTCAATTTTTAATGCAGTGCCATCTTGGTCTAGGGCGGACGAAAATCCAACCCGCTGAAGAGTATGAACGGAAGAGCGTAGGCACCGAGAGCACATTTTCAGAAATGAGTGACAGGGACGCTATCCGCGGAAAGCTTCGATCGACAGCGGAGGAATTGGAAAGGGATCTTACACGCACGCAGTTCAAGGGTCGGACGCTGGTACTGAAGGTCAAATTACACACCTTTGAAGTGTATACGCGACAAGTAGTGCCGCCCAAGGCAGTCTCTCGGGCTGATGACTTGTACGCTTACGCTTTACCGATAATGACCAAGCTCGAGAAGGAGATACCGAATATGCGCTTACGACTGATGGGGCTGCGATGCACTAATCTCGTCAGTACAAAAAAAGGAGGTCTCAACTTGTTCGGGTTTCAATCAATTCCAAAACCTGCCTCTTCTTCCGCTGAAGAAGTTCCTCCTGAGTCCGAAAGTGTTATCAGCCCTCCGAGCAATGAGACGCAACTGCTTACAGAACAAGATTTTGAAAATGCTGCACGGCAGGAGCGAGAAGATGAGTTCGATGAGCTGGAGAAACTTACCCAGGAAGACAACGATTATGATGAACCCATGGCCCATACCGCGGAACCCAATGATGCCAATGACAATCCAACCTTGACGAACACCACAACCCAGACAGCAGACCAAGAAGCTGAATACTGGACCTGCCCCATCTGCTCACGGCCCCAACCGGCGGACGACAAGAGGTTCAACGAGCATGTCGATTATTGCTTATCAAAAGGCACGATTCTAGAGGCTGTGCAGAGTTCCGCACCTGCTGAACCGGCACCACAGTCTTCTTCGACGAACTTACAGCTGCCGACTGAGCAGTCTTCAAGAAAGCGGAAGTCGACTGGCGAACCGGATATACGGCAGCGCAGATTATTTTTTGCTTAGGCGCTGTTTGTTATGTTCTCCTGTATATAATTTTTGGTTTTGTTCACTCCCGATACCCATATTTGAAATGTAAACAATGCATATATGTAAATGATGAACCCATCTTGACAAAATTTACGACATTATTCAATATAAAAATCCAGAAAGACACATCTAATAAACTCACGATACCAAGACATCTAATGTTGTTAAACACTGGTGAAGCAAGATATATACATATGAAAACATCGAAAGGGTATCAATACATAAAAGCGCAAATCGAGAGGCAAAAAAAGGAAAGAAAAGAAAAAGCGATAGGACAGGAGTGGCGAGAGTTTTCACAGGAGGTATCATATATATCAAAACCGAAAATTTAATAAATCAACGCCATCAGAAGTATTCCACCCAATGATAACAGAATTTGCTCTTCTTCGTACGCCATGCTCCAATATCATTGCTGAACAACCGCGCAAAGCGGGTAGTTGTGTGTAAGTAGTAAAACAACTGAGATGAGTGCGTCTCATCATCTCTAACAAAAGAAAAGAATGTTGAAAAAATGTTGTTCGAAAGAATGACTGGCCCGGCCATGTCACACAACGTCTAAGGAGAGGAAATTATAGCTCATCTGGTGAAGATTCCGGGCTATATTCTTCACCAGAGACATCAAGAGCAAGAGGAGATTCCGCCATTTCAGTAGCAGGGCTTAAGAGACCACGGCCACCAGCCAGCTCCTCAGCAATCTCCTCTGGGGCCAAGACACGGCCACCGACTTCAATATCACTGACGTGAACATTATATTCGAGGGCTTTTTTGCCCTCGTTAATCAACTCCTCCGTCAACCCAAGACATCTCTTTAGACTTTGGTTCAGTTTCTGGCTATCGACAAGCAACTCTTGATGTTTAGCAATATCGAGCATAAATCGTTTCTCATCGCTAGCACGATGTCGTGCATCATGGTCGGCCAAACTACCTGGACTATTTGTGCCATCGTCCGCGAATGAATCGTTATCGCTCTCTTCAGACAGCTCGTCGTTAGAATGGACGGAGGAGAATTCGCTCAAGTCGCCAGATTCGCTTACTATCGATAGCGCGCCGCCAGAGATAGATCGAACAGAAGTCGTCATAGATAAACGGCCAGACCGACTCAGGCGGCGAAACCTGCGCAGTTCGGCATTCTGTTTGCGTAACTCCCGTTCAAGGGTGCGGTTGATAGCCAAGAGGGAAGAGTTGCTGATCTCTAAATCTAAAATTTTCCTCTCTGTGCGGGCATTAAGAGCACCATCCCCGAATGCGTTGGGTCCTTCTAGCTTAACTGGACTCTGAGGTACCGTATAAGGAGATTCCCTATTTGCCACAGGTTCGATCAACACGTTGGTGACGATTTGAGGGCTAGACAGAGATGGTTGTTCCGGAGTAACTCCTAGAGCATCTGCCAGGAGCGAAGGTGATGAAACTGGCGTTACTCGACGATTGCTTCCTCGAGGAGAAAGCACTTGCGTTGTAGAATCGACGCTGCACGACTTTCTGTGAGATGGACGAGTTGGCGGTTGCGAGGGTCCAGGTGAGACCACACTGGGAGAAAGAGAAAGTCTGGGTTCGGGGTTCTCTTCGATATTCGGACTGGGTTGTAAATTGCTCTCGCTGGACGATCGAGAAGCCGAGTCCACCAGCTGCGCGGTCCTAAGCCTGGGCGAAAGCAGTCCCTGGCTTTTGGGAGGGAGGCGAGAAGAGGACCCTGTTGAGCGTCGTTTGGTCGGCCCCGTTCTACCCAAGTCATCGCTTTGATTATCCTTATCAAGCGTTCCATCCGCATACAAAAATGTTGAAGGTTGGAGCTGTTTTGAGAACGAGGCGGGTCGTGTCTCTGCTTCCAACGATCCAGCAGAGGAGCGAGCATCATCAGCACGGAAAAACCTGGGTGAACTGCTCAGGCTTTCTGATGACGATTGTGGCAGAGCAGGTGCTCTTAAATTCGGTCCTTCAGACAGTACACTCTTTGCTATTGTTGGTTTTGCCGCCTCTGGTCTCAACCCTCCTCGCACCGGGCTTCGTTCACTGCGGACGTATCCAGTAGCAACAGGGAGCGAGGGACGGGGGAGCTGTGTCCCGGCAAGAATAGCGACTGGGGTATTATTCTCAGGGGACGAGATCGGGCCATCGCGTCTAGAAACTCGGGGACCTGAACGCGGTGTGACGTTGCTGCTGAGGGGAGTCGATACAGGGGTTGTGGTGGTGTTGGTGACATCCTCCCTTTTCGGCGGGAGAGGAGGGGCGTTCTCGGCTGGATTTGTCTTCTTTGGAGTCTGGTAACCCCCGGCTGGGGCAAGACGAGGAGTGAGTGGGTATGAGGGCTTGTTTGCCGTCCTGAATGCGGCGCTGAGACTGGGCTTGAAGGGTTTGGCAGGCATGCCATTGTTTTGTTTATCGGAATTCATGCTCGGCGTCGGTCGGTTGACAGGAGAGCGGGTGAACTGGTCGCGCATTATGGCATTGCGGGGGGAAGCAAGACGCTGCCAGCATTGCGGGCCCAGCTGGAACTGCCCTCGAGTGCGATTGGTGTTGCTGCACACGCCGCTGGAGACGATGTGGGAAAAGGCAGCGTTTGGGAGGCAGATGATCGCCGCTTTTTTTGAGGCGATTGCAACGACATCCAAAACATCGCCCCAAACGCGGTTTAGCGCCAGCCAAGATGCGCCGCGCAGCACGTGAATGCATCTCTACAGAAAACAATTTGCACACAATTTGCATACGCGTTCTATAAATTGTCTCTTGGCCTGCCCAGGCGAGAAAAGATTCTGGTATATACAATTTCTCTAAATGAATTTGTGGAGCAGAGACATCGGTCTATCATGTAATCCGGAAAAGAACTCGAACATCAATAACAGCGCAGTACCAGGCATAACAGTGACTTCGTGCGGGCAAAGGATATCGAAAAGGAATGAGATGGCATTAAAGATAAACAGTTCATATCAGCGTGGAAGACTGCGAAGTTATAGTAGTAGTGCATAGACTACAGGGCATCGCAAAACACAAGCTCATTAAGCAGAAGCCGTCGTTCCTTCAGGTGTAGGGCTCTTCGCGCTCGCGTTCTTGTCTTCCTTTTTCTTTTTCTTGTCATCTTTGTTCTTCTTGGTGGCTGCTTCGGCCATCAATTGCTCAAAGGCCATGTAATCGCCTTCCTCATCGGGGTCGCGTTCGGCCTAAAGGGGTTGTTAGTGGAATATGCCTGGGGCCAGGGAGAGATTTAACTTGCCCGTTGATATATTGTGCCAATAAGGACCAAAGCATGTGCCCGCTCTGTGCGCTTCTCGAGCTTGACGGACTTGTCGGTCAACACCCTATCACAGACTTCACGCAGGACCCCTTGGATTTCAAACTTGCTGCCTTTCCAGGCTGCTGCAAGAATTTTTCCTGTTACCTTCCTCTCATACTCGGCCTTCTTTTCATCGGTCCACTCGGCGCCGCCTTTCTCTTCCATCTTAGCCATTTCTTCCATGGTCATTTGAGCATCAATCGCCGTCGAGATAGTGTTCCAGGTGTCCTTGGCCAAGGTTCCCTTGTCCTTCAAGCGCGAGAAGAAGCCCGAAATACCCAGGAATTTCTGAGACTTGAGGAACGATGTGGCCTTTTGAAGGTAGGTCTGCGCAACGGCATGCAGGATCTCTAACCCGAAGGATTCCATCTTCAGATTCTCGACCTCGAGGCGGATCTTCTCTTCAAAGGCGTGTGTCACTTCAGGGCCTTTGTCCGTTTCTGTCCACACGCTGATTCTGTCAATCAGTTTTCGCACCAGTGTATCAACTCTTTCCTGGCGGGCTTTTCGTCGCTCCTCTTCGTATTGAGCCAGACGCTCCTGTTGTTCCTTGGTAAGGCCGCCTTTCTTCTTTTCCTTCTTGCGCAGTTCCTTCTCCTCTGGTGAGAGTCCTGCGGCTTCCATCCTAGCTTCCTCTTCAGACTTCTCCATAATAGCCTGTTGTCCCCAGTTGCGTCGAGGCGTGCTCGTACCGGAAGCTGAGCCGGTCTCGGCGGAGGGTGCTGACGGTGGTGCCGTCTCAGCGGGAGTCGACGTTGACGGTGCCGATCCAGGCCCCTTATGGTCCTCGGCTGCGGCGGTTTTTGTTTCTTCGTCGTGGATATTCAGCTTCTCTTCGGCGGATTGGGCCAGTTCCTCCTCCTCCATCTGCTGCATGGTGATATCCATAGTGGCAGTTAGATCCTTCATAAGAGAGATTTCACCAATAAGGTCAACAAAAGCTTCACCACCAAATATCATGGAGAAGAACTGCGACGGGTCCTCTGTTATCGAGCGTGAGTTCTTCTTCATCCTCATGTTTGCATCTTGACCAAAAGCTTACCGAAACCACCGCCCGGCACGGCCTGGTCCTTGCCAAATTTGTCATATTGCTTGCGGAGCTCATCGTTGCTCAGAACTTGATAGGCCTCGCCAATCTAGAAAGATGGAAAAGATGTCAGCCGCAAGGCCCAGAAAACACGCAGAAAACAAACATCGATTCGTTAGGCAGCACACGTACAGCTTGGAATCTGGCGTGAGCGGTCTCGTCTCCAGGGTTTTTGTCTGGTAGTATAATAGATCAGAGGTGGACTGCAGGTATGGGTGACGCTGTGTGTGGCCATACCTGGGTGAGTGGTGATGGCAAGCTTCCTGTAAGCTTTTTTAATTTCTAGCTCGGTGGCCGTTGGCGGGACGCCGAGCGCATCGTAATAAGTCGTGTCGACAACCATGGTGGGGGAACAGACACCAGCACCAGCAGAGCGCAGTACGTTCTTGGTAGTCTGTGACAGAGACAAGGAGGGCGATCGATGTGTTGACAGCGTCAGTCAGTAATGCTCGGATTAACTACCAGTTTGGCGGGAACCGCTGGAAATGCCCCCCCGCCATGTTTGCACGGTTTGCAGCCGCCGAGCCACGAGGCGCTACTTCCCGCTTCGTGTGCGGTGGCTGCGGGTACGTGCGTCCTGTGAATTTTTCCGGCTCCTCCTCCTTCCTTCTCCTTCGCTCCCCTTTAATCCCCAGGCTGCAACGTTGGTTCTTCTCCCCCCCCCGTCTTTTCCTGCGAGATGATCATGGAGAGCTGTGCCTGCTTGCCTTCAGACCCAGCTTGACCGACCATTGCTCCTCTCTACTTCCTTTTCTCTTGCTCTCTCCTGCTTGCTCTCTTGCCCGTGTCTGTTCGCGCTGTCCTCGTCCCCAAGTGCTGGAGCTTGTGACACGCCGCCACAATGGTTTCGGTTCGGGATATCGCCTACTACAGCTGCCATCCTGTGCAGCTGAGGTCCATTATTCAATGGTTCGTGCTGGCTGCTAACCCGTCTCCCATGCACGGTGTGGACTGACCATGTGCGTGTAGGAAAGTATGGCACAATCCTCCGCACGAACGCGATGCGTCCAAGGACCCCGAGACACTCAAAAAGAGCTTCCACTTCCTTGATTTGACCAGCCGGAGCTTTTCGGCCGTCATCAAGGAGCTCCATCCGGAGTTGCTGGTTGCCATTACCGTCTTCTACCTCGTCTTGCGTGGTCTCGATACCATTGAAGATGACACGTCGGTGCCTTTGGATGTGAAAGAGCCTCTCTTGCGTGATTTCAAAAACCTCATTGAGAAGGACGGCTGGAACTGGAATGGCAACCGCCCAGAGGAAAAGGACCGCCAGCTTCTTGTCGAGTTTGAAAATGTTGTCGCCGAGTTCAAATCCCTGAAACCGGAGTACCGTGCGATCATTAAAGACATGACCAACAAAATGGGCAATGGCATGGCTGACTTCGTTGTCAAGGCTGAAACTGAGGGTATCAGCGTGCAAAAAATTGAAGAATATGACCTTTACTGCTACTATGTTGCCGGCCTCGTCGGTGAAGGCTTGACCCGGCTATTTGTCGAAGCCAAGTTCGGCAACCCCGCACTGTTAAGCCGCCCCAGACTGCACAAATCGATGGGTCTCTTCCTTCAGAAGATCAACATCATCCGTGATGTGCGCGAAGATCATGACGACAACAGGCATTTCTGGCCCAAAGAAATTTGGTCCAAGCATGTCGACCAGTTTGAAGATCTTTTCAATCCCAAATACAAAGAAGCTGCGCTCAACTGTAATTCGGAGATGATTTTGAATGCTCTGGAGCATGTTGAAGACTGCCTTTTCTACCTTGCCGGGCTCCGCGAGCAAAGTGTTTTTAACTTTTGCGCTATTCCGCAGGCTATGGCCATTGCGACTTTGGAGGTCTGCTTCCGCAATTATGCTATGTTTCAACGCAATGTCAAAATCACTAAAGGCGACGCTTGCCAACTAATGATTGAATCAACACAAAACCTGCAAGTGCTGTGCAACACGTTCCGTACTTATGCGCGCCGGATACATAAGAAAAACACACCCAAGGACCCCAACTTTGTGAAGATCAGTATTGCCTGCGCCAATGTTAGTTTTCACCCATTTCGTTTTGTGTGTAGCTGCTAATGTCGCTTTAACAGATTGAGAAATTCGTCGAGACGCTCTTCCCGTCTCAGAAGGTCGAGGACGCCCAGCGTGTTGTCGCTGGACAGGCCACAGAGAAGGATGAGGAGACCAAGAAACGAGAAAAGGAGTCCTGGGATGACATGAAAATCATGTTCGCCATCATGGGCGCTATGGTCTTGGGTATCTCGGTTATCCTGGTACGTCTACTTTCAATCAGTCGGCTATAAGCTTTGATACTAAATTACCAACAGTTTTTCGTTGCCTGGATGTTTGGAGCCCGATTCGATCTGGCAATTCAAGAGCTTAGGAACGGCAACTTCAAGCCACCCAACAGGGTCCAGCACTCGGAACTATAGGTTCAATCACAGATATTTTACGATTCGCACTATGTATTATCTATCTACTCTGTGCATCGCTTTATTTTTAAAGCTGGTGCTTCACAGACATTTATCTACAAGACCCAGTAATGCTAATTAATGACGAGTCACAGCTTCTTCTTGTCTTGTAGACTTTGGTTCCTCTGAGGGTATATTAGCACGGATGTCAAATTGCGATTCAGCCCTCCCATGGCTGCAGTTGTGCCGAAGAAGTGCTTACATTGACGATATCATTATCAGTCGGGGACGTACTAGATGTATGACTATCTGCGTAAGCGGAACAGTGGCAGACATCCATTGAAGAACCTGAACATTTACGCGTAGAATACATCAATTGAATATATTTCAGATCAAGTTTCATATCCACGGCATTTCTACCTCGCTATGCTCTTAGTCTTGTCCGTTCCTTTAAAGCTAAAACCATCTCTTCTGAATTTCATAAATCGGAAAAGGAATAGACGAGTTCCAACACCCACCCTCGAGAAATTCACCCGTGATATTCTTCACTGCCGTCTGGTTGCCAAACTCAAGGATGATCCCGCCATGTGGCGCATCAGCATCGAATGCAGGCCAGCCGACGGTATCACTGACAGTTGAAGAATCCTTAAGAAACGCCAGTATATAGTCTTGCATTGTCTCCGACGTAGCAACCTCGAGCTCCGAGATGTCACCTTTGTCCGTCATGTACGTGCCAAAAATCATCAGCAGGTCTGACCAGTGAAACGCTCCAAGGTATGGCACGGGACTGATGTTTGAAAAGTTTCCAGCCCACATGTATCGGTAAGTGTCGAATCCCAGGGATGAGTGCAAGACGGAGTCTGTGTAGGCAGTGCATATCCACTCGCCTTCAGCTTCCATGGTCACAGATTCATTGGCGTTGGCCTGTTCTCTGGACGCATCTGACCGGATCGCTGGTCCTCGGGCGACTTTACCAGCGGTATACCGTTTTGTCTCGTTTGAGAAGATATATTTCTCATCAGCTATTGTAGGTAGTTAGCTTCATCAATCACCTCAGGTGCCGGGAAACCATTCAACTAACGGACATAGTTGGTAAAGGCGATTGATGGAGTACCATTGTACCGGTTTATATACTCCTCAATCTGAACCCACGAGACCTGGCGCATGCATTCGAGTTCGGCGTCCGCGTCATCTCCATAGTTGCACCCGAGCCCCTGTGCTACAATATGAAAGTCTTGGTATACGTCCTCTGTCTCGGTGAGGTTGATTGTCACTGATGGCGGCTGCGAGATAATACCGAACTTTGCTGCGAGCGGATCGTCTGGGAAGGCGAGTGTGTACAGGTGGGTTAATGCTGCGCCTTGGGATTGTCCCCAGAGCTAGTTGGGGTGAATAGATTAGGTGGTAGTATGAAAGCTGTTTTTGCAACGTCCAGAGACTCACCATGATATTCTCTGGATCCCCTCCAAAGGCCTCGATGTTCTCTGACACCCATTCCACTGCAGCCCGTACATCCAGCAGGGTCAACGAGGTCTCAGTTAACGCTTTTGATTTGGGGTCTAAAACATTGAATGATTCCGTCAGTACGTCTTTGTTTCAAGTCGCGCAGGAAATATGATAAGCCCTCACTTCCGAATATATTCAACCTATAATTGATCGTCACCACAATGTGCTCCTGAGAGCGCGATACCCAGTGTGATGGTAGTTGAGACGGAATCTCAATTCCACCAGAGACACCGCCACCACCAGTTACAAACAGCGCAACAGGCAGCTTCGACGTCCTTTTTGCGTCTGACGGCGTCCAGACAGCCAGCGACAGACAGTCTTCGGCAGAAGACCAAGCCGTCGAGCCCTGGTTGTCGGCTTCGCCGACGCTGAGTAGTAGACTGGTCGGTTCGTACTCGGACCATATGGCAGCATTCGAGGATACATATTGCGGGCAAGCTAGAAAGGGCTTTTAGTATGTTTCGTAGCAGAAAGGCCAATAAAGAATATCAGGACGGGATCACTTACCAGGGCCATATCGAGTCGAGTCAATTCTCTTCGACGAATTCAGCAGTCGCTGCGGAGGAAGCCACCGGAGATCACCAACTGGTGGCTGATATAACATGTGGTGCTATCAGAAATCCGCATAGAAGAACAGCGGAGAAAACTTCTATGTATCTCTCACCTGAGCAAAGGGAACACGAAGGAACTGGCGGACGTTGGGATAAGTATCATTCAACATGCCAATGAATGTGCCAGTGCGGGTTTCCACGGTCAAATTAGACCAGTTGGATAGAGTGCGAGCTGGCTGCCATGTCAATTCGGCATAGTATGGAGGGTTTAGGCCGCTGAGGGCCAGGGCAGCTAGCCCTAACAATGAAAGAAGCTGGAGCATGGTGGTGATGGTTTCTAAAAAACGGTGGATTCAACTTCAAGTGCCTGGGATACATTTCTAAACCATTATATATCTAACTCCATTTATTGCCCCATCAATTGATACTAACAAACATTTCCATGTTTCAATGAACATCACTTGGTCAGTTGATGTGATCGGCGCCTTCTCCACCGCGGGGTGGTAAATCTATATCCGCCCGCCCAACCGGACCTGCAAGACTGGAAGATACGCGTCAGCACAAGTCCGACATGGAAGCTAATAACTTTTATTCGTGGTGGAAAAAGGACTAAGGCAATGTGAGAAAAAAATTGCATTATTTGGGTTACTCTAATGCGAGCGGAGCACCGCGTAAGACTTTAGCCATATATCAATTAATGATGTTGCATCTATAATTCAGATGGCTCGTGCTAACAGAACTATGTGTAGGCAGGGGAAATAAACAACGCCAGACGTGGATCAAAAGTTTGTTTCAAACAAACTAGATGATTACGTATAGCTTTAAAAATAAGGGTTGATGAGCACTATAAACAAACCCCCTGGACGACGCTCTGTTGCTCTCTCTCTCCTTATCGGTTTTGTTTCATTCACCCAGCATGAGCGAAGCCTTGTCTTTGGTTACCTTTCCCCTCTTAGCCAGGTTTTGTGCCGCAGCTCTCTACTACACGGTCATCCAGACCAAGTATAGTACTGTCCAGGGCTAAGAATATGGCTATTTCACCTTCGGCCAAGATAGAGCTGTTCCAGAAAGTGGTTTATCACGTTACCATACTTCTAGTGGACTGGTTATCTTTCGGTGTGTAGTCATGACTTTAGAGGACTAGAAGCTGTTAAAAGTAGACAACCAGGCCTATAAATTGTGCTCTTCAAAAGTGTTCTGAGCTATTGGCACTGCTTTATCCTGATCTCAATTAAATTATCACAGTATACTACTTTAGGCATCAAGTACTTCTAGGAAATCAGAACGCAGGACGAGCACTTATAGGAAGAGAATGTAGAAATTTCTACCCCGCTATCTCCTAAGAGCTATACTATCAAATGATATGCATGACAATGTTCACTAAATGAGGGGTATATTACCAACTAGCAGAGTTATTATCACGAATAAATCACAATCTTTATTAATCCATATTTCTGTTGAAGCTAGGCAACACCCACTTAACCATCCACTCAGATCTGAGGACTTCTTCGGCGGTTGGTCGCTCTTCTGGTCGAAATACCAACATCCTACGAATTAGGTCAAGTATGGCAATCATTTCCTCCCGGTCAAACTCGTTTACTCGACTACTCTTACGTCGATATTTCTGCACCCCTTCCTCGAATGCTTCATCGATCCGAGGCCACACATACCGGCCATCCTTTGGGTGTCCATGCTCATCAAAATATTGGCCGCGTTGTTCCCATGAGTCCCACCAGCTTGAAGGCATAGGTCCGAGAACATCAATTTGTTGGGATAGCACCTCGTCCGCAGAAGCAAACTCGCTGCTGAAAATCGCCTTCATTCCAAGAATCTCCCATATTGTGATAGCTAGACTCCAAATATCTGCTGAATACGAGAGCGGGGCCTGCGCTTCAAATCGCGATTCTGGAGGTCGCATGGCTAATGGGGTGTGACAGTCTTTTCCCTGACGAAAATCCTGTGGGGTAAATGCCTCGCCAAAGTCACTGAGAAGTACGTGCGTATCATATAATGTAAATTCTTCTGCATCTTTCCCAAGGTAGAGTGGTATCACAGCTTTTGCTGGAACGTTGGGTGGAAGTGGCTTTTGATTGCATTCCGTAATAGTCACCGTCTCCGGCTCACCATATTCTTCATATAGTTGTTCCACTGAAAGTTGATCGAAGGTTGAAGGGAGTTTAACTAAAACATTACGGAGATGCACATCTAAACAACAGTATTAGTTAGGACCCACGAAACGTAGAATTGCGATAACACACCTCCATGGACATAGCCTCGAGAATGAGTATACGCAATAGCTAATGTGAGGCGGCCAGATAAAGCCCGCGAAACTTCGAGAGGAAAAAGGTGATTAAAGGATACTTCTCTGAGGTTACAGAGCGCAGGAACCATCGTGTAGCAGAGATGCGTCCCACTGGGGCCATGCACCTTGAATTCATCCAGGGGGAGCGGAATTGATTTTTGCCCTGGATGTGTAGAAGGAGATGAAAGAGCTTTGAGAATCTGACTTTCAAAAGAAGGAACATCTGCTATGCACACCTTTATGGCAACATACTGATCCAAGTGAGTGTCTCGAGCGAGCCAAATAGTTGAATAGGCTCCAAAACCTAACTTGTCCACAATGCGGTAACGCCCTTGCATTTCATCGCCAATCATCACAGGATGATAACCGCCAGGCCTGTATTTGTCCAGTGATTCTACACCGTCAATCCAGTTGTATTTTTGTTGATCGCAAGACATTGCTGCGGAATAAGTAAAGCTAGATCGGTTGAACTGTCTAAACTCAAGACCCAGAGGGTCACAATTGGACCTTGGGCGTGGCAACGGACTTATACCAGAGAGGAGCCTGGGAGGTAAAGAAAAAGGGATGGTAGGACAAGCATACACCTTTTTTCTGGTGAAACGCACCATTATCAGCGTGAAAAAGAAGGATAATTAATTTCTGGAGGTGGAAGAGGAGCATTCGATGAATTCCGAAACCAAGCTTATTCGGGAAAATGCCCGTGCACGCAGCAGAATCGCCCTTGTATCTATTGAATCCATTTCTATATCGTCTTTTGCGTTAGGACGTCCTAACAGAGACTCAGAATACACATACGAGGATAATTTCAGGAGCAACGTTTAGGAAAGTAAGAACTTATACTTTTAGTATGGAAACATTTCGGAGTACCATAGAAAAAGCAGACGATACTGCTCTTAGGGTTAGTTAAGGTTGGATTAGGAGACTCCCAAAGTAAATATTTGCCCATTTTTATTCAACTGAATCAATAATAATCACCATTACGTGCCCTAGGTATGCACTGCCCCGCATCTGTATTCTCAGCCTCCATCGATCATCGAATCGGTTATCGTATCGGGGATCCAGAGGCGAGTCATACCTGCCTCCATTTAGCAAACACAACAGCTGAAGTAGTAACGTTATTACTATCCCTCCACCGTGTCGAGTTACCTCTTACTCCCTACCAAAAGTACAGTCCTTTTCTTCAAACAAATAGACTTTGACGCTCAATCTCAAAAAGTTGTTAACACACATTCTATGACTTCCAACGCCCGCACACACCCACCAAAGGTCACGAGTGACTATTACAGTAGGAATGAGAATAACTTTTCGAGTTCTAACAATATTTACTCAACATATATCGATAGATCTATATAATTGATATCTTGTTGGGCGCTGCTCTATATGATTGGCTAGGGCCGCCCCATGTCAGTCTGCACCAGCCAATCAGTGTTTGTGATTAAAAATATCTTCACTATTATTAATTGTTTGTAATCAGGCTATCAAACTTTTTGTGTTAAAAAGCAAGGGGTTTTTTGGATTCATTTGACTACAATTTCAGAACGTATGATAGATAAACAATACCGATAAGCGCATACATGCGTTGTTGCATTGGCCCAGCGAGCAAACTGCGAACCATCGTCGCTTACACTCGCCGGATACCTTCACCAATCCCGGGACGCAGATATTTAGACACTTTCGGATCTAATACGGTTGCCAAGTTATCTGCTCAGAGGAGCTGCATCAGAACCATGAGTACCAAACCAGAGGTTCCGTCGGAAGAGGCGGAGGCCCTTCCCAAGTTGTCGGCGTCGGAGTTTCGTGAATATAACCGGTTGGCTGAGCATATGGATCATTTTGTACGCCCCTTGCTTTCTTTAGTGAATTCTAAATGCAATTAATGTGCTCTGGTGTTTTTGATGTATTGAATGACGCTAATCTATCCCAGCACAACCATTTCCGGTATACCTGGAATACGCTCTACGACGCCTGCTGCGCCAACAAGAGACCGTCGGGCGTTTCAATCCGCCAGTTTATGAACATGGGGATGGAGTTTACCTCGCAGCTGAATATGCATCACAACATCGAAGAGCAATACGTCTTCCCCAATCTTGCCAAGAAGATGCCGCAGTTCAAAAAGGGAGTGGATCTGCTCAAGCAACACAAGGAGATCCACAAGGGCATGGATCGGTTGGAGGGGTACTTGGAGGCTTGTAGGACTGGTGAGAGAGAGCTCAGACTGTCCGAAATGAAGGAGGTTATGGATACCTTTGGTAAGGTGTTGTGGGATCATCTGGATGACGAGGTTCGTACTCTTGGGGCGGAGAATATGAGAAAGTATTGGACAATAGAGGAGATGAAGCGGCTTCGTATGTAATTATTCTAATAACAATATTAATATCATTTGCAACTTGGTTTTCATAAACTAGGCCCCCTCCTTCACTACAGGTCCAATGAAATCCGATTTATCATAAAGAGCCGTATGCGTGGCTTCTGGTATTATAAATTTCTTGCTGGCATCGCCAATCAACTTGTCCAGTCTTTCTGTATGCCATCTCGACCCGGCATTCTCACCGGCAATCAGCAGCACTGGCTGTGTCGGATAAAAATCCACCAGATGGAATGCGTCAAAGTTGAGCACAAGCAGCAAACTCCGAAGAAGCATCTTATTCGCCGCCCTATATGGAGATGATTTCGGAAATGCTAACTGAAGGTGTTATGATTTAAATCCGGTCAATGCGATATTACTACTAGTATTGAGACTATTTGATGAAATTTCTAGGTTGCACCAGAGCCGACGCTGATCTGTTAATTCCAGCCCGCAATATATGTATAGTCGTGGGCAAAGAGGCAACATTTTTTGAAACGAATTATTGATCAATTGATCTCAGTCAACTCTACATATACGTGGATACCCTGGGATAACTTACATGTGCAAGCTATGCTATATAAAATATAGACAATAATAACTGGCAGTGAAAATGTTTCACCAAAGAAATTTGAGTCATACCCAAGCTCCAGATGTTACCTCTATATACACAATGTAAAGCGGCTTGTTTTCTTAGCTGAAAAACACCACATGTGCATCTAACACCATTAAGCCAGAAAATTACGTGCACCATAAATACTAGTATGTAGTACCACTGCCAAGGCGAGAATTTTTTGAACAAAGAAAAAGTCGCCGGAAGAATGTGCAACATACCGAGCTGCCTCCTAGCAACGGCGGTTTCCATAGTATGCGTGCGTGGTATGTAGACTATATTAGTAGTAGTGTAAGAGTGTGGCTTAACACGTGGTTGCATTAGGTGCAATTACGCAATTACAAGCAGTCCGAAACGATACGTACATGTACACAGGCAGTGATGATAGCCTTCAAAGGTAAACCTAGGTAGCGGGTTAGGGCAAAATCACATATATTTCTAGCATTGGAAATAAGCGTCAAAATTACATGTATTGAGCTGGATTCAATCACAAAGGGTGTACTAATAATAAACGCTATGTATGACTTGTGTAAGGTCCGTACTTGATACAACTCACTTCTCTCACCTGATCACTACTCCAACTACCACCCGCGAATTACCGAAAAGGAAAGACTGCTCAGCAAGTACTACCACACTAGGAATAAGATTATGGTTAATGTAGGTACGTAGTTGACGCCAACAGGAAGATTACTGAAAATGAGTGTGCGCCACCATGTCAGCGTTGCGAGTCCTCGTGCCATCTGCTTGGTTACGCAGATAGAGTGGCTCGTATTTGATTAGGCTATGTTTTAGCAGCGCCGATCTTTCGATCACGCCTGACGCCTGGTCAGTGGTCATGTAGGGTCAAATGCTCGCCTGCGCCCTTGTCGCTCGTGACAGTTGGATTCTTAGATGGCTGCGCTGCAACGGTTAGACCGAGCTCCCCGGGCGCCTTGTCCAAGCCCGTAAATGCCCTTAGAAAAGCATAATAGACTTGAAAGCAGACATGTAAAATGTATTATTAAAGTAATAATCAAGCTCAAGTTTGGTTTGCAACTCGAGGGGGCGCCTCGCTGCATGGCATGTCACCAAGGGGCCGGACGCCAGCCCTAATTGCTTCTAGCCGAGGCCTAACTCACCGACGGACTCCCTTCCCATGCGAAACTTTGGGATCGGTGGAATCTGGGCATTTCTACTGATTGGCTTTTGTTAATTAGCCTCTGTAACGACCGGCTCCTACTGATTGGCGCAGGCATGCCAGCACGCCACTTCAGAACCGTATCGTGATCACTGATTGAGGCTTGCCCTAATCCACCTTTCTACACTCTCGCATGTGGATTGATCGACCACATACGACCCTCGTTCGTGCGAAAATGCATTTTGCTACCGGTCGCTCTAGAACTCCTGCCATACCGGATTGAGTCGGCTCTGTAACGGCCTTGGCATAGGGTGGTATATAATGTCGCCGAAGGCCCTGTGGAATGTGTTCTCTGCCAGGCTCGCTTTCCGTATTGCTTCCATCTGATTTTTGCCTTGAGCAGCACAGCAACATCAACAATTGAACTCAACATTTGAATATTCAAGTCTGTGATCAAGTGCCAACATGAAGGTTTCTGTTCTCGCCCAGCTTCTGCTCGCAGCTTCTGCTGTTGCTGCTCCCTCTGGCCATGGCCTCGCTTCTCGCGTTGCGCGCCGCAGGGAACAGGGATCTCCACGTCTTACCCATCCCATGGCCCCTGCTCCAGCCTTGACCGGTGAGGAGAAAACCAGGATCGAACAGGCCAACCGTACCCACGTCGACTACAGTAGCAACTGGGCTGGCGCTGTCCTCACCGCGCCTCCGTCCGGCACAACCTTCACCTCCGTGAGCGCCCAGTTCACTGTCCCAACCCCTCAGCTACCATCAGGCGCTACTGCCGACTCATCAGCCTCTGCTTGGGTGGGCATCGACGGCGATACCTACTCTGCGGCCATTCTCCAGACCGGTGTGGACTTTAGTATCTCCACTGCTGGCGATGTTTCTTACGATGCCTGGTACGAGTGGTTCCCGGACTACGCCTACGACTTCTCCGGCATCGACATCAGCGCTGGTGACGTGCTCCAGGTGACCGTCACGTCGAGCAGCAGCAGTGCCGGCACATGCGTGATCGAGAACTTGACAAACGGTCAGCAGGTCACCCAGGACCTGACGGCACCTTCGTCCGACTCCAACCTCGGTGGCCAGAATGCCGAATGGATTGTCGAGGACTTTGACTCGAACGGCAGCCAGGTTCCATTCGCCAACTTTGGCACCGTCCAATTCACCAACTCGGTTGCTGGAGTCTCAGATGGCTCCACCGTGGGCACCGACGGCGCCGATGTTTTGGATATTCAGCAAAACAACGTTGTTCTGACCGATGTCCAGGTCCCCAGCTCTTCCGAAGTTGACGTTACATACACCGGTCCTTGAAGGGACTATTATTTTTACGTGGATGATTTTACCACTACAGCTGTGTTTCCAGCCGGAGAAAGGGAGCAGTTCAGTCGCTTCGACAGCCCCAGGAGTAATTCATTCGACTTGTTTCTGTTTCTGCTGTTGTTGTTCTTACTGCTGTTAACAACTCCGTTATCTCCGACAGCCAAGCTAATAGCGAAACCGTTGTTGTGCGTGATCTGCAACATTCCAGTGCCATACAAAGTTTGTACATAGTAGACAGCCAATCACAAATGTTGCTATTGCTCCCAGCCAAGAAAGACCTTGCATTCTCATTATTGCAAATGGCAATTTCCGCGTCAATCATTTTTTGATCAGCAGGTACTTTGTACATCCCGGTGATTATTTGTTGAGAATGTAGATCGACAGGTAAGGAATGGAGTAAAGAAACTCCGATGAAATTGTGACTTGTCCAATTTCTGTATCAAATGACTTTTTTCGACGAATTTCCTCCTTGGCTTCTGATACTCAGCTTCAATTATATCCTATTTTCTGGTGCAATATTTTCCGAATGTGTCTAAACTTGCGTATAGTAGTTTGAGACATTAGTCATTCTGGGTAGAAGACAAGACATATGATTGATGTTGGCAACGACTACTGCACAACTTAAAGTAATCGATATAGGATAATTGAAAATAAAATCAAAATAAGGATACAAACAATGTTCTCTCATAAAACTTTCTATGCTTGTACAGATCATGCAAACACGCTATACCCAAACGGGAGCTCTCCCCGCACTCACGGTTTCAGTCCCGCACTGCAGAGCTTCAAATATTTCTTTCTCTATTCCTACAAAATCACATTTTATTTAAACATCTTCACAATCCATGGCCAGCTCTAAACGGTCTTGGGAAGGACACATTGTCAACCACAGCTCAAACCCGAATATCCCAGGTACAGCCGACACCATGGCAGCCGCCGCCACTACAGATGATACTGCGTCTGCGTTTCAGTCTGTCTTTGAGAACTTTCGCAGCGAGCTCGATCAGCACCACGATCGGCGAGAGAGGGTTATCAAGGCGTCTCGGGATATTACTGCATTGAGCAAGAAGATGTGCGTGGTGTTTATTTGAATTTGCATTTGATATTTTACTGACTTGTGACCAGCATCTTCGCACTACAACGGTAAAACCTCGACAGCATTATTTATTTATTTTTTTGAATTTAGAACATCGCTGATATAATATAAAATCAGCCTACGAGCAGTCAACACACAAATCCCCCCATCCATCGCCAAAGAAAACAAAACCCGCATCGACCAAATCCTAGATCTCTTCCGATCCATCGTTCCGGATATCACGGGGATAAATGCCTGGCGATACCAACGGCAGATATCCGGGGGGATCCAAGAGTATATCGAGGCCGCATCATTTCAGTACTACATCGAGACGCAGCGATTGATTACCATTGATGAAATCACCTCCCAGCTGCCGGCGGGGGTCATGGTTACCGAGGAGGATTATCTAATGGGCGTGTTTGATCTTACGGGGGAGATGATGCGGTTTGCTGTTACGACTTTGTCGACAGGCGGACAGGTTAAGAAGGGGGAAGAGGAGGATATGGATACGTCCGATGATGCAACAACCGACGCTGCCAAATCCGTTCCGACCCTGCCGGCGAGCAAGGCCGGGATCGTGGTTGATCTCAGATACATGCGTGCTATGCTGGAGAATCTCAATGTCCCGCGACGGCACAGAAGTCATATGATGCGGGACATGCACAAGAAGCTTGGGGTTATGCAGAACAGCGTGGAAAAAGTCGAACGGGCGGCGTATGGCATACTGGTCCGAGGCAGTGAGCGGCCGAGTGGATGGACACCGGATCTGTCCACGGCTGCAGGTGCAGGAGCGGCCAGTGTTGAGGTTGAGAGTTATTGATTGAGGTGGAATTTATTTAGAGAAGAGAGTAATTGTTTAGTTTTGCACGGCGTACGGTATGAATTTCAGAGCAGACTTCAATAGATTCGCATCTACATGAACGAGTGACAATATGCACATTGAAAAGAAAATATTCAAAACCAGTAGTATCCCTCACGAACGAGTGTGTTCCACCGTATGTTATAACTTAGAAAATGAGTGACTCCCTATCCATCATTATATCCCCAAAACGCCTACCCCAAAAAAACAATAATAATTCCCATGACGTAATATATATCCTCCTCCATCATCTTGCCAGACATGTCCAGCAGACTTTTTGAACAGACTACTCGGATAGCCTTCTCGGGTTCTCGTTTTCGTCCAGAATTCCCCGTTCAACCAAGTTCTCCGGGTCAGGGCGGTCTTTGATTTTGTGTTCGAGGTTGTCGACGAGCATGTTCTTCTCGAGCTCGCGTGCGTTGGCTTGCAGAGATGGAGCCATGTCGGTGCGGCCGGTGTGAAGGATGTTTTCTGATCAGAAAGCGGTTAGTGGAAAAACAAAAAAAAGAATCTGAGACAAGTATATCGATGGAGACAAAATATAGACTTACTCTCAACAAGTTCCTCCCGATCCGGGCGTCTCTCCAGGTGCTTTTTCAGATTGTCAGATGCCTGTTGGCGCGCAAGATCAGCTTGGGCAGCTTGGAGGCCCCTATTACCATCAACATGCCGTTAGATCAAATTAAAGACAGCGACAAGCCAAGGAAAACATACGGAGCAGCAGACGTATCCAGCAAAATATGCCTGTCCTTCAGGTCCTGTAGTTCCGGACGAGTCTGCAGGTGTTTCTCCAGCGAATCCCGGCGGGGCTGGGTGGTTGTAGGACTGAGGGCAGTCTCGTCAATTACAGAAGACATTGTTGTGTTGTCTTGTTCTTTTGTTGTTCAGTAAATCTTGATTTCGTGTAATAGATGGTATATAGAAGGTCGGTCGTTGGCAGTGGAGTGACACTAGAGACGAGACGATGATGTTTGAAAATGCGGGGAAAGCTTGGCTTGTCGATGCGGGCTGGTTGTTGACGTCAACAACCAAGGAAGTCTTCAACCGAAAAGGCGTTTTGCGCTTTTTGAGTCCGAGACGGAAAATAGAGATGTTTGTAGCAGATGGAATGGGAGTGTTGATGGAAACAATAACAGTGCAGCACAGGAAGGGCTCTTGTGATGCGAGAGTCAAGTGACTTGATCGCCCGGTCAACAGGTGATGACGCACGACCGGTGGGGCGGCTCATTGGCCGTGCTATATCCGTACTCTATACTACATTACTTGCTCGACGTCAAGTAATCCTATTATTAGAAGTAATAGCTGAGGTGACTATGTGCCAATTACCTGATGGAAAACCTAAGATCAGACTGAGATAGTTCAATTCGGTGTCTGTCGCGCGTTAACTAGCTAAAAGTAACAAATTCAGTAACTGACAGTAAGAACAAATCGAAAATAGAAAAGAAAGAAAATATGACAAAAATGAGGCAAATTCACGATCAGCGCTGCTATATAATAACAAAACGATCGATGAAAATCAAAGCCCTCCTCATGCCACATGGAGACCACATCGTAGGCGAAGGAGACTGAGAAGAAAAGTCACAAGATGACATGTTGCAAAACGGTTTCCGTTCCACGCCTCAGATGGCCTCAATCGTCCAGAATTACTGGTACGAAAGGGAAAAAGGGCGACAAAACAGTCTCGCCGGGCGGCCAAGTCAAGTTCCCAAAAAACTTCGTGCAAAACACTGGCATCCCTGAAAAGAAAAAAACCGATTTCCGGCTTTATTGAAGATGTCCGAACATTAAAGTAAGGCTCCTTGATTTCCGGCAATCACCAGGTATGCGCCCCTCACCAAGGATGGCGACTATTTGATTTGCCTGGCGGCAAGATCATCCTAGTTGATAAAATTTGAACGAGATATTTCCAGCTTCATTTCTTCGAATGAAACCACATCCCTAGGGGTTTAAGGAACCCACAGTTTTCCGTGACCACGTCCACCACGAGACGAGTGCGCGCGAGAGCCGCCAGCACGACGACCACCCTGACGCCGAGAGGAAGCCGAGAGCCCCCGAGCAGCACCAGACTGTGTGCTCAGGTCAACTGCTTGTTGCTTCGATGGAGTGCCCGGGCCGAGTGAACGACTAAACGAGTTTGGATCAATCGGCTGCGACGGCACTTCGACAGTAGGTTCGGTTGGGGCCACTGTGGCAGCGGCAGCAGCAGCCCTGGCTTTGCGACTGTTTCCTCCTCCTCGACCGCCGGCATTGCGAGAAGCGCCTTTGCCTCGCCCGCGGGGAACAAATACCAGCTCATCCTCTTCACTGTCGTTGTCGTAAGAGAAAAGAGGCTTGGGATCGGGAGTGTCATGTTGGGCTTTCTCGGCATACTTGACGCGGTTCTTGAATTCCTTTTCTTCGTATTGAATAGAAGTACGTAGCTGGTGGATATTCTTGGTCATGATTCCGAATTTCTGCGCCCAAGCCTGGGTGTCGTTGTCGTTGGTGACCAAAGTAAGGCTCTGGACCGGATGGGAATCCTTGCTGCCGTGAAGACGCCAGAGCAGTGCACTGAGCAATGGCTGTAGTGCTGCAGGAGTCGGGGGTATAGCGGACGCGTTTGATGCTGAACGACGGTGACCGTTCGCCTGTTTGGTGCCATTCCGCTCCGCATACTCCGGGCTTGTGCCGGAGCTGCGAGAAGACGCACGCGAGCCCTGATCGCTCTGGGTTCCGGTGGAAGGAAGTGATGCCGACGACTTGAGATCATTGTGGTGGATACTGGTAATAGGTTCTGGTTCCTTGAAGTTGAGCTTACTCAACAGCATTTGCGACAAATCACTCGGCAGGCCGGGGAGGCCTGGACCCTTAGGCGATTCTTTGACAACACCATTGGCCTTGATTTCCGTCTCGATCTTCGGGGTAGAGACATCTTCGTGGTCATCGGCTGCCTCGTTCGATTCGTCCAACTGGTCTTCAAACTCGGGCAGGAAGAATTGTTCGGCGTCCGTCCAGTTTTCATACTGTTCCATCGGGCCTTGGAGAACGACACGATCGGCAGGGATGTTGTCTTTTCCCGATGTAACACGATCAAGAAAGCGAACAGCCTCACGGGAGTTTATAGCGGCCTGGGAAGCGCCGCGTTTTGGTGCCTGGAGACGTTCGAGGGCTGTGTACCTTGTTAGCGAGCCAATCGAGCACACGGCAAGTCCCAGCAGAACGAACTGTAAAGCGGCACAAACAGGGTAATGGCGCCATTGGAGGCCCATCGCTTGACCTCGCTGATATTCGTGGTCAGAACGGTGTCGTCAATGGCGCAGTGGAAGATCTTGCGGCCTGCTGACATGGTCTCGAGGGACGGCCGCAAGGGTAAAGTGAGAGCGAAAAGAAACGAAAATGAACACCACGACTCCTAGAGAAAAGAGCCGTGCAAAATCAGTGTATCGACTGCAGTAATCAATCAATAATTAGCCTAAATATGATACTACATGACAAAAAAGTTACTGGAGGGGGATGTGGGGGGTCGGTCTGGCAACAGTTCGGCGCTTGATTGAAGTCGGACGGGAGAAAAGAGCGGCGGGGGGCAGACAGCAACTCACCGTTGGGACAGATGGGGAGTGGCGAGCGAATCTGCAGCATTTTATCATCGGCTATGTCGCTCATGACATGGGAAAACGAGACAAAAGTGACCGCGCAGAGAAGTGGTGGATAGAAAACGCCGTTGACGGATGGCGATTCTCGGGCCGCGACTGATGCCGGCAGCAATAGGCTTAGTTCCTGGCCGGCCCTGACTAAGCGCCAGTGCAGTCGTTTGTTGCTTGTTCTATGCTTAGAATAATACTTGGTGTTTTATTTTATTTTATTAATTTTTTTTTCTTTCTTCTCTTCTCTTTATTCTGTATCACTCATTGTTACAAGCTCACAGTCTGCGAAAAAGTTAAGTTTAGCTGGGCTTTATGAAACGGCCGCCCTGTATACGTGTAACCATTGATATATAGATACAACATTGAAAGGAGATTTTGCACATAAATGTATCTTAGAGTATAAGTAGAAGTTGCGAGTTTCTCATATTTCACCTCGTAAACAATACATTCATCTAGATTTTCTTGATCAAGCCGCTGCCCTCCTTGACACGCTGAGCCCACTCGCTATTGCAAATTAGAATAAACCCTGAAGGCAATGGGGAGAAAAACTTACGTCCAGCTGCCATCGTAAAGTCGTCTCTTGGCAGGGTCCCCGAATTCAGACACATGAAGCGCAGTCTCAATCACAGCAGCCGTCACGCCGGATCCACAAGAACTGATGATTGTTTTCGATGGGTCCACACCTTTGCTCTCGATAACCTTGTGCAATTCTTCCGGGGAAAGGAAAGCCTTGGTCTTGGGGTCAAGCAATTCGCCAAAAGGGAGACTCTTAGAGCCTGGCATATGACCAGAGGACAACCCAGCACGGGGCTCTGGCGCTTCCCCGGACCATCGGCCATACGGTCTCGCATCGAGAATCTCAACTTCATCCGCGCCCTCCTTGCCGTAGTCCTTGACAATTTCCTTCATCTCAGGGAAAAGAACAACATGATCGGTGTCGTATGGCGGGATTGGATACTTTGTCTTCTCGACCGGCTTGGGATCCCCCGATTCAACGGGAAGTCCCTGCTCAACCCACAGACGATAGTTGTTGAGCACGTGCACATGCGGGTGGCCAAAGAAACGCAACGTCCATCCAACTCGAGGAGCGCTGAGAATGCCCTGTTCGGCGGTATCGTAAACAACGATTTCGTCGTCGCGCTGTATCCCAAGCTCCCTCATTGCCTCGGCAAAGCGTTCATTTGTCGGCAGCATGTGTGGATATGGAGAATCTTCATCCTTGACTCCGTCAATGTCAAAGAAACGCGCATGAGGAATATGGCCCTGGCGAAAGGCTGCAATGCCAGTGCGGCCCTCCGGATCATTCGGCATGAACCATGCTGCACAGAGAGGGATGACGCGCGGGGCAGTCGAGATCTTGCTGGAAGGATAGTTTTTCAGCGCCGTATTCAGCTCTTGAGGCGTGACGAGGTAGGAGGAGAACGAGCTGAAGCGTTGCTGCGTCGCCGCCATGGTCTGAAGGGGCGACTGGAGGTGTCGAAGAGGAGTGGGCCGTAAAGAGGATCGTAAAGCGGCCAAGGCCATGATCATTAAGCACTATTAAGCATTCGGGGGAACACGGACTAAAGAATCAAAAGCAGAAGAGGAGCTCGCATGGTGCTGGGTCAATTGCCGTGGAAAGCGACTCGACTCATGTTGCTGCGGGGGGGAAAGGCGCGATAAGGAGCTTGGACGCCGCTCTCGCCGACAGCGGCTCTTAGCGGCTCCACCTGTCTCTGTTTATTCGACGCGGTGGCATCATTCACAGTCGAGTTGTTCAAGCTTCTTTTTCTTTTCTTTTCGCGCAACATGAAGGTCACAATCAAGGAATGGAACGCCGTCGCTTCGTGGCGCTGGAACATGCCCGAAGATGAGGTGTGTGGTATCTGTCGCGTGCAGTTTGACGGCACTTGTCCGACCTGCAAGTTTCCTGGCGACGACTGTTCGCTGTGTATGTCTAGGACAGATTTCCGCTGGATTCTGGGATAGCAACTGACTGTTTCTTTGGTCTGTAGTACTCGGAAAATGCGGTCATTCTTTCCACATGGTTCGTTGTCCTCTATTTCCAGCTTCTCCGCACGCGTCTGACCTGATTACCGAGCAGCATTGCCTCCTCACATGGATCCAGCAAGAGTCATCGAAAGGGCTCTGTCCGATGTGCAGACAAAGTGAGTCACTGTTCGTCTAGTGCGTTGAAGAAAAGAAGCTGACAGTGGCATGCCCTTCACAGAATTCGAATGGAAACAGAGCGATGAATCGGCATAACCTCGAAGATCTCGGGTTAAATATCATTATGAATCACGGTGCATGGATAACTGGCGTTACTGGATATACACATGAGATACCTTTTCTATACAATATTTCTTTCTACTTGCAAATGCTATTATTCTGTTTGCCTCAAATTGCTTGACATGGAGGTCACATGACCTCCCGACAAGGCTGGAGCTCCGGTGGAGCGCCGACAACTACTTAACCAGCTCTCCTCATCTATCCTGCATGGCTCAAATCCCCAACATGTAGCCCGTAGTGGTTTTCGGAGATGTCGTCGCTGCCAAACAGATACAACCCTGCGTTCTCGTCATCGCCCTCAAGACACTCCCCCTTCCGCGAGGGCACCGCCGCTGCTGTTGCCACCACTAGCATCGCCGCCTCCGTATCGCTACCGATCGACCAGCCTCAGATAACACACCGTGCATCACCAGCAGCGCACGAAACGCATTATGAGCATGATTATTATGGCGATAATGATGAGGAGGGAGACGTGAAGCGTCCAGATCCCGACTTCAAGCCCTTCTTCACATTAATAGAAGACCAGAATTCAGGCGACTACCACCATCCAACCGTGCACTACATCTTCTCAGACGACGACCCTGACTTCATCACTGAAGCGTCGCTTCGCGCATTACAGGGAGATGGCCATATCTCTCCAGGGCCGAATGTACAGGGAAGCAATGTTGAAGAAGGATCAGAAACCGACCGCGGCTTGCACAAGCCATCATTTCTCCCTCCACCGCTGCCGGGTGTGAAAGAGCGGTATCTCATTCTGGACGTGGAACAGACGAAGAACAGCAACAACAGCCAAGGAGCTCCATCTTCAGCTCCAGATGCACAAGCCCAGTTTGCTACATCTGCAGGGACGGCGGTGTCTACCTCGCCGGCTCAGAGACAACAGCAGCAGGCATCCCACGGATACCAAATCACATCGGCGCATAGTCTGACGCCACACTGGCAGGTGCTCAACACATCGCTCAGCCTGGCTCCTACATTTGACACGCCCCAAATGACAAACGACCCTGAGGCCGACCCCAATGCCTCGAGTAGTGGGGCTTTGATGCTCAGAATAGAGGGCACAGCTGGGTTTCCTCGTGACGTAGCCACAGGCAAGGACAGAGACGCAAATTCGCGAACACTGGAGGAAATGATGGAGCAGTTTGAGAAACGAATGTCTGAACTGAGACGTGTTATTGAAGCTGGCGGGGACCGCAATCCTAGTGGAACAGAGGCAAACGAAGGTCAGTCTGCAGGTGCTACAGCCGTTGCAGATGAAGCAGAGCCATCGGTTCATGAAGATAGCCAGGCTGAGCGCACGTGAAATGCATTGTAACGATTATTATGAGAACGAAGCATTAGCTTTTTTTGACACTGATTCCTTGTATGCCCTTGAATAATATTAACTGTATTATTATGAATCCACAACACTCCAATTTCAAAAACAAACGACCTAACCAAACGAGGGAACCTTTATGAACATAGGGGTATCTAACACTTGTATCCAAGACACAGAATGCGAATAAAAAGAGGTAGTACAACGAAACAATAAAACTTAAAAAAACACTTATTTATGGTAAGCCGGTAGACTGCCTGTTTCGCAAGCGACGCCCAGTACTCGCGCTGAGAGGGACGTTTTCCCTCCCATCCAAGGTGATTCCAGCTGGCGCCCGCCTGGGAAGAAGAGCTTTTTGCGGAAGTTTGCTGTCCGAATATGTTTGTTGCTTTTTCAACGGTGGTTGGGTTGAATCGTCGTCCTTTTCAATGGTTATGATTTTGGACACCTCGGGCGACGATAGCGGATTAGAAGATTTGAGTGGTTTCGCGGCGACGTTTATATCGACCTCCCTAAGACCCGTGTTGGATGATGTGACTGCGGTGGTGGTAGATTCTCCTACCTCGTCTTCGGCGTCATTGTATACCCGAGTCTTTGATGGTGATCCCAGCCGGCTTTTTGATGGTGAAACAAGTGGTGCCAGTTCGTCTCCTTCAACGGGTGCGGGAAGAAGCTGAGTTCCTTGCTTGAACTTCGCAATCAGGCTAGTGTGTGGCTCCGTTTGTGGCAGGGTCTGGACATATTCATAACTGGTCCTGGGAGGAGTGCTTCCAGTTGGCTGGTATTCCGACATAGAGGCTCCTTGGATGTTCTTTCGTAGTTCCTCCAGAGGCTGGCGAACGTCCTCGGAAAATGGCACCACCGATTGATTGATGCTGTCCTTTTGCTGGGTGGCCATGTTTTCGAAAGTGTGTACACGGTCATCCAAACCATTAAACTCTCCGCCCATGGAGGTATATGATTCTTTGATGTTGTTCACCAGTTCCCCAAACGTGGACATATAGGCTTCATGTTGTGTCCCATTTTGAGATCGTGCCTTGGTGACAAAATCATCCAAAGCCTCCATCTGGGTCGCCATACCTTCCATCTGGGCATCCACAATCCGGACTGTCTCCTGGTGTACAGATTCAGTCGCCTTTTGGATAGAAGCATTGCGGTCCTCAAACACCTAAGCAAAGACATCAGAACTGTCGACATTATATGATGATTATAACCTACCGCCCAGTCTTCCTGCATGCGATTCTTAATCTCATCCCTAGACGTTGTCACATCTGTCATTATTTGCGAGTCCTTTTCAATCCACTGCTCCATTCCATTCTGGTACGCATCCGTGGCATTTTGCAGCGTCTCTGTCGAGTGACTCATGTCGGACTTGACCTTGTCCACATTGCTTCTAAGTCTCGACGACTGTTTCTGTCCCGACTCTTCGATCAACAACTTAATCTGGGAAAGAAGATTTTTACGATCAGCCTCAGCAGCACGTTGCTCCTCTTCAAACGCCTTTTCTAATTCTGTCGACGTTGCTTGGCTTTCTTGAATGACTTGGCGATTAGAATCCAAGAGCTGATTGCGAAGTTCTTCAATTTCCGCTTTTTGCGCCTTTGATTGTTCTTCCATCTTCTCAAACACGGTTTTCAGGTCTCGCCCCAAGCTGCTATAAGATGAGTGTAGCTAAACCGTATTAGCAAGGTTCATGGTATAGTAATTCACATCCAACAAACCTGAGTATGGAAACCAGTTAATTCACTGATTACTTCCTTTGATATACGCTCTGCGGCCGCTGAGAGGCCATTCAGGCCTTGACCGACTTTTTCCTTGACTTCCTCTCGGAGAACCTTGATCTCTTCGAGCACATCATTCATCTCCTCGTGGGCTGTTGCTGATTGCCCTGTGAAAGTCTCCTCGGCTTTATCTAGAAGAGACTTGTATTTTTCCACCTGAGATTTTCCGAATCCCACACTTTGGAGCTCTGATGAAACAAACTCAGCAATCTGAGCTCCCAGAACTTGCACTAGGGCGCTATGTTGAGATTCAAACACTTCGACTCTGTCTTCAACCAGCTTTGTCACATCAACAACATCACCAGTTGAGGCCTCCCAGGTCCCGCGATTGAGGATGTGAAGATCAGACTTGCGACGCAGTTTAAGATGAAGACCATTGACGTGGTCAACAGTTTGATCCAGTTTAGACAAAAGGTCTGTACCGATTTCATGGAGTTGGCCCTCGGTCTCTTGGTGTGCTTTGCGGAGCATTTCCTCTTGCCTGAGTTCTCTTTTCGTGTCACGAAGGACTATTTCGGTTTGCTCTAGTACATCATTCGTCTCATCTAACGCCGCGCGAGTTTCGTCGTTATCCTTCTTCAGGTTATTGAAGTTACTTGTCAAGGCAAACAATTCCTCGGTTTTATGTTTCAAACTCGCTTCTTTACTTTCAACCTTGGCACGCTGTTCTTCGAGGATGATTCGGCGGGATTCACTCTCGACCTTCATGTCTTCGTACGCTTCGGTGGATAGATAAACACCATTTCGGTGTCTTGTTGCAATAAGATCGCTCTTTAGTTGCTCAATTTCCATGGTATATTCTTTGAGCAAGGTCTTTTTGGGGAGTGTAGAGTTGACTTGCGGTTTATTGCGGATGTTCTTGGCCCGGAAGGCGTAGTCAAGCGTCGAGATGGTCTCCTCCAAATTGTTTCGAGCAGGTGAAATTGTAGCAATGATGCAAGTTTTCGTCTGGCCTCCCAGGGAATCTTGAAGTAGTCGTGTGAGTTTCGACTCTCGGTACGGGATGTGTGAACCCTTATCCACCAAAGCGTTGATAACTCGACCCAAAGTCAGCAGACTCTTGTTAATAAGGCCAGCCTCGGCTGCACGTTTATTGTCTGCTCCACTGCGCTGAACATTCTCGCTGCCAGCAAGATCCACCAGGTTTAGTTTTCCGGTACTGATATACTCCTCGCCGGATTCCGTCGTACGCTTCACCGACGTGGTGATGGTGAAGATGGTATGGCTTCGAGAGCTAAGATCGTTGCACTTGGTGGCAGCTACTTGACGCTTGTGACTGCCGCCCCGAAGAAGTTTGATTCCGGAGGTGGCAGAGTGAATAAAGTGCTCCTCCATGCCTTGTACCAAGGTACTACCGTTGTGGCCTCTTTTCGACTCATTCTCATAAATCTTCAAGTTCGATTTATCGTCGAGCGACAGCAAATCGCGAAGTTCTTCGTTATAGAGCTCAATAAAGGAGCATTTGACGGTGTTTTCCTTTTCCTCCAGCTTCTGGAACAGGGAGTATAATACACGCGGAATGATTCCCGCATTCTCCGACAAAATTCCCAGAGTGTCGGTCATGTCACCAGACATGGTATAAGTCTTCCCTGTGCCTGTTTGGCCATATGCAAAAATAGTACAATTATACCCGGAAAGCATCTGTGAAGACCACATTAATATTGCGCACGACATCTATTGAGTGGCAACATACCTCATTTAAAATGGGAGTCACGACGTCCTCGTAGAGTGTCGACTGGTCTGCAGCAGGCGAAAAGACCTTGTCAAAGCGGTATGTTTTGTTGCTCAACGCATTTGGGCCCATGGATAGATCGATCCCATTGGAACCTTCTGTGGAGACGACAACGGCGCTGTTCTCTGCAATCTCGCGATCATTCCGCCCGCGACAACGAACAACGACATGTATGCTGGTGTCTTCGATGGAACTGGGTTCGAACTCTCTTTCCTTCCGCTTTGCGCCTGCGACTACGGATTGCGAACTCGGCGATCTTTGAAGAGGGCGCATAACGTTTGTATTGGCTGGCTTGAGTGCATTTGCCGGCGAATTTGATCTCTCGGGCACAGTTGAGGCGATTCGCCGTGAGGGCTGCCGCAATGAAGGCTTTTTGGCAGCCGGCCCAGAGGCAGGCCGCGTATGCTGCACCGGCATGGTGACGGCAGCAGCGCTGTGTTGATACTGGTGTTAGCAGTGACTGGACGATAACTGCTGAACAAGGTCCAATTTCCAATTTCCAGAACGCGCGGGGTTGGCGTCGGTACGAGTGTGCGCAGGAACTCGACTAGTTTGGCCGGGGTCTGACTGAGGGAAGTCGCAGTTGTCTTGTTTGGGTGTTGATGCACAAGGCAAAAAGTAAACAAACCCGCATCCGGACTAGCGCCTGACAGAGGCTCCGCACTGTGCAGCTCCGGTTCTGCCGGCCTCACCGCCTCCGGGCCGGAATCCTTATCTCCCAGGCGGTCACGATAAGCCGGCAGAATGCGGCGTCATCGGTCATCGGGACGCTTCACATGATCAGCTGGCCGACTTTGATCACTTCATACACGCTGTCAACGACATTATCATCTCTTTTCTCTTGGTCTCCGACACTGCTACATCTTCCTTTGAGGCTTCTGTCCATGTTTGATCTCTATACATCCTGGTCATGAACAGGTAGTACCCTGCGCCTCCGCCATGTCTACTTCGAGGCCGCCAGCACCCATGCAGGTGTCTCCGGGCAAAGGGCTAGGATTCTTGAGTGAGTTGAATGTCCATCACATTGCGGAATGTTAATAGCTTATGTTTATTTTCCCTTTTCAGCACTCGGGAGCTCCCTGCATAATGTCCTGGGCCGGATCAAATCGCGGCCTCAGGTTTACCCCGCTATCGACCTTGCCTATTCTCCAACAGAACCACTCAACGAGCCCGTCATATTGAACTTGCCTAGTAATGGGCTGAGGTTACGGTTTGATGGCCCGGACCAACGGCTCCGGCTGATAGAAGTCTTGGACTTTTCAAAGGTCCCGTTGATATATAAAAGTCAAGACGTGGTCAAAGCCTCAAAGCCATCCGATCAACCTTCCACATCGACAGGGCCAAACTTCCGACATGTCTACAACCGGCTTTTTGGCCCATCCTATCCTGGTGAGTATCTTCCTCCGGCAGGAGACTCGCCTTACGGGACCTATGTTTTATCCTACCCTGGTGTGGCTTTTTCATTCCCTCTGCAGGATTCAGCGTGGTCGGAGAACTGTGATTTTGTCGCGCTTTTATCATCATCCGCCGCTTCTCCTGCGATCTCGATGGCTATCTTTCAGGGTGCTTCGTGGACCGAAG
The DNA here is from genome assembly GCA_001939245.1 of Talaromyces wortmannii. Taxonomy (NCBI): domain Eukaryota; kingdom Fungi; phylum Ascomycota; class Eurotiomycetes; order Eurotiales; family Trichocomaceae; genus Talaromyces; species Talaromyces wortmannii. The sequence goes on along the minus strand of MJVA01001004.1, from coordinate 327,131 downwards.
TGCGCAATAGTTTGTTTACAGCCCCACCGCAGCTCCCGCGCTCGCCAGCCTTGATCGGAAAGGGTAGAGAAGCAGTTCCGGATGAGGTTGAAGAAGTAAGAGTTCTCGGGGCGGGGAAGATCGAACTTGTTCGGAGATCTAGTCCTTCCTTGCTGATCACTCTTTCTGAAACCACACCTCAAGATCTGATTGCAGAACTTGGACCCCCCGATGCAATATATCGCAAAAATGACCGTCGAATATCAATACACGGAGCTCCTGGCCCTATACGTCGGAATATGATGAGTCCTTCTTCAGGAAGAGGTCTTGATATATTAGAGACGGACCACTCGTCGAACAACAGCCCAACCGACGATTCTGACGATGAGACTACGCGTGGAACAGACGTCGATCCCTCATCACTTCCGGCCGAGTGCTTTTTGAATTACTTCCATCATGGATTCGACGCCTTCATATCCTATCCCACGACCTCAGGGCCGGCATTTCCTGGTTCCCCTGTCACGGATCTCGCTCCCCCTATTTCATCCTCTCAACTCACAGTTACAAAGTTTGTTGTTCATGGGAACGTCCCTGGATCTTACCCTTTCAACAGACACCGTAGAAGCCGATGGCAGATTATTCTCGATTCCTCTGGAAATTCTCTTACATCGGAAACAAATTATGACGAGATATCTAAACGACTCAAGAAAGTCTGGAAAGGCTCCTATTCGTCGTCGGCAGAAGAGACGGCTCTTCAACGAGGCATGGTTCTGAATCGCGGCTGGGGAGATAGTCCAGAAAGCAGCGTGGAACTTCTCGGCGGTTGGGAAGAAAGCGCAGGTGGTAAGCATAGATCGTCGTCTACTGGACAAGACGGCGGCCGGGGATTGGGCAATACAGAGCTGTTTGGTTTTCCGGGGCTTTTATTTGAGGTGTTGAAGAATGGGGCAGTCAGCTCCATGACTATTTATTGATCCCTGTTACATGGGCGATTTGGCGCATTGGAAATTTAGTATTTAGTTTAGTGATACTCACATTGTTTATTATTTATTCCCATATGACAAGAATACCAGTCGAGATATTTGAAATATTAATTGCCAGGAAGGTATTACCATTACAAAGATACATGGAATTAGCTAGATAAAGTGGAGCCGTTCCTGTACCACATGGTAAAATACCCGCAGCTAAAAACAATCTTCTGCGACAACTTCGTCCTCCCCGTCTCTCTTGCGCTGGAAAAAATAATAACAGCAAAGCGCGCGCCTCAAAACGTGCTAGATGAGGTAGCATGACGCGCTCCTGGGCATCAACGCTCAAACTCCCGCGCTCGACCTTCCCCGCGCGCGTTTCGGCCGCGGATCGAGCAAAATATCTGCAGCGATGTACGGACGAGCTGTACGACTGGCAACGCCGAGCCCGTCCAGCGAGCAACAGCAACAGCAACAGCAACACATTTGTCTTGCACGATGGACCTCCGTATGCGAACGGCAGTCTGCATGTGGGCCATGCGCTTAACAAGATTACCAAGGATATCGTCAATCGAACACAATTAAGCCGCGGAAAGCGAGTGCATTACGTGCCCGGCTGGGACTGTCATGGGTTGCCGATTGAATTGAAGGCGCTACAGTCGCAGAAAGATCTCAACAACGAAGCCGGAACGCCAGGGTCGGCCGCCGCTATTCGAAAAGCTGCACGAGCGCTCGCGGAGAAGACGGTGCAGGAGCAAATGCAGGGGTTTCGGGACTGGGGGATAATGGCAGACTGGGACGGGCATTGGAAAACACTGGACAAGGAGTTTGAGATGAAACAACTTGGCATTTTTAGAGAAATGGTTGAAAAGGGGCTTATATACCGACGCTTTAAACCGGTGTATTGGTCACCGTCGACGCGAACGGCGCTAGCAGAGGCAGAGCTGGAGTACAAGGACGACCATGTTTCGACCGCAGCTATTATTCGGTTCCCGTTGGTTAAGCTACCTGAAGATCTCGCAAACAATCCCTCGATAGACACTTCTACATTGAGTGCTGTGATCTGGACAACGACACCATGGACCTTGCCGGCAAATGCAGCAATTGCCATCAGTGAATCGCTGGATTACATGATTGTCCAGTCAGCCACACACGGGCAGCTGTTGATCGCCAACTCGAGATTGGAGTACCTCCAAGAAATTTTAAAGGAAGAACTTACGGTTGTGGTGCCTACGATTCGGGGTTCTAAGCTGTCCCATCAGACCACATATCGGCCCTTATTCCAAAGACCAGGTGTCGAGGAGCAGCCACTCATTGCGGCAGATTTTGTGAGTGCAGATTCCGGGTCTGGTCTTGTTCATTGCGCGCCTGGACACGGTATGGATGACTACGAAGTCTGTTTGAAGAATGGAATCCAGGTTTTTGCGCCTGTGAACAACGAGGGTCGATTTACAGACAAGGCCGTGCCGAGCAACCCGGGTCTGTTGAGCGGTAAGCACGTATTGGAAGATGGAAATGCAGCTGTTTTGGAGTATGTCGAGTCAGTGAACCAGCTTCTTAACAGCCACAAATACCAACACAAGTACCCATACGACTGGCGATCTAAGCGACCTGTCATTATACGCGCGACTGAGCAGTGGTTCGCAGACGTTGCCGATATCCGGGAGGCCGCCGTGGCCTCACTCGAAGATGTCAAGTTTGTCCCGCCATCTGGCAAACAGCGACTAGTGAACTTTGTGAAAAATCGCACCGAATGGTGTATCTCGCGCCAACGAGCGTGGGGCGTTCCCATTCCGGCTTTGTACGATATAGCCACCGGGGAAGCAATCTTGACAAAAGAAAGCGTGTCTCATATTATGAGTGTTATCGAAGAGCGCGGTGTTGATGCGTGGTGGACTGATAGTCCGGATGACTCTGCGTGGATTCCTGCGTCGCTGCAAAACACTGCATCTAGCTATCGCCGAGGCACGGATACGATGGACGTCTGGTTCGATAGCGGCACAAGCTGGACCCAGGTAGAAAACGCCGTGGCCGAAAACGACCGTCCGGCAGATGTCTATTTTGAAGGAACAGACCAACACCGCGGCTGGTTCCAGTCAGGGCTGCTCACGTACGTAGCGCACCAGCTTGCTGCAGGAAACACGGCCATCAAGGCACCGTTTAAATACCTCATCACGCATGGGTTCACACTCGACCATCTCTCGCAGAAGATGAGCAAGTCTATTGGCAATGTCCTCGCTCCGGATGCGATTATGAGCGGGACCCTTTTGCCTCCCCTGAAGCAGAGGAAGGTCAAAGGCGCTAAAAAAGATGCACAGCCGAAAGGCCCTGTGTACGACGCTCTTGGACCCGATGCACTTCGTTTGTGGGCTGCCAGCAGCGACTATACTCGCGATGTTGTCATTGGACCCCAAGTGCTGCAGACAGTGCATACCAGTCTACAGAAATTCCGCGTTACCTTTCGACTGCTGTTGGGGGCATTGGAAGATTTCAACCCGGCTGCGAATCTTTGCTCGTATGAATCTCTTCGCAAAATCGACCGCCAGGCTTTGATGCATCTGGGCGAACTGGTAAACACTTGCAGAAACGCCAGTGACAATTTCGAGTTCCACAAAGCCGTCACTGCCCTGAACCGCTGGGCGAATCTACATTTCTCCTCATTCTACATGGAGACTGTCAAAGACCGACTGTACACGGAAGCGGAGGATAGTCTCAATAGACGGGCAGCGCAAACGACGCTCTTTCACATCTACAACTACTTACAAGAACTGCTAGCTCCTATCACGCCATTGTTAGTCGAAGAGTCCTGGGACCATGCCGCAGACGCAATAAAAACTCATATGGAGCACCCACTACGACGCACCGCGAGCACACCACCAGCAGAGTGGGTTGACCAAGTTCTCGGCCAGCATTTCGCTGACCTGATGGCTGCTAACACGGCGATCAAGGCATTGCAAGAAGACGCCCGTTCCAAGAAGCTGATGGGCTCGTCTCTGCAATCCTTTGTACATATCGAGCTCCCAGACAACGAATCGCTGTCCGTATTCGAGCGCTATTCCAGCGAGCTCCCGGATCTCTTCGTTGTGTCTTCTGTGACAGTCAACGTGAAGCCGCAGCGGCCGGAAAGCATCAATGGCGCAGAATGGAAGTACAGCGCTGATTTCGAGCTGCCAAGCAGCCAGGGCACCGCGACTGTCCATGTGTATGCGCCACAGGACGCCAAATGTGTGCGATGCTGGCGATATGCAGTGCCAGCGCCTCAGGCCCACGAGGAGGATGCTTTGTGCGAGCGCTGCCATGACGTCATGGATCATGTTTCCCACGAGGCATGACCCTGAAATAATACTGTACAATAAACTCAATGTATACTACATCTCCCTGTTATAATAGAATATCATGCAATAAGCATCTGTTTGTATACTTGTATGGACCTGCTCCCGATTGGACCGCTTCCCCCGGATCGCGTTTGCGCGTAACGATGACGACGGGCTGTTTGCATCCACCACCGTCACCAGCAGCATCACGACGCTGGCACTGCCAATCAGCCAGCACTGTCAAGGGGTATCCTCCATCATGAGGCGGCAAATTAGACGAACATATTTGTGCAGAAAGCAATGTGCTGCTGCTCTGTGGCGTTGGCTGGTGATAAGCATCGACGTCAGCTGTCAGGAGATGATGCTTCTTCAGCAAGGAAGCAAACCCAAACTTTAGCCATGAAGAGAACCAGGTTTTGGTTGCATGACGCGTTTGGGTGGTGATGATGGTGTTATTTAAGCATTATATCATCATCTGCAAGATCCTAACTCCCTTTGTATCTTTGAAAACGCCTCGACTACATACTCACACCAGCTTCTTCGTTTTGTGACACCAGATATCTGAGACAAGCCATGGAAGCCCTCAAGAAACACATGTCGACGACGTCGACTCTGCCTACGACATTTCCTCCGGTGCCTGTCCCTACCTCGTCTGTTGGGCCAGTGCCAACGGTGATTCCGGGCGACTGGCCGGTTTTTCAGGAGATCAATCAGACAGGGAAGCGGACATTATGGTGAGTCTATTCATCTGTAAACCAAAAAGTCCATTTTATCTGATGCTATTTCAGGGTCGTCGTCGTGCTCATGGCGATTTCCTCTCTCACTTTTTACGTTCTCGCAGCTCGGACTCGAGTGGTAAGCAAGACCCTCTCTTTATCGAAGCATATCAGAACTGACGGCAATTAGCAAAACCGGCTCTTCCACACCATCACAGCCCTCATCACCACAATATCATTCCTCTCCTACCTCGCCATGGCCACCGGCGATGGCGTCGTCTGGAAACACTCCATCGCCCACCACCCCCACGAGCACGTTCCCGACACCCACCAAGAAGTCCTCCGACAAATCTTCTGGGTCCGCTACGTAAACTGGCTGCTCAGCACACCGCTTCTACTCATCAACATTGCGCTTCTGGGCAACATGAACGGCGCAAATTTGTTGGTGGCAATTGCGGCTGATGTGGTTATGTTTGTGGCCGGGCTGACTGCCTCGTTTGCGCGCCATGAGCAGCGATGGGTGTGGTTTACGATTGTGTGTATTAGTTTTTTGACGGTGGGTTATCAGGTTGGGGTGAATGGGTCAAGGTCGGTGGTAAGGCGGTCGCAGGAGCATCGTGCGCTGTTTGGCACGTATGTTGGGGCGACGTTGGCGGTTTTTATGCTGTACCCGATGTGAGTTGCCCTACCTTCTCCTTATCCTTTGGCGAGAAAAGGTGAATACATGTGCTGATACCTGTATAGCATCCTGGCAGCATCGCCTCTCGCGCATCGCATCAGCGTCGACGCCGAGGTCGTCACCTGGGCGATTCACGATATCCTGACCCAAGGAATCTTTGGCTACTGGCTGCTCATAGGCCATGACAACAAAGAAGCCGGGTAAGTTTATCTCCTCTTCTATAGCTTAACAAGAGGCCCATGCTGATTCGAATAGACAACTCGTCGTCGAGGGCTTCTGGTCTCACGGCGTCAACCAAGAAGGCGGTATTCGCGTCGGTGAGAATGAGGGAGCGTAAACTTTCTTACCATATGGTCAAGACAATCCATGTAAGATGGACCGGACGTCATACGTAGGAGTTATGACGAAACTACCACGTTAGGAAAGGCATTGAAATTGTCGATTAACTTTTATTCATCACGGCGAGTATGGGTTTCCTATTAAGATATCTTTTCGACTCCGCATTATCGATATCACCTGTTGACTTGTTGGAATACGAAAAAACGCGAGATTCATTATTCATTTTATTAAAAGCCATTCATACCAAACAGTGTTCTTTGCATGCCTTTAATTGCCCAATGCTTGGCTCAGCATTGAATAAAATTCTCAAATGACAAAAATCCACATCATAGATCGACAAAATACAGGCTGCCAACTCCTATCATTAGAACATCGAAAATAACTGGCCGAACAACCTTTCTCATGTAAAACAGAAGCCCAACTCAACTCCATGATCTATTCCCTTCCCATTTTAACGCTTGAATGGCGAATAACATTGGTCCCAACATAAAGACATCAACATTCCTCTACTTCCTCTTCAATGACCGAGGCGAAATTATGCTTGCAATGACGCCACGAGAATAGAGACAGTCGATCTCCTGTAGTGTCACGGGCCTGTCCTCCAACAGTGAAATGTCGATGAGGGTTTTTTCCAGGGCTATATTGCGGTGGTGCAATGACGGAGCGACTGGCAGCTGCTTCTCTAGAAGCCAATGCTCTTTGCTGGCGACGAGTTTGAACAGGGCGCTTCTCCACTACTTTGCCTTCTTTGATGGTGATGTGCTTTAGCTCTTTTGGAATGTGATGGACAGGGGCCACTTTCGCTGGTTCGAAGCCACCGACATTTATCTTGACCTCGTTAATCAAGTCTGGAGGGAGGTAAAAGCCAGAGTCATAGCAGTCTGTGAATGTGATCTGTCGCAAGCGATTCTCATCGAAACAGCTGTAGAATGGAAGAGCATCGACGACAAACCCTCTCAGCGTGAGGTGTATGATAGACAATTTTTTATTCGACCATTTGTCGAAATCGCCGAGACCCTTGTGGTGTTTCTCTTTCGCTAGCTCGATCACACTGTTGTCAAGATATTCGGCAGCCCCAAACTGTCTCGAAACACGTCCTTTGCCGTTGCCACTAATTACAATATCACATTAGCTAGGGTGAACGATGAAAAGTACGTACTCTCACTCACGGGCATTTGTAATCCTGAGGTTCACGCCTTCTAGGAGCCCACCCCTTCTCAATACGACTCCAGTACACCCCAGGTGAAAGCTGCGGCTCCTCAGCCATTCTCAAATCAAGATGCTCCAGCGACTCCATTTTCCAAACAGCTCGAAAGATTTCTTTTTGGTATGACTTTAGCATCCCAGTGACCTTGAGATACCGAAGACCAAGGAACGATTTCAGTGATGACAAGTACTGTGCGTCGAGGGGAATCACTTTGTCGCCAGCTCTGATTGGGACCCAGAGATCGACCCAGACGCTTTCCTTGTCACGAATGTTAGTAACTTTGAGTAGGGCTGCAAAGTCTTCGCCCAGAAATATCGGTTCATCTGGAATGCTGGACAATGAAACACATCTTCTGCGAGCAACGACATGAGGACTGATAGGTGCAAGGTTGGGGGCCTCCACAGATTTGGATGCTTTCGAATGACTCTTATCTGTGCCCTTTTCAACATCTGCCCCAGATGGCATCTTACTCAATGCAGCACGACGTGGGGAGTATTTAGCGGTAAATGGGTCATCAATTTGAGAAATGGCATTCGCTTCGGGCAAGACGCGCTGTTCTTTGTTGTTGGGGCTTCTTGTTACACGTCGAGGTGTTTTGCTTGACCCAGAAGAAGATGTGTCTGGTTCTTTTGATGGCTTCCAGAGGCGACTGATGGTCGATATAGGAATCATCGACTTGCGTGGAGGGCTCTCCCTCTGTAGGACGAGCGTTGCTGATTGTGTTGGCGACATTTTAGATGGTCTGCTGCGATGGGGCTCGGTAGAGATGAGCAGATGGGCAGAGAGGCTGGAGGGGACTCAGTGAGGTAGGCCAGAGGGAGGCATGCATGAGTGAGTGGGGAGAGAGAGAAAGAAGGAAGGGAAGAAGGCAAGACAAGGAGAGGAGGTAAACACAAGGAAGCTGCCAGGCGCGCCTTCCCCAGTGACTGTTTGTTCTGGCAGCCACACTGGGCGCAGCTTCTATCAGGCACTTTCCTCACAAAAGACACATTGATACTTCGACAGTGTGACAACGCCACACAGAGACAAGAAATGTCGAAGAGTACTGGGGATTATTAGCACTCAAAGCTGATACTCAAAGCACCGTCTACAAGAAATGGAGTCAGCGGCCAACTCCAGCAGAATTCTGCAGCCAGTCTGTACAAAGACAATACCTATGTGCGTCGACAACAAAAGAAACATCTAATCTGCCGCGTTTCCATCTGATATTGTCATTCTGAGGAAATTTTGCTTAGGCAGAGGCACTTGGCCATCTCTAATTATGCGAGAAAAAGAATGGATTTCTTGGTCAGTTTTAACGCTTGCAGAGGAGGAAAGGATTACGAAAACACACGTCCCAGAGGTAAACGAGTGTGCAGCATGGTTACACACAGCAGTTCTGAGTCATACTGAGATGGCCTGCAAACGTACAGCTCACCGAGCGGTGGCTATGTTCTTTGAACCAGGTTAAATATCATTACAAACATCCTTGACCTAGCTACAGTTCATCAACTTCTCAAGCCTTTTTTGTTACAAATTTGAGGATTTGGGTTGTTGATTCCAACTGTGTCTTCGGCTGTCTCCGGCTGGAATCGGAGGTTAAACAGGTGACGGTGAGCATCCAAATCCTATACGCAGCCATATGTGCTGCCTGTTGCAGTAATGACAAATCACTAGGTTTTATAGTTCAATAGACCTTTCTCTCATTTGCATGAACAAATATGCATACAAGCATATATATATTCAACATTGATGACAATTAGACAATGTAGCCACACTTGTATTGACTTTGTGCTACCGCGTCGAATTGGGTGTATCGGTAGGCGTTGAGCGGTGTGACACACACCAGGGGTTACATAAATTGATGTTGAGACGTCAATGTTTCATGTGATGAACTTTGAACATTTGAACACAAGGCTGCTTCAATCTGTCAATGTGTTCACAGATCAATTGATAGACAAGAGGCATAGCGCTCAATACCCTACGGTTTTAAAGAATATAAATAGGATCGAGTAACGCTTGTATTCACAGTCGATAACTAGCATACTGACCCCCCGCCTTGCTTGACGCCTGAAAAGCAGGTCGGTGGTGAATCGTATTTTATGGGGAATGGAAATAAGGTGTCATGCTCCGGCCATTATAAAAAAACAAAATGCATTTTTCTTCTCAGAAACCCAGTCGTCTAGTATCGCTTGCCCTCGCGCAAGACGTCACCAAACTCCTCCAGCGGGCTGCGAATGAGCTTAGTCTCCTTCCACAGGTTGGGGGTGAGGAATCCGTAGGTGTTGCCGACAGCAAGGAAAGTGGCCTTGAGAGTGTTCTCGAGGGTCTTGGTCGAACCGGCGGAGGTGGTGTAGGCGTCCTCGACACCAGCAAGCTGGAGGAGACGCTTGACGGCGGGGGAGGCAACGAGACCGGTACCACGGGGGGCGGGGATAAGCTGGGATATCGGTTAATACGCATATTACAGCAATCTAGAATGGCGGATACATACTCGGACGGTGACGGAACCACACTTGCCGCTCTCCTTGGTGGGGAGCGAGTGAGGCTCACCAAGGTTGGAACCCCAGTAACCACGACGGATGGGCAGAACGCTGAGCTTGGCGATGATGATGGCAGCGCGGATAGCGGTAGCGACTTCCTTGGAGGTCTTGATTCCGAGACCGACGTGACCCTCGCTGTCACCAATGATGACAATGGCCTTGAAACGGGTACGCTGACCGGCACGGGTCTGCTTCTGGACGGGCTTGATCTGTATTCACGGACGGTCTTGTCAGCACAATCCATTCATCTGTCATATTCCCATCTTCTAGCTTTCATGGCATTCTCCCCAAAACTGTCGCGTTTCCGCGCCAATTCCTCCGCATTGCAATTCCCCCCTCGCAAAGAAAAAAAAAACATTGTAGCCGTACCTTCATGACCTCATCCTTCAACTTGGGCAGGAAAAAGTCGACAATCTGGTACTCCTTGACGGGAAGAGAGTGCAGGTAGATCTGCTCCATCGAGGTGATCTTGCCAGCCTTGACGAGACGGCCGAGCTTGGTGACGGGCTGCCACTCCTTCTCTTCCTTAGGGCCACCACGACGACCGCGACGACCACGGCCACGGCCACGGTCACCACCGCGGTCACCACGAGAACCAAATCCTCCACGACGGGGAGCAGCGTCAGCCATGATTGCTGGATATGAGGGGGGAGTCGACGGGGTGTGAGGGCGAAAGGGTTGTCGTGAGGGTCGGAGATTGTCGACTGTTGAGGTTGTCCGCTCTATACAGAATAAGTGTGGCTACTGCGGGTCCGCCAGTAATTTTCCTCGAGGGGACGCGCTGGCCTAAGCGAGCGGGCGGCCGCAAGCCCTAGCTGCAGGAGCCCTAAGCCCTAAGCGCGAGACCGCTTTGGGCCAGCAGGCTCTGGACTGCGGTCTGACTCAGCCGCGCGCCCGCCGAGACGAGCTGCGTGGTCAGGTGACAGAGAGCCCACAGCTGATTGGGCCCGCCGCCCCCGGGCCCCGCCGCCAGGTTCTCCAGCGCGGCCAAATCGGGATTGGCGCTCTCCTGCCCCTTGTCCAAGCTGCGACGATCGTGAATCCATCTCAGGGCGGAGAAAGCATCGTTCTGTCGTCATGGCCGCCTGCATTTTTTGATTAACCCAGCGCTCCTTTCACGTCTGTCTTCATCACCATTCCCCTGCCGAGCTGCCATCGATTCATCTGGCGCTGGAGGAGTCTACCATTTTCTGTTTTTCTGTTTACAGCATAGAAGTCTATCATAGACGCTCACTCATATCACAATGCTTCGATGGTGGGTCCCGGAGCAAGCTGCTCGTCATAAACAAAGCTGATGGACAATTGCTTTCTAGGTATGCGGCCAAGATGGCCCAACGGCCACTGCTCACCTCGAGTATCACCACAGGAGTACGTGGCTGCGTAGCAATTGATACGGGGTATTCGTTTATTGACTTGTTCCTCTAGACGCTCTTTGGAGCTGGTGACGTGTTAGCTCAACAGGCCGTCGACAAGAAAGGCTTCGACAAGCACGATTACGCTCGGACGGGCCGGATGGTTCTCTACGGCGGAGGTAGCTTCAATTCCTCCTGAATGCCACCGGTTGCATATCTGACAAGCATGCTCGTACAGCAATCTTTGGCCCTGCTGCTTCGGCCTGGTACGGCGTCCTTCAGCGCCATGTCGTGCTAAAGAGCACACCTGCCACTATCGTCGCTCGTGTCGCCGCCGACCAATTGGTCTTCACACCTGTCAATCTGTTCTGTTTCTTGTCCTCCATGTCCATCATGGAAGGCACCGACCCCATGGAGAAGCTGCGCAAGGCTTACTGGTCCACATACAAGACCAACTTGGGAGTGTGGTCCACAGTGCAGTTGGGCAACTTTGCACTTGTTCCACTGGAATACCGTGTGCTGGTGGTTAACGTTGTCAGCTTGGGTAAGTTGATCTATACCGGCGAGGTCAGCTCAGTCTCTTGGGTGTCACTAACAACTTTTCCTTGTCGGTAGGATGGAACTGTTACCTCAGCTTTGTCAACAGCAAGGCTTAAAAAGTCGGCGGATTCCGTCAAAAAACTGGTATAGATTTCGGGTTTGGGTAGAAATGGATATACGTTTCTGGTCGTGATGGGCTTTGGATTTTCTTTTCTCTACTTTTTTCTTTATATTTTCTTTTTTTAGCGATCGGTCTGTCGGCCTGGCATTCTGTATTTTCTGGATATACCATCAGGTCTACTACAATTGGTGCACGTAATCGTGCAAGCAAATGGCTGTTTGTTGCATAGTAATTATTTTCCTAAGAAAAAGAATGGAGAATGGCCGCTTCCGCGGAAAAGGCTTGGCGCGCAGCAATGGCGCCTTCCATTGGGCGGCCGAAAACATTATTAAAAGTTGTCTCGACCCTCCGCCACTCCAAGCACCGCAATCCCGCTACAGGCGTTGTTGTGGCCTCTCTCTAACTCCATACTTTCCTCTCGTGGTCTGCCTGGTGCAGAGGATTTCTTCTACTTGTCAAGGATTCAGACCAGCGCGAAAGGTCCTTTGAGTGTGGCCGTGGAACGACTTCTACGCCGCAGTTAAAATTTCTCGCGAAGCGACGTCCACTTTTCCGCGCGGCGTTCTGCGATCCCACCAACGTCTCTCGATCATTTAAACCTTTTCTACTCGTTTCTCATCGAAAAGAAAATATTTTCCATCATGGCGACTGCTACCGAAAACGCCGCTGCTCCTGCGATCGACGAGAAGGCGGCTGCTCCAACCGGAGACAACGAAATCGTCACCGTCTTCCACGACCCTGAGAATTTCAACGTCAAACACCCTTTGATGAACGAATGGACTCTTTGGTTCACTAAGCCTCCTAGTGGCAAGGTATGATACTGGAAATATTGGGAAAAGTGAGATGACTGGTGAGGCTGACCAGAGACAAACAAACAGGGCGATAACTGGAACGATCTTCTCAAGGAAGTCGTCACATTCAGCTCCGTTGAAGAATTCTGGGGAATCTACGTTAGTGGTGCAGTGTTTCTTTTGGTGTTTTGTCTTTACTGATGGGTTGTGTGTAGAACAACATCACTCCGACTTCGGAACTTGGCCTCAAAGCCGACTACCACCTCTTCAAGAAGGGAATCCGTCCAGAATGGGAGGATCAGCAGAACAAGCACGGTGGCAAGTGGTCATACTCTTTCAAGGATAAGCGCGCCGTGCCCATCGATGAGCTGTGGCTGCATGCTCAACTGGCCGCTATTGGCGAGACGCTCGAAAACGACGACGACAAGGAGGTCATGGGCGTCGTTGTCAACGTCCGCAAGGGCTTTTACCGTATTGGTCTCTGGACCCGTACAGTTGGAAAGAGCCTTCCGGGTGACAAGAGCACTGAGGGTCGCTCTGTCGCCAAGGGCAAGGAAGTTCTCGAGAGCATCGGTCGTCGTTTCAAGGAGGTCTTGCGTCTGAAGGATGCTGACATTGTCGAATTCTCTGGTCACACCGACAGTGCCCACAGTGGTAGCACTCGTGCCAAGGCCAAGTACACTGTCTGAGCTGGTTGATTCATTTGACTAGTTGCGACATACATATCCAGTCACAAAAAAGAAGGCCCGCCAAGGGGGGCGAAGCCCATCCGGACCTGGGGTGGGATAACCAAATATCAAATAGAACTGATGAATGACGAGGGGAATATTCAAAAAGGAGAGCGAGCCATGATACCATGCAGTGATAATGATTTCCCGTGAGGTGGATTGTTGCATATTTTTTTTTCAAGGATGTCTACATGTCTGGGAAGAAGGACTGACTCGTGAGATATTGCAACCGGAGCAGCGTGTGTATTTTACTTTGTTGTTACGATTTTTTATGTCAACATTGAACAAACTGCATAAACTTAGAATCAACATCCAACTTGACTATAGATTCATATTTAAATTAGGCCTGTATTCAACTTACATATACATATGTATAAGATGATAATTGGCCCAGCATCGTGCCACTTTATGCTCAGCTTCATTACTACTACGGAAACGCCACCAGGATGTGATGAATCAATCGATGAATTAATTATCCTGGATATGATACTTCAGTCTCGGAAATTCTACGTTAGTATTTGCTGTTCTATAACGACAAAGATGCACATTTTTATGGAGATATCAATCGACATCTAATGCAGATATAGCTTCTTAGACACGCGTCTCTGGAGACTCGAATACTCTTTCCTCTGTTTTTTCCTGTCCTTTGGCGAAATATTCACTAGCCTTGTCTTTGCCAAATTTCCTGTCACCATGATATCTTAGTCCAGTACTGTACCATCTCAGGGATTTGCTTACAACTGATTATCGATGAATTTCAGATAGAGCGTGCCACTGAACATGATCAAGATCTGATAGCCGTATTTGTAGTGAGAAGCCTCATATGTCGGGAACAAAACAGCTGTTTTTTTTTTTTTTTTTTTGGTTGATATTAGCGTGGATTCTCGTTAAGAGTGACTCTTGAGTAAGGGATTGTTTTGGGAACGTACTTCCTACCCACGCTGACCAGGTATAGGCGCCGACGTTGCCGGTTGCAACAAGCAGTTGACGAAGATTACCATCAGATTGGAAAATTTCTTGTCCATATGTCTGTGGTCTATATTAGCATGAATAGATTACATTTCTAGGGAGGACAGTTTACAATGATAAACGGCTGAGTGACAGCCCCGATAAAAGACAAGAACTAGGCAAAGAAAATTGCCGCCTTTGGAATATACCAATATGCCAACAATGCATTCGCAACAGTATTGAGAATAGACATGAATATCACAATCGACACTCGTCTTCCAGTATAATCACCAAACGCACCGAGTATGAGTGCTGCAACAATGGCAAACGCATAACCCGCGGTGGGAAGAATATGTGTCTACTGAATTGACGCTATAGCCTGCTGCAGAGAGCCAGAGGTCAAAGTAGTTGAACCCGTTTCTGCCGTACGCGGCTAGTACGTACGGTACAACAAATGCCCAGATGTATTTGCTAAAGTAGACTTCCTTGATTGTCTGCAAGGTGAGTGGCTTTGCGGGGACGCGCCCGATTTTCTCCATTTTCTCTACGGCGTATGCTCGTTCCTCTCAAATTCTGTCAGTTTGGTAAGCCAAAGGGCTGAATAAAAGGGGTATAAATTACCTCCTTGCTGAGTTATAAAGTTCTAGTTGTCACTGGGATGTCCGGGATACAGCAGTAGCCAAAGAGAGCAATAGGGATAGAAATGATTCTGCCGAAAATGAACTGCCATCTCCAACCAGCCAAGCCTCCAGTTCCGTTAAGACCGCTGTATAGACCCGCTTCAAGGTATCCACTGAACGTAGCAGCCGCGCACTGAACCTGTTCCAAAATCTGCTGTCGGACACCAAGCTGGTCTGGACCGTACCTACTACTCAACAGAGCCGCATATCCGGGAAAAGAACACGACTCGGTGAGCCCAACGAAGAACCTGAGCACATGAAGCTATGTGCAGGTCAGCCAATGAATGCATGGGTTATAGTCGTTAGTACAGTTATCTCCCCATTCTTTGCAAACTGGGGTCGCATTTACTGTAGTTAGTCTGATCAAGATATTCAATAAAGTATCCGAGGATGGCATAAGTGCTGTGCGTTGATCAGTATCCTCTCTCACTAAAGTTAAAGCTCGGTGTCTGCGAGTAAGTCCCACCAGAAGATCAGCTCGAGCTTCCAAGCAATGCGTTTCCCCAAGGCACGCCTTTCGTTGCACCGCTCTTCCTGAACCACTTCGAAAATAACCTTATCCTCTTGCGGGTATGGTGGCGAAGATGGAGACGGCGTATACGCGTCCACATCTGCTTGCTTATTTGACATCGTGTCAAAAGTCTCAAACAAATTATTGAGAAGAATAATAATATCATTCAGAAAATAAAATTTAGGGTTTCAACAGCGGTTTATCAATGCCATTTTGCGCTGTGCTACGTGGTCGATACTTACTCCGTAGTCGATTGCAGAATACTAGATAACTATGATGCAAGTTTTGGGCTCTTTCTCTCGAACGGAGCAAACACCCAACTTAGGTAGGAAGGTAGTCCGTCTTATACCCATTATTAGGCTAAGCTTTCTGACTCGCTTAAGCGTTTGAGTTTCTTGCAAGTCTAACTCTTACCTCCAGACCTTTCGCAGTTGGTTCGCACGCCTTTTCTAGCTCGCAGAAATAGTTGTCCTGGGGACTCTTACAAGCTAAATTCGACCTGCTTAATCAATTAGCTGCCGTTTAAACTAATCTTCGCTAGTACTGTGCCCACTCGCTGACCAGTCACCGCATCGATACATACAGAAATATCCGAAGGTGAGCTGAGATATTCATTGTACTTTACTAAAAATAGTTTGAACAACACTATACGCACGTGGCTATGTACTATATATACACATATAAGCAGAAATAAAGTAGAAAAACCCCAGACTGGGCCCTTAAAATGCCTTTTCCCGTGTCCAGATATTTCCGAGTCCCACGTCGCTACTCAACCGAAATACCGTTAGATGTGTGAGGAAATTCTACGTTGCCCATTTGGAAAAATTTTTTCGCCTATTGTAACTAGTCACAAAAACCAAAGAGCCAAGCGTGAAATTAAGTTTACTTCTATAAGATTTTATTTGTCATTTTGGCCACTTTCCTATGTGAGATGTAAATATAGAAACTGCTTGTGGCTACTTTCTACAATATCCCATCATCCAGCCTTTCCTCCAACCCTGGAGCATTTTCCGCCCCTGATTCCAAATCCTTGAGCCAACGGAGAATTCTGCTGATCATAAAAGGGTTGTCAGCTGCCTCAACTGCAAAAACAAAATCTCTTTGACGTTGACTGGACTCGAAGATTTCGACCCAACCTGGCTGTAGTCTTCGCATCTCTTCAAGAAACAAGGAGCGTAGCTGCGTCAACTCATAGTACTCAAGATTTTCCCAGTATAATTCTGGGAGTTCTCCATCTTCATCTTACCATTGACTTTTAATTGGCTCAGTGCTATTTGGCTTTCCCTCCAAAAATGAGGGATACTGACATGCGATCGATAGAGGTGTAACGGAGACGCATTCCCAGTCAACAACAGCGCTGAGGGAGCCGTTTTCGCCGATGAGAATGTTGTGTTGGTTTAGATCATCGTGGAAGAGCATTGATGGCTCGGGTTCTAGTTGTGTGTTGGGGAAGAAGTTGTCGAGCTGGGCTCGAAGTTTTGAGATAATTTTGAGGATATTCTCCAGATCTTCGGGGTACTCTTCTTTATCATCGTTATCATCATCATCATCTTCTACTTCTTCTTCTGCCGCGTTTTCTGGCCTCTCTTCTGGCTTTTCATCTTCTGCTAGTTGTTCTTCATTTTCTTCGCCTTTGCTTTTATCCATATCTTCATTCTTGCACTGGTCTCCTTCATCTTGCTCTTTATGATCTTCATCTCCATCTGACGCTGCTTGTACTTCTCTATTCCCAAGTTGCTCAACATCAAGATTGACATCACATGTACATGCCTTTTCACCCACCGGCTTGTCAGACTTGTCACTTTGGCTCGCTAGATGAGAGATTTGGGCCAAACGCTGGCGACAATCAATCTCTGCAATATCTAGACGCACGGATAACCACCCTCTGCTAGTAGCAAACGGACCGGGATTTACATTGGGACGAGGGCCGCGGGTGATAAAAGACGTGGAGACTAGTCTCTGAACTTTGAAATTATGAGGGTCCGGGTTGCTGAGATGGGATTCGACGCCATCTGAATCGGGAAACAAGGTACAGAAAACGGCAACTTGGCGTACGAGATTTTCCTTGTCAGTGAACGGGAGTTCCTTCCAGATATCCGCCCATGGCTTGCCTGGGACTTTGTTCATCATAATCCACTCAAAACCAACAGGATTCGAGCGGTCAATACTGTATGCCAAGACTCGAGGTACAGGCAAACTAGTATTTTGAGCAACCCACTGCAGGGTGGCAGCTTCACCGAGAGTTTTCCATTTTGGCTCAATGGGTAGACTGACTCTGACAACGACTTCTTTATTGTCAGAGGCGACAGTGTAAAGCTTGTTGAATCCGCCTTTTGCTAGAAACGTGACATCGCAGCTTTCTGGGAGGCGAAGCGCTTCTTTGGCAACCTCTTTAATTGCATTTTTATCGAGCTTGATGGCCCATCGAGTTCAAGGCCCCATAGGGTGTGAGTCCACTTCAAACCACGCAGATCTGGTGATATATCCATATTCGGCACCGATTTTCGAGAAGAGATTGATGAAGTAGAAAAGGAAAGGAGAGGAGAAAGAGAGTTTTATTTTGCTTTGAGACACACAAATCGGCGTATGATTCAACAGTGGGTAAGTATAGATACTTGCATCAATTGATGTATCACTGCTTTTCTATAAATTAATTTATTGGGTTCCTATCACCGCCCGTATACCGCCTTTTGGAAATTATTTTCTCATAATACAACTAAATATACATATATGTACACAGACATAAAAGTCACTAAGTGGGTACCGGTGTCATCTTGAGTTACCGAATGTAGATCCTTTATTCAATAAACTGATTATATTAAATTTTATCACACTAGAAGAATTTGATAACCTACCTAATTAATGAAACTACCAAGTCAGTTTTCATATACCGCAATATCAATAGAGTCCCTCTAACCCTAACCCTAACCCTAGCAAAATCCGGGTAATTAGATAAGCACGTCAGGAAAAAGCGATAAGCTGATAAGCTCCGCCCTATCTACGGATAATGTATTATTCCGCAGCTCTCACTTAATTTTTTTTGAGGTAATGCGGAGAACGTTGTTCCCAGTTCTCAGCTTCCTACTCGCACACCCGTCAGCCATTTTCTTTCGCCTTTCACCATATTGGATCCTTCGGCAGAAGTATATCCTTGATTTCGGCCCGGGTCCGCAACAATGGCCACAAAACCTGCGAAAGCTACCTCAATAGAGGATGAATCTCCCGCCGTCCAAACCGAGACCGAGACCTCTTCCGCGCAGACCTTTAAGGAATTGGGTGTTATAGACTCACTATGTGAAGCTTGCGACAGCCTTGGCTTCTCAACACCAACGCCAATTCAAGCCCGCTGCATCCCCGTCGCCTTGCAAGGAAGAGATTTGATTGGCCTCGCAGAGACTGGCAGTGGGAAAACAGCAGCGTTTGTGCTACCGATACTCCAAGCGCTGATGGAAAGTCCCCAACAACTTCACTCGCTCATCCTTGCACCGACTCGAGAACTTGCACAGCAGATCGCCCGGACTGTTGAAGCTTTGGGTTCGACCATCTCCGTGCGATGTACGCTATTGATTGGTGGTATGGATATGATGCCGCAAGCTATTGCCTTGGGAAAGAAGCCGCACGTCGTCGTCGCGACACCGGGACGTTTACTCGACCACCTGGAAAACACAAAGGGGTTTTCATTAAGGCAGATAAAATTCCTCGTCCTGGATGAGGCTGACAGGCTTCTTGATCTCGATTTTGGTCCCATCATCGACAAGCTTCTTCGGCTCCTACCGAAGAGAAAAACATACCTCTTCTCAGCTACCATGTCCAGCAAGGTCGAGTCACTACAGCGGGCATCATTATCCGAACCAGTGCGAGTTTCGGTCTCGGCCAAGAACCAGACAGCCTCGAAGCTACTACAGTCGTACTCGTTCATCCCGCACAAGTTCAAAGATGTTTATCTTGTGCACTTACTAAACGAGCGCGCGGGACAAATGGGCATACTTTTCACTCGCACCGTCCACGAAACTCAGCGACTATCTTTTTTGCTACGGAACCTCGGCTTTCCTGCCATCCCGATCCATGGTCAACTATCACAAAGCGCTCGTCTAGCATCATTGAATAAATTCCGCACACGGTCCCGCAACTTACTCATTGCAACTGATGTTGCCGCCCGTGGATTGGATATCCCTGCCGTGGATTTTGTGCTCAACTATGATCTGCCTCAAGATAGCAAGACCTACATCCATCGAGTGGGAAGAACAGCACGTGCGGGAAAGAGTGGTATCGCTATTTCGTTTGTTACCCAGTATGATGTGGAATTGTGGTTGCGAATTGAGGACGTTCTGGGCAAGAAAGTGGACGAGTACAAGCCAGAGAAGGACGAAGTCATGATCTTTGCCGAGCGAGTGGGCGAGGCACAGAGGAGAGCTATAATGGCGCTGAGGGATATGCAAGAGAAAGACAACACCAAGGGCCGAGGAAGCAGACACAAGAAGAGAACCAGAGATGAAATGGATAAAGAAGAGAATTAGAACTTTCGTTGCTACCGATTTTCTTTGCATGGGTAACGGCTTTCGAGCTCTACTATCTTGTTGATTTGAGGAAACATGTCATCTTCGACGGCGCTGTGACACTCCGGGAGACAGCTATTTTTACAGCGAGTTTCATTGCTGCTACAGCTCCTGCCAAGTACTAAATCGCGGTGGATAGAAAACAAATATAGGGCAACTAACGATATATCGACTCGCTCTTTTCTAGGTCTAGCACGGTCATTCAACCGACATGACCGCAGCTTTGGCTTTCGCACAATCGGCAAAAAGAGCAGCCAATAATTGAGATCTTGGACTGCTCTATCATGAGGTATTATAGGACTGGTTTGTCCAAGAGCCAGACGATGATCCTCCCATGCTTGGCTCTGGCTTGCAGAGAAGTCCGCATCAAGAACCTCGGGTGGGCCTCTATAGGAAGCTTAGAAACTTGAGCTGGGCCAAAATTCCATTTCGAAAACAGTGTCATCTTTTGTTATCTCGTTGGGGTAACGATTCGACTTTCGTGTGCATATAATGGCTCTTACTGTGAATGTATTGATGACGACGATTAGCATCATGATGATACAGCGTGCTTTTAGGCGAATTAAAATAAAATTATATTATATTAGTTCAATTGAGCTGACTAGTCAACGATACATATGTACATTCAGCTGCCAAGAGTATAAAACACCATCTACAGCGCAACTAAAGCGGGACCTAAGAACTTCAATATTAAATCTAGTCATATCAATAAAACCACGCTGCAAATTAGGATCAAGTAGTTGGATGGATTGCTACCAGCGAATCCTGGGGGATGTATTTTATTTTTACGCACTTTTTAATGTTGGTGATCTAAACGGTCAATGAGGGGCTTTTTTCTTACTGTATTAGGAAATGATGCGGAGTAAGACGGATTTTCCGGACTTTTCGGGTATAAGTATGATCTTTTACCGTGCTCTGGATAGTATACATAAATATCGATAATAAAGGACTTGTGATTCAATTATTGGAATACATAATTCTTCACACAATTGAACAAACAAAAATGAGCGCCAAACCAAGATTAATTCTTGGCTTGTTCACATTCTCGCCAAACGAGTATCACGGTGGCCGCATTGGCGATATAGACGATTTCAAAACTGCGCTGAACATCTTTCAGAGTCGAGGCTACAATGAACTTGACACTGCGAGAAGCTACGGAGGTGGTTCCCAGGAGGGCTTCACTCGAGAGGCCGGTTGGAAGGAAAAGGGGTTTCAGATCGCGACAAAGATCTATCCATTCGCGCCTATAAGCCACAAACGTGAGGATATCATTGAGCAATTTAATCTGAGCTTAAGCAGTCTTGGTGCGGATTCTATAGATGTAAGTGCTGCTGTATGAAGCCAACAAAGGCCACTACTGACAAGAATTTAAATAGATTTTTTATCTGCATGCGCCTGTTCGTACATCCTATCTTGCTATAATCTGTGTCAAATACTAACCTGGGAAAATACAGGATCGAAACACTCCATTTTCAGAAACTCTGCAAGCACTGGACGAATTGCACAAGGCGGGAAAATTCAAACGGCTTGGACTTTCCAACTTCTCCGCCTTTGAAGTCGCTGAAGTTGTTACAACGGCCAAATACAATGGCTGGATACGCCCAACGGTCTACCAGGGAATCTATAACTGCATGACGCGGTCAGTCGAAGCAGAGCTTATCCCTGCGTGTCGCCGCTATGGACTCGACTTTGTCGTCTATGCGCCAACAGCCGGCGGTTTCCTATCAGGCAAATACGCGAGCAAAACCGAGCTGCCCAAGGACGGACGGTTTTCTGATAGCTATTTAAGGGGCCAATGGGCTCGTAGCCGGTATTTCCAAGACTCGAATTTTGCTGCGGTGGAGTTGATCCGGGCCGCGAGCGAGAAACACGGGCTGACAATGATTGATGTTGCGTTGAGGTGGCTGGTTCATCACAGTAAACTGAATATTCTGTCGGGGAATGATGGGATTATTATTGGTGTTTCGAAGCTGGATCAACTAAGTTCTAACATTAATTCCCTCGAGAGCAAGCCTCTTCCAGATGATGTAGTTGAGGCCCTTGAAAGTGCCTGGCTTCTCGCTAAGCCTCAGTCTACCGACTATTGGCATGGAGAGTTGACTTACTCTTATACTATATAAGGTGTAGCCTTGAAAATATTAGTTGGAAGTGGAATTGCAGTTGTCTTTGACGAATTGAGCGAACCTATTTTGTATTAAATTTCTATCCAAGACCTTTTGAAAACTATGACTGAAACCATTAACCAACAACAACCTTAACTATAGGGGCTGTCTTGAACAAATCTCCTCAACCAGCTGAAGTACACCGTTAGGCTGTTTCATAAAAGGAGAATGACCAGCCGTACACGATTTGGTGTCAATCACAGTTTTCGCTTCCGAGCATATCCGGCTAACCATCATCTGTTGCACCTCTACAGGCAGACCGTAGTCGTTTTCACAGAAGAGATACGTAGTTGGATGATGCTGATAGGCAGAATGTGTGCATAATTGAAACTTACGTCGACAGGAATAAAAGGTGGTGCCTCCTCTCCTCCCGGTGCTGTTGCTAGCGAATGGCACTCAGGTAGATGAGATGAACCCCGCCGCCGGCAAGCCCCTTTTTCGCCGTGTCTTTTGGAAAATTCAGTATGTAGAGCCTCCGTAGCAACAATGCCTCCATAGGAATGGGCGACAACGATCACGTTCTTCTCTTGATCCTCGACAAGTCTCTTCACTTCTTCGCGAATACACTCCGCATCTTCCTTTAGTCCTATAGGCGGGAGTTTTCCAACACTAGGGTATAAGGCGCATGATGTCGGGTAGACTTGGGTTTTGAAGATGTCTCTGAGACGGCGAAAGTGATTCGGGTATGCCATGAGCCGTGAACGAACAATACGTTAGGTTTAGTTGCAGCCTTTGTACTTGAAGATGCTGAGTAGGGTGGCAGACACAATTGATTTAGAAGATATATAAGTAAATAAATGACAGCACCAGTGTTTTCTTAAATATTTCTTCGTCCCAGGTTATTTCTTCCTCATTCATATTTTATTTCCGGATTTGGCTATGTTGAGAAGGGCGATCTCATTGGCTGAAGCGGAGTGGTTGTCAGATTAGACGATCTGACCAATTACTGCTACGAAAAAGTCCCACTATCGAAACTTTAAGCTGGGTCGACCACATCTATCAACCACAAAAGATCACTATGGTCTGGCGAGACAGCGTTTGCAATGCCAAGTCTAGGCTGTAATGAGCAAACACCAGGAGAGAAGCCCCGCTGCAAAAACACCAGCAAGGAAGAAAAATGAGCGCCCAGATCTCGAGCTGGATGTAAAACGTGCTGGTGCTGGTACCTTGTCCCTTTTCTCTTGAGGTTTTTATACCCCAAGCTCATCAAAGCATTTTAGGATTCGAAAGTTACGCTGTGACCAAGAGAGGCCGTGTTGTAAAAGACGTAGCTCTACAGGAAGAAAGTGTGATGGGTACAACGAACACCAAGAACACCTTGAACTTTCTCTCCTTGTGCCCCGGTCGCTAGGGCATCAACTTCCCGGAACGGACGAAGAAAAGAGCCACTTTCGTTTCTTTCCGGCTACAATTGTCTTGAACTTGCCATATTTCTTTGATTTTGGATTTTGGGAATCCGATCTTTTGAGAGCCTCTAATGCGCTCCCAGGATTGCAGGCCGAGCGGTTTTTCTTGACGCGTAGGCTTGATCTACCTCTTCAGTCTTTTCGGCGTGCGTATAGTAAGCTCGAGTTGCTGTGCAATTCAGTCTTGAGAATGACTCAGCGGGCATCGACAGGCGTGGAAAATAGGGCTTTCTATTCCTCCTGCCTTGAGTCTTGGAACTCAAAGCTGTTGGAGTATGTGGCAGATGTCAGAGTATATGTCCCCGTGCTAGCAGTGACCAGATGTCGAATTCGCGTTCACCGCCGCACTTCTGAGATACGATCCGCTGAAATCCGAGTCTGGATGGGACGATGTTGAAGATAACTTCAGTGATCAATTGATATCGTGCGACTGGCTGTTTCCATACTTGAAAATGATGGCTATGCGGATATACTGTACCCTAACACCTTTTCCAAAGCGACTGGAATTCACGCTTCAACGACGGGAGACTCGGCAGCTTCTTGCACACAGCCAATGACCCTGACAGCTGGTTTTTGCGAAACTCTTTACTTCGTGGCCATGCATTGCCGTGAGAGTAGCACTAGACGCCAAGCTATCCACCTGTTGAAGGCCTATCCCCGCATCGAAGGGATGTGCGACACGGTATCGCTTGGAGATATGGCCGAGGCGGCGATGTTAAGAGAAGAACGTGCCAGCAGTGGGCACGAGCGACTCGAGTCTGGTGTGACCAGTGATATTAATTATTCTAATAATACCAGAGATAGTGCAATCGAGTGCAAGGGTCCAGTGGACCCTGGGCAGATCGGATTGCTGGTGATCGCCTTGCAGATTGCCTGTACGAGGTAGCTACGTGCCATCGATCGACAGTGGGTTTGGCCCTCTCATTTCGCGAGCGTTGTGCATGCCATTTATAGTGCAAAAGATAAAGCTACCCTGTGTCACTGTACCTCGGACTCGAGTCCGAATGGATATCACAACAGATTTGATCGCCCACTCAGACAGACATTAAACTGCGATTGGTGGGTACATATTCTGATTGACCCAGGTAAGATCTACACCCGAGGTTTGGACACGATATTATTATCTCGAACAATAATTCATCTCAGACATAATTTAGCTGCCTTGCCCATGAGACCAATCAGAGCCCAAAACCCATCTTTCAGCTCGGGACCTGTTGGTTGTTGAGGGTTATATTGCCTGTTACTGGGAGACAACATGCAAATAGTCGGGGGTGTAAGGGGGGACCCTGTCCGACCATTGACGGGCCAGGCGCGAGCTGTCGGGTTCCATCGGTGGATATTCCTGCGTGCTACTACGAAGTACTTAGTACTTAGTAAGTAGTAAAATAGGGAGCCGCAGGGTGTCGGCAGGGATGGTATTGCCTCGGGCCAATCAGACCCTATACTAAGACGATTACCACGGAGAATTATTAGTGTTATCATGCGCCTGTGCGATCACGCCTCAGTAATCTTACGGAAACCAAGACTCCAGTGGCAAGTGCTGAGCAAGAATATACCCAAAAGAGGCGGACCAACCGCGGCTTAGGGCGTGTTTATACTTTTTTTCGGCATGACCGATGCGAGGCTCACGGCCAAATAAATTGAAATAAGAAAGGAATAACGCTAACAACAATAGCAAAAAGGAAAAAAAATGTCTCACCACGTTGGAGTCGGATGTCCCCGACGTGGTGATCTTCTCCTCTCAACAGGCCTCTGCTTTGTGATTCGCTGAGCGTAAATGTCAATCATGTAACCTGCTCAGCTTTCACGTAGGGCAGAATGCAACAAGAGGGCTGAACCAGTGAATCCTGAAGTCGACGGTACTCTGTAGTCCTGCACGTACATACGAAGTTCTGTCTTTTTTTCCTAAATTTTAAATTTTTTTAAAATTTTTTTCACTTTTGACATATTGTTGTTATCTCCTTAATTTTCCTCTTCGGCTACCGCCGCGTTGCCAGTTCGCTAGCAGAACCGCGGTAACAGCTTGGCCAACCGCCACCGCCGCGCATTTCATGTCTTGGCAAAATTCTTAGTACTACGAAGCTTTCCGCCCCGGCTATCTTGGGCGTGGATGCCAGAAACCCCGAGTACGCAGACGGGTAGCCGGCAGCTGGGAATGGCATTTACAGTTTATTGCTAGTGTTGACCCCCGCAAATAAATGAATAATTTAAAAAAAAGGGTTTCAGAGATAAGACTCGTCTCAAAAAGGCAGGCAGAACAACTGCCATGTCAACCAACGCGGGGAAGGTGGATTTCATTATGCAATGGAAAAATCAAACAGGCAGCTGAGCTCGCGACCTGGTGTTGTCTACGACTCTACCAAGTCTAGTAGCTGCCCCAGCGTTTCTCTTACCTATTCGGTTTGCATCGGAGCGCCTTAACCCTGACCAGGCTAGCCCGGCGATTGGCCAGGCGGGAAGCACGTCCATGCGTTTGGATGCAACATCTAATTAACAGACAGACCCAAGTCTCCATTATTCCTCCAGGCGTGCTACGTCGTCGAAATGATTCAATAATAGGCGTGTAATTTGAGCGCAATGGCATCGCTGTTTGTGGCTGCACGCTGTGTGGCAAAAGCCAGAGCAAATTTTCTCTACGGAGTATACGGTAAACCTCGCCGGGCGGAACTCCTGAGCGGGCGGGCCGGGCGACGTTCTGGAAACAGACAAAGAAGGCCCGCGCGCCAATCACAGGCGGCTGCCAACTGGGGTTACATCGTGGCGTCACCCGCATGGAGGGACTCCACCGCCGTGCCAAGCCCGGTGTTCCGCCAGTCAGAGAGCCGCAAGCAGCGACGGGCTGGGCGGGGGGTGGAACATCGGCCGTCTTGGCAGGCGTCGCCTGGGCCACTGAGCGTCGTCCAGCTTATCGAGGTTGCCATGCGCTCCTGAAAGCTTGGCGCCAGCGGGGCCTCTTTCCTCGGCCAGACCGCACGGATCAGGAACAGCGCGCCCGCATGCGTTGCGTGTGGTCGCGTTGCGCCTATAACCTCGCCTGCTCCCCGTCGCTTTCTTCGTTTTTTTTTTTCTTTCCCTCATCCTCGCCTCGCTTTCCCCTGCGTTGATTATCTCGTCATCCCGTCTGAGCACGGAGCCCTTCCATCGCCATGGCCGAGCACGAGTCTGAGGTTGCCCAGTAAGTCTTTGTTCCCGCAGAGGAAAAATATACATGGAGGTCAAAGAAAATCTTCTGACCGGCGTCGCGTAGGCTGCACCAGTCTTTCGACAATGTCGAGAAAGCGCCCACTGATATCGCTGGGGGCTCTCTCCCTGTCTCCGATGAGAAGCACACCGATGTCGACGAGAAGGCCCCCTTCGCCACTCCTGACGGAGAGGAGCCCAACGAGGAGGAGAAGCGCACCCTGAAGCACGTCGCCGAGCACTTGCCCGCCTCAGCATGGCTGGTCGCTGTCGTCGAATTGTGCGAGCGATTCACCTACTACGGTACCCAGGGTATCTTCCAGAACTACATCCAGCGTCCTCTCGATGGTAGCGAAGGTCGCGGTGCTCTGGGCATGGGTCACCAGGGTGCCACTGGTCTTTCTACTTTCTTCCAGTTCTGGTGCTACGGTATGTCTTTACTCTCGGGCAGAATTGGCTTGGGAGCGTCTTCTAATTGCACATAGTGACCCCCATCCTTGGTGCCGTCATTGCCGATCAATACTTGGGTAAATACAAGACCATTGCTCTGTTCTGCGGTGTCTACATCCTTGGTCTTGCTGTTCTGCTCTTCACTGCTATCCCGCCCGCTCTTGAAGCCGGTTCTGGTCTCGGTGGCTTCATTGTTGCCATTATCATTATCGGTCTGGGTACTGGCGGTATCAAGAGTAATGTCGCTCCCCTGATTGCAGACCAGTACACGCGCAAGAAGATGGCCATCAGGACCAACCCCAATGGTGAGCGTGTTATCATCGACCCCGCAGTGACCGTGCAACGTATCTACATGATTTTCTACGGTTGTATCAACATCGGTTCATTGTCGCTGCTCGCCACCCCGTACATGGAGCGCGACGTGGGCTTCTGGTCCGCCTTCTTGCTCTGCCTGTGCATGTTCCTTGTCGGTTCTGCTGTGTTGGTCCTCGGCCGCAAGTTCTACGTGGTGCGCCCCCCTCAGGGCCAGATCATCACCGATGCTTTCCGCTGCATGGGTCTCATGATCAAGCACTTCAACATGGATGCCGCCAAGCCCAGCTGGCAAGCCGAACATGGCCACGGCGGCGCCATGCGCTGGGACGACCACTTCGTCGACGAGGTGAAGCGTGCCCTTATTGCCTGCCAGGTCTTCTGTTTCTACCCCATCTACTGGGTTGTCTACGGTCAATTCTCCAACAACTTCGTCACCCAGGCCGGCCAGATGCAGGGACACGGCATTCCCAATGACTTGATGCAAAACTTTGATCCCATTTCCATCATTGTCTTCCTTCCCATCCTCGAGTTGACCGTCTACCCTCTTATGCGCAAGCTGCACATTCCCTTCAAGCCTATCACTCGTATCGCCGTGGGATTCTGCGTTGCTTCTCTGGCTATGGTCTACGCCGCCATTGTGCAGCACCTGATCTACGTCGCCGGTCCTTGCTACGAGTCTCCGCTCTGCGATGCCTCCATGATTGACGGCGTTGCTCAGGGCAACAACATCCACATTGCCATCCAGACCCCAGCCTACATGTTGATTGGTATCTCTGAGATTTTCGCTTCCGTCTCTGGTCTCGAGTACGCCTACACCAAGGCTCCTCCTTCCATGAAGTCGTTTGTCCAGTCCATGTACCTGTTGACCAACGCGTTTGGATCCGCCATTGGCGAGGCTTTGACTCCAGTTGCCTACGACCCGGCCATTCTTTGGATGTTTGTCGGTTTGGCTTGCGCTTCCTTCGTTGCTGGTCTTATCTTCTTTGCCGTGTTCCACAAGTTGAACGACAAGGAAGAGGAGATGAACGCATTGGACGCCGACGAGTACGGCCCCGAGGCACGCGGCGTTGCGCCTGCTCAGGAGGCAAAATAGTTGAGTGTAGTGATGATGTAAATGCTAATAATACATTATGTTCTTGATGAGACTTTCTTTTTCTTGTAATTGCAAACGTATCGATCACTGTAGCTTGCGTGTTCGGCATAATTATATAGCGACGACCGTCATCTATTATTTCCGAAATCGGTATCTATCCCAAACGGAAATTGCGAATAGGGTTAGGGTTAGGGCTTTAGCCATTCTCCATCCAGGCATTACCAAACAAAACACATCCATGTATGCAGCCATGCCGTACCCATAATCAACTCCCCAAAGAAGGAAAGAAAAAGAGATCTACTCCATCGTCAAAGTAACATTCACCTCCGCCGACGCCGCCGCCCCTCCATTCTCCATCAACGCAAACGTATACTCCCCCGCCTCCACCGTCCATTCATACCCTCTATCCAACACAGTCAGATACCGGGACACATCTACATCCATGTCCACCTGCACAGACTCAGCCGCGTCAAGGTATACGCGCGAGAAAGCGACGAGTTGTCGCACGGGCCGTGTGATGGAGGATGAAGTGCGGCTGAGGAGATAGACTTGTGCGACGTAGCTGCCGGGTCGGGTACCGTTGTTTTGGACTTGGCAAGTGAATTGGATTGTTGACGTCGCGGAGAAGGTTTTGTTGTTGCTGTTGCTGACGTGGGCGGTGAAACTGGAGATTTGGAAAGTGGTGTATGAGAGGCCGTAGCCGAATGGATACTAAAGCTGTTTATCAGCGGGTTACACCAAGCACGATAAAAGAACGTACAATTGCTGTTGACTGGATGTCGGTGTAGTTTCGAGGGAATGATGGCTTGTAGCTGAAATACGGTTAGTATCGAATCCTAAGAAGAACATGTATCATACTTGTAGTAAACCGGTATGGTCCCAACATCATACGGTACACTCAAAGGTACTCGGCCGCCGGGATTCGAAACGCCAAATATTGTATCTGATATTGCCTGACCGGCTGCTTGGCCGCCGAAGAACTGCAATATCGACTGTTAGTACGCCAGTTTTCGTTATAGATATCGTTTGACAAACCGTATTCAAGACTGCCGCGGATTTGCTATAGTAATCCGGGATAGCAAATGGCCGGCCGCCCTCAAGGACCAAAATGACGGGTTTCCCAAGAGCATAAATTTCGTCTGCCAAAGCGGCTGGTGGGAGATGTTAGTATTTATACGATAGTCTTTGAGACAGACATTCACCCTGATCCGACGACAAGCCGAGAGTAGCCCGATCTCCACTCTCGCCATCAGAATTCCAGTTTGCTCCGACAGCGAGTACAATCACATCCGAGGACTTGGCTAGATCGACCGCCTATCAATTCAAATTAGAAGAGATGCCCCCAATGCAGCACACAAACAAGAAATCACCTTTCCAACAGGATCATTCCGATCCACCAAATTCCAAAACAAGATAACCTGCGCATTGAGAGAATTCATATTCTCAATCTTCTGATAGTAGTTCCATGCCTGATACTCAACTCTGATTTGATGCACAGCTCCCTTTTTGAATGTAAACGGCGCAGAGCCAGGAGGGGCTACAGTGCTGTTGACGGCCGAGTACTCTATTCCTGGTATATTCGACAGCAGATTTCCAGACGTTGATTTGGGGGCCGCGACGAAAAGTTTCCCGTCGATGTATACTTTTGAAGTGGTGTTTGCGTATACTGCAACGCCGAGCCAGCCATCAACGTCTGCATCTACGGGACTCGACAGGTTTCCTTCCCATATCACGCTAAAGTTGTTCGAAGGCAGGCCGCTTGGCGGATACAAACCCCAGTCCAGAGTGGGTGTTTCAATTTTCTGAAACTTGGGTTCTGTAAAGTCAGGATTCGCGTAATATGTAGCTTGTAGTCCACCAGACGTCCCGTTGGTGGAGAGCAGGTAAGGCGGGATATTGTACTGTCCGTTGTACGTCCACGAATTGGCGCCCCAGCTCGTAACCATCTGAGTGTCTGGAGCATGTTCGGCAAGATATTTTGAAACAGCCTGACGTATTGTGCTTGCATGCTCAACGGGGTATCCGCCAAACTGACCAGAGTAGTCCCCATAATTGAATGTGTCAACAAAGGGACCAACCAGGGCTATTTGCTTAATTTTTTGCTCGCTGGGGATGAGAGGAAGCGCTGAATTGCGATTTTCTAGTAAGACTACACTTTTTTGAGCAGCTTCCAAAGCCAGAGGGATATGAGACTGGGTGATTGCGTCTGAGTCGATATCGTCGGCAATGAAACGGTTGTCGAAGAGGCCAAGATCATACTTTACCCCCAGCACTCTTTTGGCGCGGGATTGTAGGGTTGATTTTTGCAATGTCCCATTATTTACGAGGTCTTCGATTGTCTGTGGACACATTAGACTGCCGGTTACAACTCATGATGCTGTTTGCCTTACAGTGAGAAATGTGTCCAGTGGAAAGTCGTAGTATTGGACCATGCCACCGGCGTTGAACCACTGAGTAAGGGTATCTCCAGTAGAGCTAGTTACCAAATGTGTATCAAGAAGCTCTGCCAGGCCTAGCGAATATTTTAGCTTTGATTCAAATATTGTTCAAGCTCTGACTAACCGGTGTCATCGGCCGTAATATAACCTGTCCCAAGTCAGCGCTCTCGACATTTTGAAATTTCTATTCTTCAATATCGTCCAACCTACCATCGAATCCCCAATCATTGAGCGCCTTGTAAAGAATCGGATTAACTGAGCACGGAACGTCGTCGAATTCATTATATGCCCTGTCCTTCAAATTAACATGTGCTTTTCAACACACCACTGAAATGGTTCTCACATCATAACTCCCTTCGCCCCACCAAGATCAACAACCGCTTTAAACGGCACCAGCATTTCCTGAAGAACCTGTCTGACTCCATATCCCATAAAGGGAGCTGCGTTGTGACCCGCCTGAGGCGAGCCATGTGCGGCGAAGTGCTATACACAACTATTAGGAACATTGAAAGTTAATCCTCTGAAAAAAATCACCAACCTTCATCACTGGAACAACCGCATCGGGATCCGACCAAGTGCTGTTTTTCGAAAGACCAGAAGCGTATGCAACGCCCATATGCGAAGTCAACACCATATCCTCGCCCCAGGCCTCTATTCCAGAGTCAGTTACCAAATATAAATATTTCAAAGCATATTCAAATCTCAATTTTCAGGCTGACGAACCCTGAGCTCTCCCCCATCGAGGATCTTTGCCCAAATCAAGCACTGGCGCAAAACACGCGCGAATGCCAATCGAACTCGCTTCTTCGCCAATAGCCCTGCCAACACGGTGCACCAGTCCAGTATCGAAAGAGGCAGCCATGCCAATGGATTGCGGGAACATGGATTGCTTGAAGGAGCCGACTCCATGTAGACACTCGCCAGTTTGCAGGATGGGAATGTCTATACGAGATTTGCGCGAGTTTAGACGTTGCATATCGTTGTATTGAGATTTGTTTGTTGGATACCAGTCATGCATAAATCCGATAGGGGCATTGGGTGCGAGATGCATTCGTTCGTCTATTCATGTTTTTAGCTTTATTTATATGAAGAGAGGTACTGGTCGACGGACCCCATAGTCCATTGTCGGATTTTGGTCCAATAATACTATCGGCAAACATGAGTTGGAGCTGAAGAGCTAGAATTAATTCAATCAGTCGAGAACTCTTTTGGCAACTGTTTACTCAACTTACCAAGTTCCAAAACAGTCATGTTTGCGACAAGCGTGTCTAAAAAGGCATCTTTCTGAAGCGCCCGCGTGTCATACGAAACCGTTTGTTCGTTCTCACCAATACTGTGCCGAGGATTGAAACTGAAGTCATTGGAAAATAGTTGGGATGAGATACATTGCCCAATGACCAGAAACAAGAAAGGTAGGGTTATTGTTTTTAGGGTTAACATCTTTTGCGTCATTTACACAAGCATTTATGCACTGTGGGTTTCTTTCTCAATGCGAAACTTGACTTGGTCAACTAATATACATGTATTCGGGGTAAAGTCCTCCTTTACCCCGCGTGCAAGACTCCACATCAACCTCTAGCTGGGAGAACTAGACAGCTAGGCGGCTAAATTGGTGATAGAAACTGACTAGTTGAAACTATTCATTAGCTTGTGTAGTAAGACGGGCTGGACTACGGGGTACTCCGTGTCGATCTCGGATAGCTTGCCGTACAATAGTACAAGAGGGGGTCAACGCTTTGCTAATACATAGTAGGTATTATTTAAATCTCTTAATGAATCTAATATATTTAGAAAATTAAATAATATGTAAAGTTTGTTTATATATATTATATGTCTTAATAATAAGTTCAAATAGACTTTAAAGTCTAAATTAAAACCATTAAGACCCCTTATCAATCACAGGCTAACACTACAACGCCTGTAAATTGTGCCAATACAGCGTCTCTACCCATAAAGTTTTCTATACTTATCACTAGTAATAATATAGATAATTTACGATATATTGATTCTCATATTAAGGCTCCTTTGTGTACGTTTAGAGCGTGTAGCCTGCTTCAGCTTCAACTAGGTAAAGCTAAGATTGGCTAGAGTTGTTGGCTAACAAACCTTGAGCAACAACAATAAGCTTTAAAGCTTTATGAGTTTGGGCTATGGCTGAGAGATAAAGAAGAATAAATATGAGAAAAAAGCTCCAAAATCATGCCAAAAAAACTTCAAAATGAGGGGAAAGAGTTGGAACTTATAGAGCGAAAGCTACGCTAGATGGATGACGAAATATTGTAAATGGTTAGAAACCAATTAGAAAATACTTTCTTGTTAGGGATTGGTAAAAGTCTACAGTTGACCAGTAGATCATCTGTAGCCTGTTGGAATTATTCGCGGATTTAACGCGGATCGGAGATAATGCGGTCGAAGAACATAACTCCAAAACGAGCAATTAACCCTAACTCGATCCATCAAGTTATAAATTTTTCGTTTTGAGACCACTAGTAATATTGCATGTAGTCTTCTCTACACGAAATCTTAAAGTTTCATTTGAAAACAGTACAAAAATGGCGAATCCTCTTTTGGTCAAAACTTCTTGCGGCGCTCTCCAAGGATGCTTGGAGGAGGGCACTCATATCTTTCGTGGTGTCCCGTATGCACAACCCCCTATTGGCAATCGTCGATTCCGAGCACCAATCCCAACAAAATGGAATGGAACCCGAGATGCCACAAAACCTGGACCAGCTTCATATCAAGTGAACAGTGAAACTATGGAGCAAGTCATGAATCTGACAAAATCCTTGTACCCGAAAGAGCTCCCTGGGTTGGTCCCTGGACCACCATATGTCTTCAAAACTTATGATCAAAAGATAATCAGTGAGGATTGTCTGTATCTCGACATATGGAAGCCAGCAGACATAGATCTGTCCAAAAAGAAGTTACCGGTGTATGTTTACTACCATGGAGGAGCAAATATAGTCAGTTCAGGGCCATTCAATGCGGAACGGGGAGCGAACCTAGCCAGAGAAGAAAACATCATAGTTGTCAGACCCAACTATCGTCTGGGAGCTCTGGGATGGGTTCATTTTGGGCTTGTCTCCGAAGAATTTCCGGAAGCAATTAATCTTGGGTTGCAGGATCAGATTGCGGCACTTAAATGGGTGCATGACAATATCGATGCTTTTGGAGGCGACCAAGACAATATAACAATCGGGGGAGAGTCAGCGGGCGGTACTGCTGTGTCACATTTGCTAGCAAATCCAGCCTCGCAGAAACTTGTCAGACGCGCCATCATTCAATCTCTATCTCCTTTTAATGTTTGGTGTTCACAAGAAAAGGAAGAGGCCATGTTTATTGCTCAGAAATACCTGGAAATTCTCGACATCAAAGACAACTCCTCCGGTCTTATCGACATTGAACCCGCCAAATTTCTAGCAATACACAGTATTCTCTTGCGACTCTTCTCACCAGACACGAACCACGCTTGGAGTCCAGTTGGTGGTGTCGTTGATGGGGATATTATTCCCGAAAACCCGGCGCTGATACTCTCCACAAAGTCGTATCCTAGAAAGGATTTCGAACTCATGATAGGCTTTGCAAAGGATGAATGGCAGTTTTTTCGAGGCCATTCTGCGACCTTTATGCAAGCAAACGAGTCTAATGTCATCTCCATTCTTCAGCAGGTGTTTGGAAAAGACAAAGCGCTATCACTATTCACGTCTTACAAGGGTCTTTATCCGACTCACACAACTGCTCAGTTGCTGAATGACATAATGTCTATGCAAATGTTCAAATTATCATCTCTGGAAATTGCGTCAAATTTCGCGTCCCAAGGTTTTCCTACGTACATGTTCCAGTTCTCAGTTGACCTACCCGCTGGCGGAGGCGCGATTCATACTGGTGACATGCCTTTAATATTCCGGAACTTCACTAGTCAAGACATGGAGAGATGGCCAGCGTTTGAAGGTATTGAAACCGAAATTATCGCGCAGTTATCGGCAGATTTTGGAGAGTTGTATGGATCTTTCATTCGTCGAGGAGACGTAGGGAACCCATATCGATGGCCCACATTTGACAATACCGACCAAACCGTTTTGTGGTTCGGATCAAGCATTATGCCAAGAAAACTGCTGCTTAGCAAGGAAGTGGAGCTTTTCCGGAAAGCAGGCATTCTCGATTATTCTACACTATTGGCCCGGCTGCGGAGAAATGTGCAAGAGCAAATTGGTACGTTATAGGGGTTGATTGCAACGTTGTGGGCAGTTTTCAAGGAAAATGAAATTTAAAATCTGCTATATCTAATTGGTCGATTCCTGTGGGTGCAAATTCTGTTGTATAAAGTCCAAAATAGGAAGGTTTGAAATTATTTCCAAAAGCGGTAAACAAGGGTTGCGCAAGGCCCCGCCTAAACGTCATCGTATATCGACTTGGCAACTACAAGCCTCTATTGTCTGTATACCATGATACTTAATAATCACATTTTAAGATAACCTGTAATGGATTATAGCAAATCCAGCTGATACGCAGAAAATTATCCACTGTTTCTCTACACCTAGGCACTCCGATTTTACAAAGTTTCAACCAACAAAAACAGACCAACATTTAAAAATCAAATATTACTCCCCTTGGAGCTCTTCCTCTGCGGATGCTCATCTCGACCTAAACTCATCACCTCATAACGACACAACATCTCACACACTTCTCTGCCATCTTGCTGCTGGGTACCGCGGGGAGACGCAGACTCTGCCTTTTGGCTACCGACAGGCGACACCATCGGTTCATCATCATCATCGCCAGATGCCGTGCTACGACTATCCTCCGAATACGTCGACGACTCTTCTTCCTCTTCAAGGATTTCCCTCAACCCTTCCGGCAGCTCTTCCCAGCGTGTTGATTCGCGATTATCCTGCGTCTTGCGTATCGAGCGGCGTAATATAGAGAGCACCCGATGGCCGAGAACAGACCGAGTCGTAATCACCGCAAAGGCAGATGTAAGCGCAATACAGTCCGGGTCCGAAATCTGGAAAGCGCCGCGCTCGAGGAGGACGAACAACGCCAGATTGACGGCATACAGAGCGAAAATATGCGAACGGCTCATGCCGTATTCCTTTTGGTGAATGCTGACTAGTTTTGCTATTTCGCGTGCTGATGAGATGGCTATGTAGTCTGCGCCTTGGCCGTCGCCGGTGGTGGATTCGACCGCGGTGGATTTGGATTGGTGGTTGTGTCCTCGGGGGCAGTTGAACATGCTGATTATGGTGGTGTAGTATCGTATGCTACTCTTGTTAAAAACTTTGCACATCCTAAAGTGAGAACGGGAGAAATACTGAAGTAGGAGAATATGAGGAGCAGGTGCATGTGTCGGATTGAATTCATCTGGTAGACTATCATGCCACCTCCTGAGCCTCCGGTATAAAGCCTCAATAGTCTGCGATAAATGTGCTTTATCATCATCGAGTGCTTCGTCATCAGTGAAAAGAGTATTAGAGATATCCCTTGAGATCTCACTAAGAGTGCAAGATTCATCAAAATAAGTAATGAAATAAGCCGGGCGTGGCGGCTTTTGAGCAGGGTACGGCGCCCAAGGCTCGCCATCATTCTGCAATGATACACGTGGCGGTCTCTTTAAATGAACATGTCTGATGCGATTTGGTTTCAGAAATCCGGTATGGCAGACACTAGACTCATCAGCCCAATATCAATTGATACAGGAAGTGAACACCAACGTATCGACTTGAAATAGCCCCCAAATTGATTTTGTAATCAAAGCAGCCATATCAAGAAACGTTCCGCTCAGATCTTTATCTTCTGCTCGCTCTTCTTCATCTTCATCTACATATCCCATGTTGACGGCCAACTCGGTTGCCTTTTTCAGCATCGCGTAGCCCAGGTCGTCTTGTCCAGATATAGAATATCTATGAAATTGTTTAGTTAGCCACCCAAGAAATAAGATTCAGACTGAAATACCGCTCATAAAGAACCAGAGTCCCCTGGAGCGTGGCGATGTTCAACTTGTCCGCATCCTGCTGATAGTGCTTCTCTGCCTCGTGGAGAAATCTTTGTCCCTTGGTCGCGACGTCACCCGGGTCTCCATATGCTTCTGAGTACTCGGAAAAATGCTGTTCAAAAAGAAAATTAAGCCTCATCTAGAAAAATATGCCAATGAGAATAACTTACACAAGCTTGTGCAAGTAGAGCGTTAACCAGGAACGGCGAACAATAATCAGAATCCGCCTTTCCAAGGCGCATATGATCCACCAACACATCCCTATCCAAGAATGCATAAAACGGATAATCCCAAGTAAAATACAGCGAGACCAGATGAGACACAAAGGCATCGTCATCGGTCACCATAGTCCACGGCTTGGCGGGCACCTGGATTGGCGGATTGTCGCAGAGGAAATTAACATCCATAACTTTTCTGCGAAACGACGGAGCAGACCCTTGCATATTGGCGCGGTCCCGGAGCGCCTTGAGCTGGGCCGCGGTTTCTTGCTTGTCTTTACTAGATGGTTCGATAGCTTGTAGTTCCGCGAGGATCTCGTCAATGAACAGGCGGACCTCTTCTGGCGTGGCGTCGTTTCGGATAAGTTCCATGAGCTTTTGTGCCTGTGGCTCGCCCGCAGATCGTATTACTTTGAATAGATCGTTGAGCATGTCGCGATGATACTCGAGCTCTTCTGCTGTTCGTTTTGCGGCGACACGGCGGCGCTGGTCGAGCGATTCGTCGAAGATGCATTCTCTTCGAAGAGTGCGACAGTTTTCACATGGGGCAGTCCCAGAGCACTGGTCACAGTCAGTTGATCAAGAAAACGAAAAGAAAATAAAGTGACCATACCTTGCGTTTTGACTTTTTGCATGCCAAGCATGCCGTTGAGACTCTTTTCTTCCAGCCCGGCACCAGATTCCTACCGCGACTTGTTGATGCTACACCGCTCGTGTGAGGAGTTGCCAGCGAGGTGCCTGGTGCAATCGGCCTGAATGGCACTGAGCTGCTCATCTTTTCGGGGCGGTCTTGGTTCTGGGTAAGTTACCATGTCCAGGGTACGAATGAGTGTATTCGCCCTAAGACAAGATACCAGCATATACTGCAACTGAAAGGAACACAAGGTGACGTCGAGTGTACAAACGTGACGTTTGGTTGATATCATTTTGTCAACCCATGGTTCCGCAACCATCATTGGCCACCAGAACAGTCTGTATAAGAGAATACATGTACAAGCTACTGGCGGAATATTTTAAAAGCCCATCTCCGAGAAGATAGGATATGGAATTAATATCGTTAGCTGGAGCGTAAGGTATGTAACAAAAAAAATGCGTTTCTAGGTGACACTGGAGGTCCAACGCGGCCTAGTGGTAACATCGAACTTTTCATCAAGCCTGCACTTTTGCAGCTTCTACTTTCCACTTTTCACACTCCATACACGTACTCATTTGTCGTAATGAAAGCAAAACACGAGGCGTAGAAATGATTGATAAAAAGCCCTGATCCATATAGGTAAAGCAGTCTGCACGAAAATCCTTTGAATGCAGCGGCAAAAAAAGTAAAAGAGATTTAGTGTTCCAAGATTCTCAAACTGCCTTGGACGACACAGTTTTCCAGAATAGAACCAGGGGGAACGTCGATCGTGCTGCCTTCAGTAGCAACAATGATGACAGTTCCCTTAAGAGTGACGTTGCGGCCCAGGTTCACGGGACCAGTGATAGTAAGGTGGTCAAGCTCCGCAATGCGTGGGATGCTAGGAATGCGCTTCTGGAAATCAGAGACCTTCTTGAAGTCGGATCCGAGTTTGATGATGGGGGCGCCACCGAAACGGTTGGCGTCAATGACCAATTGGCCGTGCTGCAAGCTGTAAAGGTCGGACTTGACAAGCATGAGGTCGGAGCAGGTCTTGACGGGCAAGAAACGACGACGGGGCACGTTGACACCGTGAGCGTTGCGGAAGTGGCGGATAGCGGCACCGACGGCAGTCTCGAGCTGAATGATGGACAGGTCGGCCTCTCCCTTCTTGTCAGCGGGGATGGACTTTTCGTTGGGAATAATCTCCATCTCGAGCTCATTTTCTTCCACAACACGCTTGATGGCGCGCAGGTTCATCCAGATGTTGTTGGTGTTGAAGTACTTGAATTTCTTGATAGACTTGAACTCGTTAACGTGCTCCTTGGGCACTTGGGCAATTTCGAGCAAACGGACGCGGCCGTCGTAGTCAATGATGGTACCACCCTTGACGTCAGCCTTGGTCTTGTCGGTCAATTCCATGATGTATTCAGACTTGGAGTCAACCATGTGCTGCAAGATGCGCAGATCAACGACGGCACCCAGGTTGTCGGCGTTGGAAAGGAAGAGAATCTCAACACCGCGCTCGAGGAGCTTGTCGAGGGTTCCGGAGTTGTACAGGGACTCGAAGACGTCACCGTGACCGGGAGGATACCAGTCGGAGATTTGGGAGTCAAAGCTCTTGGGAGCTGGGAGCAGCGAGTCCTTCAGCACACGGGGGTAGCGGGACTGGTTGAAAGTGATGATGTCAATGTTGTGACCCTCGTACTTCTTGATGATGTTGGAAGTGTCGTCGTCGGTGTTGAACGAGTTCATGAGCACAAAGGGAACGTTGACGTTGTAGGTGCGGTTGAGGTACTCGATCTGGCGGACGGACAAGTCAAGGAAAGACATGCCCTCGCGGACCTCGATGACGGACTTGGGGCCGACACAACCCATGGAGGTACCGAGACCACCATTGAGCTTGAGGACGGCGAGCTTGTTGAGGAACTCGACCGAGGCGGAGTTGCCGAGCTCGTTGTAATCAACGACCTGGCTGGGTTGGGGGGGAGCAATGCGGTCCCAGTTGACGGCATTGCCCTTGGCGCGGTCATTGAGGAAGCGACGGAAGAGGGCAAAGAAGTTGTCCATCTCGGCCTCGAAGCGCTTCTTGGTGCTGGGGTCCTCCACGGTTTCGGAGAGAGCATTCAAGGCGTTGCGCATCTGAGAGGCCGCCACGCTGGTGGAGGCATTTTCGAACGCCTGCAATTTGCGATCGTTAGCTCTGCCTCTCTTTTGACTCAGCTGTGACAAGCATGCCACAAGACACGACGTACCATGTGAGACTGCGACTTTCCGTGGTGCTTGCGCTCAAAAGGACTTTCACCCTGGCCGGATTCTGCCTGAGCCCTCAGGTGGGAGGGGATCGCTTTAGCGGCCATGGTCACAGTCAGGGTTAACTTTGCCGCGAGGTCGGTGGACTAGTGAGAAACGGTTTGATGGGATCTGGACCGAAACACGGCGTGTCAGCAGCGGTCTCTTGTCTCAGCGATCTGAGTCACACGAACACAAGGGATGAGAGCGAGATGGGGGGGAGAGAGTACGAGAGGCGAAAGTTGACGACTAGGGGAAAAAAGCCAAAAATGACAGCATGGTGAGGGAGAGGACAGCAACGGCGGGCAAGTTGCGGTCGCCACGCAGAACTGTCGATCCCGTGCGGCGTGGGCGAGCAGGGGCGTCGATTGGCCGGCGGGCAAGATCGACAGCAAGACAGAGGGGCACCAAGGAGCGTTTGACTCGCGGGACTTACCAGAGCGCAATTGAGGATGGAGAAGACGAGGGAGAGAGAGGAGGAGAGAAAAAGGAAGCAAGGGAGCAAGGAAGAGAGGTCGAGGTCTGGCCAAGTTATTTATTGTTGTCGTGCTGGAGCTCCTTCCTGTCGTCGCCAGGGGACGCTGGGGCAGGTGGGGCGGTCACGTTACGCCACCTGCCCCTCCAGAGCTCAAGTTTCAAGTTTTCTGACAAGCTGGGATAATAATACAACAGATCCCATCTCGATCACTTTTATTACTAGTTCCGAACTACCAGCACGACTATTATGAGGCTTGGGCGCCATTGACCGTTGCCACTACGTACTCTTAGTTGTTGCTCCTTTTGCTCCGTCGAGGCCACTCCTGCTCAACCACCGCCAGTTGACATCAGATCACCATTCGTGTCGAACAGCAGCTTTGTCGTTCAATTGATTCTTATGCCGTGATCAATACTTGTTGTCAATGCGAGCTGGCAGCCGTGACAGCAACCTATACTAATAACCCCTTTATCCGGCTATTGTCGTCCAGAAAGAGCTAATAAAACGTCCCCCCTTTTTATCAGATCCAACCAAAAGGGCACACACCCTCTGGATTTATTCCTACGTTCTGTCACCGGCGTGCTATTAATACATTGTGATTCCGTCCCACGCTCTCGCTCCGTTTACCCGGCTGTGCGCTGCGTTGAGGAATGCACCCCCTTGTGCTGCCTCGTTGAATGGCATTCCCAGCCGATGGACTCGGTCCTTTTGGTCCTTGTTCGCTTATGATGCTCTTTTTCGCTACGACGAGCCTGTCTATTGTTCAAACTTCACGCAGAAACACATCATTCGTGATCGTAATTATAATAATATCAACTACCGCCAAATGATCGACATTATTGTTACACTGCCGTCACCTGGCACCACCACGGGCAAGACGTCATCCAGCCCAGACCATTAATTACTTATTACTATTGACCTAATAGGCTAATACAAGCCTATAATTTTAATTCTAGGCACGCCAAAAAAAAAAAAAGAGCCCCCTTTTTTTTTGGTGCACGGAGAACGGAGTTCTCAAACTAGCTTCTTCTCTTCCGTCTTAAATAAGATAAGCTATCCACATCGGAAATGCGTCCGCCGTAGCATTTTTCTTTCCGCATACATTTTCGGGTCTAGAACTTTTGGACAGCACCCCTCCAGGCTCCAGTTGATTTTTTCTTTTAAACTCTATTTTTTTTCTAAGACATGCACTCCTAAATAGATACAACATTTAATACGTATTCCAAGTTTCAATGTTCCCTTGCCCCACAACTCCTGATACGATACAACCACATAATCCCATCCCATCCCATGCCAAGTTTGAAGTTACATGGCACACGCATCCCGGATAACTACCACCACTCAGCACTTAGTACTACTAACTAACTAGTGAATAATAAAAAAACACACATCTGCAACTACCCGGCCTAGATCACAAAATCCGAAATCGTGGGAGGATCCCTCTAAAATAGCGCCGGGTGTGGCAGTGTCAGCAAATTAATGAAGATCATCATTCTAAGAAGAAAAAAAAATCTCTGATCATTATCGCTTCCGGGATGTTCCTCAGAATCCTCAGCTGCTACCACGTAATTTTACCTTGTTGTCGATCACGCCAATAAAACGTGTTTGCTTATCTTACGTAGTTTATCTGGAAGATCACGTTTTCTTTTATTAAGATTTCATTCGTAGTACGACATAAATAATAAGAAAAGGATATCACAAGACAAGAATAACCACGGAACAGCCTCATCGTACCCAGATTTTCTTTTTGTACCACACTCATTTGTAGTTAGCTAAAAATATCAACAGTTCATCGAAACAAGAAGTGAAAAGCAAACAAACTATTCATCTAAGCACCGCTAACGCTGCGCTTCGACAGGAAGCTGCGTCGCTTCTTGTCTGGTGTTTCGCTTGCGGCATCAGCCGCATCCCCGTTCACAGAAATTGCGGTGCTGGGACGGCCATTGGGGATTTCGTTCGGCGTAAAGCTGCTCTTAATCACCACCTTGCCTGATCCCACGCCCACTGTTTTCTCTTTGCTCATGGTCGATCCTTGGTCATCGACAAAGAAGTGTGCCTCTCCAAGCGCCTCGTCCGCTCCGAACGTGGCATGGTTGACCACCTTCAACATGTATTGAGCGTCCGCCGTGACATTTGGGACCTTGAATGTCTCGTGTGTGCTGTCAAACTGAACGGAACCTTCAGCACTCTTGATCGCCTTAGTCTTGTGAACGTCCTTGGCACCCTTGGCACCCAAAAGTCGAACAAAGCAACGAATATTTGCCGAGGGAGGGAATCCAGTAGCTGAAACAACTGTGAATACTGCAGTTCCCCCCTCGCCAGACGCATTGCCAAATTGAGATCTGATGCTGCGACTGCGGCTGTGGCGACGTTGCAGGTCTGGTGTACCTCCGGGAGAAATTGGCGATGCCGGGTCGACAACCAGCCCAGGGGCACGCGGGAGACCAGTGTCTGTCTTGGAAGGAGTCCTTGGAGGCGACTCTTCACGAGGAGGCGTTGCTACTTCCGCTTCGCCGTGATCCTCGTCTTTCCGGAAGCGATTCCTCAAGCCCCGCCCAATAAAAGATGCCCCTTTGGCGACACCGCCACCCACGAGGCCGACGGTCTTGACAGGCGCTCCGACAATCTTGCCGGGCGCCGCAAAAGTTCCTGAAAAGGTCGACGTTCCTTGACGAACGCGCGTGACGTATGATGGTTTGAAGACAAGTCTCAATCGGATAGCGCCA
Organism: Talaromyces wortmannii; assembly: GCA_001939245.1. Classification (NCBI taxonomy): domain Eukaryota; kingdom Fungi; phylum Ascomycota; class Eurotiomycetes; order Eurotiales; family Trichocomaceae; genus Talaromyces; species Talaromyces wortmannii. Next base: position 283,820 of record MJVA01001004.1, on the reverse strand, counting down.
GACTTGCCGTCCAGGTTGAGCGTGACTTCTTCCGCCTGGAATGGCTCCAGCTTCTCCAAATTGATTGGAGTACCGCCCAGAAAGTCTGCCTTGTCACCAAAGTCCCAATCATACACATCCACACGGAAGTCTCCCCCGATTCTCGACTTGATCGGTGTCTCGAAATACTCGTTCCAAGCAGGGTGCAGGGTTTTCTTTTGCACTTTGGTCTTGTACACGTCCTTGCCATCCACTTTGAATTTACAATAAGGATCACTGAAACCATTGCGGTCAGCAGATGGAAGGTCGGCTGCATCAAGAACATCGATACGAAGATCGCCCGAGTTGTTAATTGACTCCGAGGGATCGAGTTTCATCAGCACCGGGATGAACCGCAGGCTAACTTTGATCTTGCTGATTGCACCGCTGTCCGATCGAAGCTGTAACTCGGTGGGCGTGTAGAGGCACCGTTGCAGCGTGGGCAGCGTTGGGCCAGTCAGCTTAGCAAGAACGTTTGTGTCATCCTGATCGCCTTCAACGAGTCGAAGTGTGATTTGAGACGCTTCCAATTCGCGCACAAAGGCGTCGCCAACTGTAGGAAGTTGTTAGATAATACACTACCAATCTTTCGATATGCAGAATAACTTACCATCTTCAAATGTAGCAGTCTTGGACTTGATCTTCATCGAACTGTATGAGGGGAACATATGGTCATCAATGACAACTTCCAGGTAGACGTTAGAGTGCGAGAGGTTTCCTTCGATGAACTTGAACACGATCAAACCGGATTCTGCAAGAGCGTCAGTAATTGCTAGTCATGCCCATATTTCGTAAGACTTACCGTATTTACTCAAGTCTTCTGATTCAATACGAATCTTGGGAAGCTCTCTCCGCGTGGAAGACGTTGGAGATGCGGGAAATGAGGACGACAGGGGAGATATAGCACCCCCGTTACCTGTGCGCTTAGATACAGCAGTATCGAGACTGGCTCGGCCGTTGGATTTAAAGTCGGTGCTGATTCTTCCCGCATCATTGCTACGACGGTCCAAGCTGTTGCGTGCAGTAGAATCAACACTTTTACGAGAGCCTTCTGCCGCTTCTGCCGCTTCTTCCTCTGCTTCTTCCGACTCTTCGTCGGGGTCAACCACATTCAGTGTTGGATAAAACGCGATGGTGTAGTTAATGAAACCCTTGGCGGCACCACGTCCGTACATACGAAGCCCGCTTTTTGTATCCTGCTTCTCGTCGTCGACTTCATATTCACCGTTCTCATCGTCACGCACGTAATGCGACAAGGGAATCTCGACCTCACCAAGGCTGCGATCCTTGCCGAGGCTTTCTTCGTCCATAACCTCTAGAGTAAGCTTCTCGCGTGGGCTGTGAACGGGAACATAAACAATTTCATCCCATGTCGGGTTGAGATTGTTCTTGAACGTAACAGTACGGCCGCTTGGGACACCATTCAGCAAAGGACGAGCATAGGGGTCTGATTTACCCATCGTTTCCAGGTTGCGTAGATCACTAGCACTTTTGAAATGAATGCGCACAACACCAATCGGGGCTATGTAACCCGCACCACCTGCGATTCCTCTCAGCCCTACAGGCTTCCAGTCGAGCATCATCTTGACGCGACCACTCTTAGCACCGGCCAATTGGTACCATTCATGGCCCTTCTCCATCATCTTGAGCATATCATTCATCTTAATCTGGTATTTTCCAATGACAGGATCAGTCGATAAGTCACGGTCGTCTTTGATGACGAGACCCAGTTTAGCGTTTTTGCGGTCCGTAATGAGCAGTTCCTTTGATGCGTCTTGGAAGATGGGGTTATTGGTACGCTTAAGCTTGCGTGTGGTATGTGCTTCTTTGCCATTCACCAAGAGGACGGCATACGGGTTGAGGGAGCCAACTAAGCTCTTGCTTCCGTCCAGCTCTTTGGCTTGTTCAACAGTGAATCGTGCAACACCAGTGTTGAGTTCCGGCGCAGGCTCCTCGGTGCCATCCTCCAGTTTGCGACCTGTCAAAACGGGGAAGAAGCGCACGTCGGCTTGCAAAACACCGCGATTACGGCCACTGTAAGAAACGTCCAAGTTAAGACCCTCATGCTCGTGTTCCGATTCGAGCTTGTCAAGCGGGAAAGTGGCAATACCCAATTCCTGATCTTTGCGGATGTCGTTGTAGTCGAATATAGCCATGGTCAGCGCATCAGTAAACGAGGTAATGATGATGTATACAGTTTCGTTCCATCGTGGATTGCTCGTATCTTGGATAGTCTTTGTGCGCGCCAGTTCGTTGCGGCTGTTAAGGGAAAGAGAAACATAAGGATCGATTGTGTTTCCGATTCTGCCGGAACCTTTCAAGTTGGCAGCACCAGCAAGGGTGACAGCGATAACACCAATTGCGTTATCAACTGGGTTGCCCGCAAGCATCTTGGCAATTTCGATGGGGAAGACATTGGGCTCGTACATCATGGGGCCAAGGTTGCCGTGGATCTGCTCCTTAATGAAGCCTTCAAGACCGGGGATGAAGTTAATATCGAAACCGAGGGTGTCTCCACCAAGAGGTTTGCAAACGTAGTCAATTTCAGGGCGTTCAAGGAAACAGACATCGACACGTTCCATATGAGGGAAAGGGATTTGGAGCTTCATCTTTACTCGCATCAAGCCAGAAAAGGCGAAATCCTCGACAATGACATCCAGGCCATGGCTGACCACACCCTTACCGATTCGGACCTCCAATACGACCTTTGGGTTGACCTTGTCCTTCACCTGGCGAGCAGTCATATCCATGGTGTCGTTGGGGGTGAAGCTAAACTTCCAGTCCATAACGACAGTGTCCACTTCGGTCTTGGGGTATGTCTTGACGTGCTCCAGGCGTGGAGGCTTGGTGCCGAGAACGAATGTCTTCATGCGCAAGCTATCCAGGAAAGCAGGAGTTGAAGTACTCAACACTTGGTCCACAGAGTTGATGATGGTGTCGCACAGGACCGGGGCATAAATAGGCCAGAATTTCACGAGGAAGCTGTTGATCCACTCCAGACTCTCGGTGTCCGTCTCCAAACGCTGCTTGGCCATTTCTCTGTTGATGTCGTCACGGAAGTTGCGCCGAACGCGTCGAATTGAAGTGCGGTAATAGGTGCCACAAGCAGCCATCACCAAAAAGACCCAGCCGAGACCGCCTCCAAGAACGGCGATGACCCAGGACGTAAGACACGCGAAGACGATAATGGCGGCATTGTGGTACCAATCTAGGTCAATTAGCTGCTGATGCACAGTAGCAGAATGGAGCGGCATGTGGCAAACCTCCAAAGAACTTGTCACTTATTTTGTCTTCCAAAAATGTGCGGTGGTCCAATAGGCTCTCTTCTTCTTCTGCTGGTGAGTCGGGCTTGACGAATTGCGGGGCCCACCCAGTACGGTTCCGTGCCCAGCGTTGTGCTTCAGTCAGTTCTCCATTAGCAAGCGACGTCTTTTCCTCTTCCTTTGCCGTGGGAGCTGTTGTCACCATCTCGGTGGCTTTGTTTGTTGATGGCAAGTCATAGTCAGCGGGGCCCTTGCTCTACACCATATCAGTGAGTCGCTCGTCATTTGTAGTTTGACCGGGGAAACAGGTGCCTACCTGGTCTGATACTAAGGCCGCACCGTCTGACTTTTTAGGTGTAGGAAATCGGGGAGGTAGGTCCTACACAGGACATGGGGAAAGTGTAAGCAAGACATGCAGGCAACAATAATGGTCTGGCCCAGCAACTCACCGATTTCGCAGCTTCGGCTTTCTCTTGAGGCGAAGCATCTGGGTTGAACTGGAAAGCTGGCGCACCTGCTTTGCGACTCTCGTCAACGAGCTTCTTCTCGGCCAATTCAGGCTGAATGCTCGACTGAGGGTCGTTTGCAGCAGCCTGGGCGGTCTCGATGATGCCCTGCTGCTTGGCCTCGGTTTCCGAAGCCATGGTGGGTTGGTTAATGAAGAAAAAATCGGCACGAGCTTCAGATGCCAGCAACAGTCACGTCGAGACAATGAGTCGTGGTGTGGCTGTTTCAGGATCGAGTCGGGCTGGCACAGCAATCGACGTCACTGGTTCAGAGCGGGCGGCTCGGGGCCGCAGAGCAACGACAGAGCAATGCAATTGGCAGCCGGCGTAGCTCGCAAGGGGGTTTCTGATGGTTGTGAGATGTTCAGGAGAGAGAGGAGGGGGTGAGGGAAATTGGATCGGAATGGGGAAAGAGGAGAAAGAGGGTTGATTAATGCAAGATAGAGATGGACTGACCGTGACTGACAGCAGGCAAGGCAGGCAGGGACCGGAGCGCTGGGTTGGGTCGCTCCTGCCCTTGGTCGAGTTGCTAGCTTCGGCTCGCCGGGGCTCGGCCGGCGCGCTAGCCGCATCCAGCGCGAACCGGGCAGACGGGCCAATGATCGGCGATAAAGAGGGCTGAATGCGTAATTTGCCCCACCAGGAAAGCTTGGGTGGGGTTGGCGCCTCAGCCACGCGGCAAAGACTGGCGATTGGACGGCGCCGCGGGATGTGGCTGGTGCTCGGCGCTTGCATGATTGGTGCGCCACTGCGGGCCTCGGATCTGGTGTGGCGCAGTTTCTGTCTCTATTTCTCTTATTGTAATTCTTGTTGTTACGGTTTCAGGCGCCGTTTTTCTCTCACCAACGCGTCCTGTCATTAATTGTTACGTATCACCATTTGGTTGGAGCGACGCACTAGCGCCAATGCCCTCGATCGATAGACGCGCCATGGTTGGTCTTAGCACAGCTCCTATGCACGCTATCGACACTACCATCGCCCTAACGCGGCGGGACCAGCAGTGAGATGCAAAGTCTAGCAGCTGCTAAGCAGCTAGGCTGCAACTTTCTCCCAGCGCATCGCAGATCTCTCAGTGCAATTGGTGGAGATGTTCGCAGCCGAGATCTGGTTCAGCGAGCGCCCCAGCCACGGATATTTTTCGGTCGTGGGAATTCGTACGGGAGTTTGTCCGTAGTATTATAACTGGGGCTTGCATGTGAGAGCAGTGCGGAGTACGATTTGATCTCGAAATACGCAAGAGAATTTCTGCGATTAACAATGGCATCCGATGCCATCAATGACGGGGGGAAAGAAAAATTCGACTTGTCTAATAATACTTGCTTGGCGAATTAATCTTTTGCAGTTACGCAAAGCTAATGACGCAACGCAACGACAACTCAGTGACCTCACGAGTCACTAGGGCAGGCCCGGCATTTGTAACTCGTGCAACTCTCGTGAGGGGAAAAGAACAGCTTTTTCTTTTTTTCGCCTTTCTTTTCTTTTTCTTGGAACAAGAGTAAATGGGGGTAACCCGCGGGCACTAGGATCATTAAATGATTTAGTTCGTAAAATGTATGCAGACTATTACCGTTTCACCAATAGAAATCTCTAAATACTATGCCGGCGATGCCCATTGACTCTTGAGTCTTGACACCCAAATTGGCCTGTTATACTGTGGTAATAATGTGGCGCTCCTGAGATATGCATGCCGGACAACCCCGCTCTGGACCCGGGAACAAGAAAGGTACTTAAACTTATCTTGATACAATTTTAGAAATTTTTAAATTAACTTTCTATGAGAAGCAAACACTATCGCATAACTATAATTCTGCTTTTATTAATATTAAAACAGATTCTGTGGTGGCGGAAACTCTAAGACAACATCGCACCATGCATTACTTGATTGAGATTTTGGGCCAGACATCGGTACATTCGTGTATCACAGGCAAATTCAGACTCAAAGACCCAATAATATCTTGTTAGATAGTTCCAAAAGTGAATTCGCGGGCATCCTGACGGAAAGAAAAATGGAGGAAATGGAACCTACCTTGCAGCAGAGTATTGGGACATCCATACCATCAAGACCATAGTTTTCTACTACGTGTTTGACGAGATCACCTTGTATACCCATTCTTCAAGTCCTTTATCGGCGCCGCAGCCAAATGTAAGCCGCCAGAGTCCCCTTAATCCCCAATCGATTCCGGACATACAATCCCACTATCGCAAGACTGAGTATTGCAAAAGAAGAAGAAGAAGAAGAAGAAGAAAGAAGAGAACAGGGGCAGTGGACAGGTAATTATTTATACCTGCGCCAAGGGCAGAAATCAGATACTAAGTGAGCCAGTGCGCCCGGGTTAGTATTATTAAAAGTGATTTAGTTCATAAAATGTATGCAGGAGTCTCCAAATACTATGCCGACGATGCATATTAACATTTAACGTGACCTGACGCTCCTAGCTTGCGTGCTGCTGCATAAACCCGGCATTACATATGTAAAACCAAAATTAGATCCCTTAATGATATATTGATCTAATATTAATATATTAAATATTATTCAGGCCATCCTGCATGCATTCAGCTGTGCAGGCATCACACCGCCGGTGTGATGACATGCATAACTAGAGGCACTCACCAAAATTTTAAATGCGACGGTTACCACGTTCACTTCGGCACTTGAGCTTTAATAGATACCCCGCATAGCTGGTGAAGCTCATGCGATTTATTTACCCTCATCACCCTGAGCTGAGTTCAATGTTGTTGTTCTGTATTTCTGACGCTTTGAACATTCCTATCACAATGTATGGCAAATGGAGTCTATCTTAACAACTACACACCCAATGACGATTTGTGAATTGATAGTCGCCAAAACAGGTTTCCTTCGCAATCACGTATCTGTCCTTATCAATCGATATATTTCCGGTCCATCATAGCCATAGATACATCACATATGAGAAGAGCCTTTGATTTGCCTTCGATGACATCATTCAGCGAATCTCTGTGTAACAGACTAACCAGTCTTTCCTTCCAAACTCCGAAATACATCGCAGCCCGCAATTCTTATCAACAGCGGACCAGCTCCACGGCCCAGATGATAAAATTCCAAATCCATGACGAAAGCGACGGCAGCGTAAAAGTGAAAGTATCGCGAGTCGCCGCAGTGGGACCTCGATCTCCACAATGGCGATCCTCAATCCTACCCCAATTGCCAGTACCCCTCCATAGATAGCGCACAATAAAACCCCCAGCGCACCAGCAAAATTACGTTGTCGGAGACTTTTGATACCCCAAATACTAAAAAAAATGACTGAGCAAACATACGACCTCAAGGTCCTCCACGGCACGGCCCCATCCGGCGCAGTCGCCGAGAGCACCATCTCCGCGACGCTGGGCTATGGACAAGTCTACATCGAGACCACACACTCGGGTCTCTGCGGCACCGACCTCAGCCAGCTCACACGAGGCACCGTTCTTGGCCACGAGGGCATTGGGATTGTGCGCGCCCTTGGTCCTGGCGTCACCAATGTGAGCGAGGGCGACCGCGTGGGCTTTGGCTTCACGCACACCGTGTGCGGCGCGTGCGAGAGCTGTCTGACGGGTGTCGACCAGTACTGCGTGAACCGCAGCGACTACTCGCGCAAACTCGTCAACATGGGCTCGTTTACGTCCGGTGTAGTGTGGAGTGCAAACACCGTGTTCAAGATTCCCGAGGGCTATGCCAGTGAAAACGCCGCGCCCATGCTGTGCGCCGGCGCGACTATCTTCACCATCCTGAACGACTATGACGTTCGGCCGACGGATCGTATAGGCATTATGGGCATTGGTGGGTTGGGTCATTTGGCTATCAAGTTGGCTGCTGGTATGGGTTGCCATGTTGTTGTATTGTCGAGGTCCGAGGATAAGAGGGCTGAGGCCATGAGCTATGGAGCCAATGAGTTTTACGTCTTTGATCCGACTCAGGGGAAACCCGAGGGATGGGATGAGCGTGGGTTGAAGCATTTGATATTGACGGCCAAGGCACCAAGCGAAGGGTTCAACTCGTTAGTCCTCTCTCCCTCTCAAGTTTCATGTTTCCATGCTAACAGTTCATGTTATTCTAGACTCTTTGACCTAATGGCCGTTAACGGCGCAATCTACCCTCTCGGTGTATCAGCCGAGAACACTCCAGTCAGACTGACCCAGATGATCACCAAGGGTATCCGAATCCAAGCCTCCCTGACGGCGTCGCGGAACACGATCACCAAACTGCTCGAGTTCGTCGCGCAACACAATATCACCCCCACCGTGCAGACATTCCCCATGACGGTGGCCGGCGCCGAGGAAGCGATTGAGAAACTCAAGACTGGCAAGATGAGATATCGCGGTGTTCTCGTGCGGTAGACTTTTTATATTTGTTTTTTTTTTAATCGTCTTCATTTAATGAATAACATCTACTGCTATATCAATTGATACTAATCCTCATTCCGGTCCGCCTGACTCTGCACATGACTTGCCACCGATCCCTGTGACGGCATACCCTGAAACGCCTTCATCTAGACAAGACTCAGTTTATATGCCCAGAAAAAAAATCACAAACCCCAGGTCTCATTCAAAAGCAGGGCAAATGCAAAACTAACCTCCTGCCGATGGACATTCTTGGCATCTTGTTTAGTGATGGCACTAGCTGGCTTTTTGTGTAGCACGCTGTTCGCAGATTCGAGCCATTGTGTTTGAGTTGGGTCTTGGAGGGCTATGGAGGAAGAAGGGTGAGTGCAAGTTGACCAAGTTACTTTAGGGAAACTCACCCGGATCAACGCCCGCCAATTCTGCTGTTTCACGAGTGATCTGGGCAACCTCTTCGTTTGAAAGAGGCTCGTTCTGGCGCGCTCGTTGGTGCACGAGGTTGCGGAACTGGAGTGTTGAATGTGGTTGTTGGTGCGACATTTTTGGACTTTAAAAGTTATTGTTGTAGTTGGTTTGGATACTCGACTTGGGGTTTAAGTACGATGAGTAGAAAGTGCCACCACCCAGACTTATCTGGATAGCCAGTGAGGTATAGCCTCGGCGTCGCCATTGCCATAGTTGACGCAACCAAGACGTGTCAACTGGTGGCTATCTTGCTGTTAGTGTATATTCCATAAAGTCTGAAATATCAGCAAGAAAATATGGAATTTAAAACAAAATGCCGTTAATTCTGTCCTGTAACTGGTGAGGTCTGAGTCGTTAGGGCTGTCGCAGGCACATGATGAATATGACATCATATCATGCACATGTTCCCGTGCAGGCATAATTTCCAAATTCGGACATTGTTAACATCAGCCAGACCTTAGATTGTGCTTTCTCTTCAGTATATTTATTCTATCAATTAAATAGCTTATCTCTAATAACATCAGACCGGAAACATAAGCGACTGAAATTAATTCTAGGACTTTTTTCTAGAAACTTGAAATCATTTAAACAAAACCAACTTTCATATACACATTACCTATCCTTCAACCACACGCCGACGAAACGAATAATCTCTGCCCACGCATCAGTAATGCCCTTTGGCGGCAGCCCGTCTGGGAACGTATCGGTCGTTGCGCCATTCAGCTCCCAGTGATGAACCGCGCCGCGGAGCCCATCATAGACCTCATATTCATGCAAATCAATCTGAACGACCGGCTTATCGTCAGTCGAGGGACGAAGAGGGTTAGACAGCTCTTGCGCGAGAGGGGTAGCTTCACGCCATGGATCAGCAAACCCGCCAATAGCGGCTACCCTAGAGTAGGTGAAGTTCAGGCCGCCGTAGCGGTTGATTCGTTCGATGTCTGGAGGTGATGTGATTCCGAACATCGGACAATTTTTCCTTTGGAAGTCAACGGTTATAAGACGCGATACTATTGGTCGGATGTGTTCAGGATATCCTGCGCCTGTGTTCCAGTTGCCCCATTCGAAGCATTGCTGGTACAACCAGTTAAATCCGTCGCTTTTAGGGAGGACTGAGTCCTTTGTCACTGCTATGTCTGCAAAGGAAGAGGAAGAAGAAGACGAAGATGACTGAGGGTTAATGAATTTGAAGAGCCGATTCTTGAAAAAGCCCGCCTGGTTGAGGACTCTCGTCACCAACTCTTGATCAGAAACATTATACCCAGCCAGCGAAATGACCCCCTTGAAAAAGTCCTCCGTGGGGGCTATATTCTGATGCAAAATATGATCCGAAGTTGTGATATTCCCACAAAAATCATGGAAAAGCAACGACCCATTTGGCGGATTCCAATTCCGACTCTGCCAGTCGGTCACGGCCTGAGCCAGCTGTGCAGCAAAGAGAGGATTCTCAGTGTCATTCTTGGCTCCCACTGCGGTCTTGAGCTGTTGTACCAGGGTCTTGTTATCAGCATGATCGATAAGCACGCGGTCAAAGATATCTACAAAGTCCTGAGCTGCCGAGATACACGCCTCAGGTGCGTACTGGCGGATGGGCTCAAAGTATCTCCAATAGTCGATGACTGCAGCAGTCGTTCCAGACGAGGAAATCGCTCCATAGTAGATATCCGGGTAAAGCTTGCGCAGAAACGACACAAAGCCACCGGCATACGACACGCCGTACGCGATCCATGGAGTCGAGCCATTTTTCTGCGCCCTGATGTCGACATCCTCCATGCCCGGCAAAGTGATATGCTGGGCAAAATAAGCATAGTCGGCCATCGCCTGTTCCGTCGTCAAAAACCGGAGAGTTTCTGGAGTGATCTGCTCGACCGGGTAGCTGTCGCCGTAATAGCGATGCTCAAGGATGAGCCCAATGCCGTGGTACGTCTTCATCAACTCGGCGAAAACACCGTGGGAAAGAACCGGTAAGATCAGAGAGGCATCTGTCTCGCCGCCTGCGAGCAGGAAAACGGGACCACCGGATTTGTAATGGGTGTCATCGAACCAGTAGCGAATGTTGAAGGAGCCGTTGGTGTGTGGTTCGTAGTGTGTCTCGTTGTGAAAATGGTCAATTGGCACAGAGAAGTTGTGCGCTGAATAGCACGCTGCCAGAGGCACGAGACCACCTAAAGCTAGATTGAGCAGGTGTAGATACTTCATCTTGATGGTGGATGAAAAATAACATTGTGAAAGGAGATCCCGGCTGAGTTATAAGTACTCCATCAGCCAACATCTCTTAAAATAACTAGTATAACTACCCTGTACTAACAGACTGAGACAACATTGCTTGTCTCAGCTGTTATGTAACCCAGGTAGAAGCCGTCTAACAGGCGCGCGAGATTCCCTACGAGAGCGGTTAGTTAAGGACCCAGCTGAACTCCTATACTATGCCAAGACGCGTTAATTGTCAGCCCATTCTGTACCAAGCAATTAGTTCACGCTTTTCTTTAGTACTTTTAGAGTCCGTAAGGGTATTGCCGACCCGACAGCCGTCTTGGCATCCCTCAGCCTTGTAGAAGAAAAGGGTATAGTCTTTGAAATGGTACGTACGTATTTGTTGGGCTGCGGGATGACCACTTGGACGCCCAAAACTATGCCACTGATTATTCTATCCCGAATATGAACTATAATCAGATTGCTTCTCGCTCTGTAGACTGTGGAGTCAATCCGACTGGGATAAAAACGTGGCAGATCAAGCACTGATTACGAACGAACTTGTTCCTGAAATCGCAAAACTGGTCCCTGAAGGCACAGCCTATTTGAATGAAAGTCATCCAAATGAACCAGATTGGCAGAAGGTGTTTTATGGCCCCAACTACGCTCGCTTGCGTAATATAAGGCGAAAATATGACCCCGATGACTTGTTCTACGGACTTACATCCGTGGGAAGCGAAGCTTGTCAATAGGTGGAACACGGACGTCTCTGTCGAGTTGCAGCAGACGAATCCATTAGGGCTAGAGGCTGCTAGAAACTTGTAAGCAGAACCCTTGAATGAGGAGTACAGGCGCTTGGAATGAGTTATTGTGAGCCAACAGGAACACTATCAAGTGGTTGGAGCAGACGAATAGCAACGTGTGTAGGTGAAAGCACTGCACGGGAAAATGAAGAGGTTCATGTATCCTGACTAGGTACGCCTTCTTTCTGACTTCATGCGTGTCCTAGACCATGGGAAAATTTTTTTTTTTTTTTTAAAAAATTTCTGCGTGAATAAATACCGTAAAAATGAAACTACGGCCTTTTACTACACTTGTTCTCAAAATAGTTATATCAATATCTTCATGCTTTCTCAATTGGCTATAGATTTGGAACCATTAGAAGTTCAAGCATTCGTATGATGGATATTATCATAAAAAAGTGCTGACCTCCTTGAAATGGTTGTCCCCTTTTACATGATTTCGAAAGGGTGGCAGAATATACATCACGATGCCCCGAAGCCGCGTTTTACATTACACACATACGCTTTGCAAATTAGGGTTGCGATGAGGACACATGAAACGTCGCAGTATGCCGTACGCATGGGCCCCGCGCACACTGGAACCCACTCTCCACCATCACTGAAATTGAAGAGTTTCCTCGATAACCTGCCTGCCATCAAAGATCACCTGGAAGATATCCTGATGGCGATGATGGTCTATCCCAATAGGATCAAAAAAGTTAGTGCTACTCTTCTCTATTCATTGAAAAAGTGGTTTCCTGATATCTAGCAGGCTCTCTAGTGGCCATTTACCGGCTAGAAACCATTACTTTTATTGGGTTTTTTATCCTTCTTTAAAAGGTTAAGAAAGTCCAGCTATCCTATCTATATTTACATAGAAAATAAAATATATAGCAAGCTAAATTACTTCAATGATCCCGTCCAATGAGGCCACCTTCAACTACAAGGATCCAGCTACCAGCGTAGAAAAGGGTATCTCTATGAGGTAGTACTTAAGAGGAGATACAATTATGAACTTTACACTCTAAACCTTCTAGTTATGGAAATGACCAAGAAGAACACTCTATATCTAATAGAATATCTCGGTGGTCTGGTTAGGATAGAGATCTTGATTCTGGGTATGGTTTTCGTTGGCAAGATGGATCATGGGGTACCTGAGGCACCAAGAGGATATCTCAAAATTGCTAGTCTATAACACTATAGCCACAAGTTGGATGACTGCCAAACTTTAGACATGCTTAGGCTTGCTGTTTATAGACCTGAGGTCTGTGTAACATCTTTTATACTCAGCAACGCTACAGCTATACGTTAGATTACTGTTAAACTTTAGATATACTTAAGCTTGCTGTTTATAGATCTAAGGTCTCTGTGTGCAATGAACAACAAGGGTATCCTGCAACTAGTGACGCAAGTCATAAAGTGTATTCGGGGACAGAAGTGACTCGCCATATAAGACTAGCCGTCGTGGATGTAAAGGATGAGAGAATACTAGGAATACGAGAAAAAGGATTATCTAGAAAGATAGAAAGATATAGCGCAACAAGCAGCAGCTAAACTAGGTATTATAACAGATAGCTTAGTTACAGACAAACAGTTTGCGAATCTTTCGCCGTGGGATATACGATTACATGGCATTATCAATATTTCGTGTCGAAACTATTAGTTCCAATTCTAGGACAGGCGTGCGCTGAAGTAGTCCCTAATAGGACGTGTCAAGAGCGAGCAACAGATCCGGATTTTTTCTCATTTTTTTCCGAATCCCCATCTCACACTTCTCGATTCTTCTTCCTGATGTGGCATACATAGTACTGTACTAACTTAGGCTCTCATACCCTTTGAAAGGATTGTTGGGTTAGACATTCATGATGGATCTATCTATGTACGTAACGTAAAACAACAAAATCGTAAACAGTATAGCATATTATGTACGCTCAAATAAATCGTGAACTACCAGTCAATGCTCAGAATCATTCTAATATCCATCAACACCATCAAACCGTTCCATACCCCCCATTCTGTCCATTCCGCCGCTCGCTCTCCATGCGTTCCATCAGGGGCTGCTGCTCAGCCGCCAGTTCCGCACGCGCCTCGCTCAGAATCCGCGCCTGAGCCGAAACAAAAGTAACCAAAAAGAATCCAACGACAGCCACCGCCGTCGTGAGAATGATATTTACCGGCGTCGGGTTGCGGTCAAACACTTTAAAAGTCAACGCGTCGAGACCCGTCTGCGCAAAGTTGCAGACTCCGGCCAGCGCGATTATCAGCCCGTATACCTTTCCGAACGTCTGAAACCCAAAAACCTTGGCCACGTAGTCCGACACGGCCGTGTAGTAAAAAGGGCGATAGAGGACGAAGAGGACAATGTTTGCGTAGCCAGCGCCAATGCTGCCGGGGATACAACCCAGGATGCCAATCGCCGTCGAGACAGTCACCAAAACTAAAAGCACTATGGGAGTGCCAGCCGAGTCGAGTGCCGTTCCGATAAAAGGGATAGCAATAAGACCGCCGACAGGGAGGGCCAGGTCAAAGGCCTCATTGAGCTCGCGAGCCAGCCCGGACGAGCCAAGCAGATAATCGTACTGAGACCGGATCGTCGCTACAAAGTAGTTGATGCGAAGCATCTGGAGAACTGTGAAGATAGTAATCAGAATAAACCATCCGCTGCGGATTTGCTGGAAAGCAGACGCTCCGTGCATGGCACCCCAGACGCCGCCAACCTTGTGCTTGTTATCGTCATTTGTGGCTGGAGGCTGGTCTGCTTTGGGAGAGGACGTGTCGCCACCATTGCCGTTTGTGCCATTATTTTCTGCCGGTCTCCTCCCCTCGAATATGCCAGTGTCAATTTTCCCATCGTCCACCCCGTCATCAAGCAAGCCTTTGATATTGCTGACAATGCTCTTTCGACGCGTCCGCCGGGCCCGACGTTGCCGTTCCGCCTCCCCAGCCTCCACGATAGAATCATCCACTGCATCATTCGCCTCCGCAACAATATTCTCTGCTGCCTGAAGCACCAATTCACCGGCTGTCTTGTACGAAGTACCCGGCATAACCAATATCTGAGCCAGCAGAATAAAAATCGGAACAACAAGATACGCCGTAAAGAACTTTTGCACGGTAAACCCGCCCTCGGTCTTCTCATTCACAAGACGAAAAACCAAAAACAGCGCGCTCGAGGCATCAAACGCACCGGTCAGCAGCGAAAGAATCAGACCAGACCGCGTGGGGAAGGCGTTGGACAGCTGGAACGACGAGATGAAGACAAACGGTCCACCGAGGGCGAGGAACAGGTATCCGGGAATGTACACGTCAAAGGACACCTGCGAGCCGACAGAAAGTAGCACTGCGCCGATTGCCAGAAGAAAACTGCCCACGATGCCGCACACGCGAGGACCGTAGGTATCTAGCACAGTGCCGACGGGCAGAGCACAGATATTGGTGGCGACGGCGGCGATTGTGAACATCAGATTGAGCCTGAAACGTTAGTTTTGTTGGAAAAGAGGGAAAGAGGGAATCCTACCGCGTCTCCTGCCCATAGCACAACCCAAACCCGCGCCGCAGCTCGTCTGCCGTGCACTGTTCGCGATAAACAGCTTCCCTGATAAGGACTGGTTTTATTGCTGCAAACCCAAAGACAGTGCCTGCTGCCAGCAAACAGTAAATAACCGCGACAGCCACCTGCACCACTCTTTTCGTGTGGCTGACTTCAAACGCAGGCGTCGTCTCTGCCAGATTCCAGTTGGGATCCTTAAAGGCCACTTCTGCTACTACCTGAGGATCATCAGTAGCCCTCACCGACGCCAGCTCTGACAAGTTCGTCACCGAGCCAATATCCGAACGCAGCAGGGACCTCGTTTCCTCATCTGCAGCCGCAGAACTGTGTGCCCAGCCACGGCCGGCATACGGGTTAAAGTTCAATTTGTGCCGGATTGCGCGCCCTGGAAACGCAGATGGGAAAGAGGAAGAGATCAAAGCTGTCTCGGAGATATCGTCAGGGCCATGGCCATCATGGGTCGAGTGGTCGTCATCGTTGTCGTCTCCAGAGCCAAAATCGTTGGAGTCGCGGTGCTGTCGGATGAATGGCGGTGGATGGTGTTCCCAAGACTCCAGGTAGGATACACGGCTCAAAGACATGGTCGAGGGGATCAATCAATCAATTGTCTGCGCTTAGTCGGCCAATGTATTATAAAGAGTTCGGCCGCCGACGTCCTTCCGCAGGCGGCGATCCAATCAGGAGGCTGCCAGCCTGCAATGACAGAACTACGACTAGGGTCAGCTGTACACCACGCAAGCTGCAGATACAATAGGATTTCCCAGATAGAAGTTTCATCGAGGGGGAAAAAAAACTCTATGGCAAAAGACAGATATCTCTCTGGGACCCAGACGCTCTCAACGCGCGACGTTGAAATAGCAGTGGGAGCGGGGCTTATCGCAGCTCCACCCGCCAAGCCGAGCCAGCCTTATTCGGCAGTGATGTCATGTATAGTATCAACTAATATATCTGTTTATAAAGTAGAATAATATTGCTGGTTGTAAACAGTAGACTACAAGAAAATGTCGCTATCACCTGAAACATGCATATTTACAAGTACATTAAGCCGTGGCCCATCATAAGGTAATGAGGTGAGTTAGGATAAAAGATGAGGTGAGCTTGTGGGATAAATAAGTGGGATAGATAGTGGGATAAATAGAGGAGATGAGATAAATAGGTGAGATGGTAAAATGAGATGAGTAACAGACGTCAATCGTATACGGGAACCTTCCTCCTATTCGTACTATTCCACTGCGCCCAGTTTGCCGGCCCACTGGACGAGCGAGGCCGATCAGAGCCACTTGATCCGCTGCCATTGCTCAGCGTCGATCCACGAGCATCAACCGGTGCACCATCCGACCGAACATGCACGCGCGGGATCTGGCCCGTCTTGATCTCGTACGGCAGCGTGGAGTTTGCGTCGCGGCTGGGACGCGCAGGCTCGTCAAACATGTTCTCGTAAAATTTCATTTTCGAGGGCGTATACCGGCTCGAGTCTTTCTTGCTGTTGTAGTAATCATGATAATCTCGCTCGCGCGTTTTGTAGTAGTACGGAGCCGTTGCATCATGAGAATGGCGTCGCTGAGACTGAGACTCTCCATCACGAGGTGGCGAGAGATTGTACGACCGACGCGGCCGCCGTTCATCGATCGACCCACGCCTTCGCCGGGGTAAAAGATCGTCCTCATCAACAGATGAATCTGAACATTCCTCAGTCCGCTGTTTTCGGTGCTGCGACTGCTTCTTTTCTTTCTTTTTCTTTGCTGTCGCTTTCTCGGGATATTCCCGATTCCGCGCACGCATAGTCTTGGATCGCATCGGCATCCGCGCCGACGACGACGATCTGTTTTGCGCGGGCGATGGATTCCGTGAGCCCGTTCTGCCGTCTAGACCTCTATCAAATCTATGCAGACGTGATCTTTGGGCATCTTGGCTCCGACGTCTGTGGCGCCCCAGATTCTCATCGTCCGTGTCGAAGTAAGCGCGTCGGTGAAACGGCGGCTGCTCCGAGGCGTCTCCTCCATACCGACAGTTCGGGTCTGCGGGTGACGTGCGCGGCGATGTGTGCCAGTGTGCGTGGTCCTTTTCCAACCGTCGACTAACTTTCTCATGCCACCGCAGCATATCTGCATCAGCAGCTTCCGGGAATGCAGTTCGAGGAATCACCTTGGGGAAAGTGCCTCCAGCCGGGTTAGGCACATCCCACTGACACAGTGCGTTTTGCAGGTATCGCGAGTGCTCGTCCGGACTTAGCAGGAGTTGAATAACCTGCCACCGCACAAAGCCCATGGGCAGCAGGGCCGGGATACACGGGGCTTCGTAAGGGTTTTTGGTGGGCTGCAGAGTGTGGAAGCAACCCAACGCTTGGTAGATAAAGGACAGCGCAGGCCCTTTGGTTTCCAGGAACAGCGCATCGTAGTTTCCGCCCACTTGGCGATAGAATCGTGCGAGTTTGTCTGGCGTCAGGTCTGGCGATGATCCGTGGCTCGACTCGGATTGGACCTGCTCGATGATGTTAGCGTGAGAGAACTGAAAGAAGAAAAGGAAGGCTGTACCATGAGTTGCACCAGTCCGAGACACAGCTGCTCGAGAAGCGGAGCTGCACTCTTGTCGGCGTTGATCAGCGTTCCCCAGTAGTTGTCATCTTGGCTATGAGGGGCCTCCATGTGTGTCTGTCGTTCTGTCTGTCCGGATTTCTCATAAACGTTTGTTTAGAGGTACAAGGAAATCGGCTGTTAAAGAAGCAGCGACAGCGTCAGGCACAGCCGGCGCAGAGCAGGCAGCCAGCGGGCCCGAGTGCAGGAAGAGGGGCAGCAGCGTCCGCTAAGCAGGCCCATTTCAGGGCTGCAGCCTGGATAGTAGATCACGTTGATATGGCTAGCAGAGTAGAATATAGAATAGCAGGCAAAGCGGGGATCGCAAGGACGTATTAGGTCATCTGGAGTGGGATGATGGACGATGGATCACGGGCCGGGACGTGGTTAGTGGACCAGACTTCTGACTAGCAGTAGCTAATAATAAACAGTAGAGAAATCAAACGACAGGAACAGCGGACTATTAATATTATTAAATAATAACTCAGTACGTACAGAGCAGAAGAGAGAGATGAGGTGGCAGCACGTGGGGGCGGGGCTGTGGTCTGCCTGTGATGCTCGACGAGGCGGTGTAATTGCTTGGGTCTCCTTGTGTCCTTGTACTCTTTGCCATCACGTGGAGCGTGCTCATCTGTGTCTCGCATCTGTCATACGATGGATGACTGGGCTCTGACGATAAATTGTCGGGAGATTTATCGCTCCACCCGATCTGGATGATCGCGACGATCGAGAGATGCGCGATTACGTACGTTGGCACCAAAGTGGCTGACAGAGTCACAGAGATAACCTGCACCGTCACGTCATTTACTAGCTACCAACGAACCATCATCTATATCAGGCGAAAATACATCATTCCACCTCCAGCAGCGTATACTGCTCGTTCGCTTGTTCCAGCGCCGTCTGCACCGCGGCCATGTATCCCAACACCTTCTCCTCCTCCCAGCGCCGCCCCACAACCTGCACGGCCGTCGGCAGCCCGGCCATCTTCTGCGCGTCATAGTGCATCCAGGCACCGCGTGCCATCGCATGATCGCTGCCCAGCTCCTGCAAGGCGCGTCGGTATCCTCGCTTGCCGCTGTGTGCGAGCGCGTCTAGTTTCGCGTCGACGTGTCCGACAGGGATGACGCCAGCCGAGTAGTCGAGCAGGTTCCAGAGGAATGTGTAGCCGCACGACGAGACCGCATCGTGCATCGCGCCGTGAGGAAGCGCCGGTGTCGCATTGGCTGGGCACAGGATAAAGTCATACTGCTGCGGTTCTGCGTCCCACCACGAGTGCCAGCGTTTCCGGAAGCCCTCGCGCTGCGCCGTGATCTGCCACAGTTGTGCTGCTGTCTTGGGCCCGAACCCTTGGATCACCTTGGCCCATTTCACGTCTCGCCGGATGTATCGCACGTACAGGTAATACAGGTATCGGAGGGGTCCAGGGAGGTACGCGATCCGGGCCAGTTGCGCCGCACCAGGGTCGGTCGGCTCGTAAGAGTATCGGTGGGAGTTGAATGTCACGCATCCGTCAGAGTTGAGCAATTCAGAGGCCAGACAGAACCCAGTGAATGGATCTGCTTCTGCCGGCGGTGTGACTTCTGTCACCGTGTGTCCAGCGGCTGTCAGCGCCGCCACCGTAGTGTCAATGGCTCGAGAAATCGCAGGCGTGGGAGGAATGACACCTAGTAAAAAAAATTAGATGGATGAACAGAAAGTAAAAACGCACGTACCGTCTGTTCTCAACAAGCCAACCCTCAACTGCTTACTGCTCGCCTCCTTCTCCTCTTGCGCCCTCCATGCAATCGGGTGCACGGTGTAGTCGTACTTCCAGGGCTGCATGCCAATAATGCTCCGAGTAAAGTAGGTAAGGTCATTCAAAGTACGCGCCATGGGACTAAAGACACTGGGGACGCCTTCCTGGCCCGGCATACTGGTGTCCACGCCCGTCTTTGGCCAGCGGCCAGTACTACAGCGGAGAGAGTAGATTCCGCTCCAAGCAGCCGGCGCGCGGACACTGCCTGCGACGTCCGATCCAATACCAATGCGTCCACCGAGTGCCAGTAACGCTCCTTCTCCGCCAGTTGAGCCACCGGGAGAATATTCAGGCACATGGGGATTGCGACAGGTTCCCCATAGTCCATTGGCAGACTCGAAGCTGAGGAGCGTCACGGGCAGCGCCGTTTTAACGTAGGGGATTGCGCCTGACATTCTATTATTAGAATACACCTTTAGCGCACACACAAGTATGTATACTTACCAGCATCCTTTAGTATCTTGACAATCGCCCCATCTTCTGTGTAAGGCTTCAGCGACTTGCTAGCATAGCCAACCGAAACATCAAATCCCTTGACCTGAATCGAATCCTTTAGCGACACAGGGATACCCGCTAGAGGACCCTTCAAGTTGACTTCGGACGTGGCCCACTGCTCAGCCTCGGGCAGGAGCACCTCCGTGACACAGTTTGTCTTCTCATGTGCCTTCACCGCAACTTTGCCGTATGTGCGAAGCACGTCGACAGGCGAGACGGCTTGGGTCTGGACATCATGCACAATTGCTTCAATGGGCTTGTTGAGGAGCTCCTTATCGAATGCTGAAAAGGGCGCGTGGTAGGCAGGACTGAGCGAGGCGAAACGGGCTGCGCGCTCGCGCTGTTTGATGTCCCTGAATACTCCTTATCAGCATGCGCACGGAGTGTATGGAAGGCATTTCAGAAAACATACCGTATCCGGGCGTACTGGAAATAGTCAAAGGGGGGCAACATCGTGGCAATCGGATGCACGACCTCGAGATGTCAGCGAGTTGGTGCTCAACAAGACGTTGAGACTGGGAGCTCTGGGGGTCCCCCGATAAGCTCGAGTCTCCGCAGGCGACGTTTAATAAGGGCGTGCTGCGGGGACATTGGAGCCGCTGATAAGCGCGCTTATCCATGGGTCGGGAGATAGCTGCAGCGATCAATGGATATTGGTAGATAACGTCGTGTCTTTAAATCTGTTCATTGGTTGGTGTTTCTATGTGTAAAAATTGACGCGCTTTATTCTATATGGGAATTTGGCGTATTTACACACTGATGTTGAGTTATAGAGATCCCGCCGGAAAATATATATAAATTCATACCGATACGCACTCTATATCTATAGCGCTTAGACGGCAATATACAAAGTGAGAAACGCCAACAACACCGGTTAACCATCAATTGCACATGTGGTGATCATGTAACATATATATATATATATGCATCTGGAGCAATTTATATATTTAAGAGATATAATATCGATGCATCATGACATTAATGTGACAAACTCTCAAGAAGATAAAAAATTAACTACGTTGTACCCATCAATGCAGCAACAATACCAGTGGCCAACCAGTAGCAAATCCAACAGGGAGTATCAAGATCTCGACGGTAATAAGGACCTTTAATAATACATAATAACACCTGACAAGTAAACAGCAGAAGCATCTTCCAATAGTAGGTGAGGAGGACAAAGAAGTCTTGGCGCTTCTGGAAAGCGCTAGACCAAAACGGCTTAGTCACGACCGCCACCGGAGATTTGGCATCGCAAATTCACCTTCACCAGTTACTAGTTGACCTTCACATGTTCGCCATTCACCACTGCTCGACCTCGCCCTGTCACTCATTTAGAATTACAGACAGATTTTCTTCGCCACGAATCTGTGACAGTTGAGCCTCCTCCCTCTCATACATTTCCTCCTCCCTCTTCGACCTCTACCTCCAGCAACCATGGCCAACTATCTCGCCTCCATTTTCGGAACCGAGCAGGACAAGGTCAACTGCTCGTTCTACTACAAAATCGGCGCCTGCCGCCACGGCGACCGCTGCTCGCGCAAGCACGTCAAGCCATCATACTCGCAGACCATCCTGATGCCCAACCTCTACCAGAATCCCGCCTACGACCCCAAGAACAAGATGAACCCGAGCCAGATCCAGAACCATTTCGATGCTTTTTACGAGGATATCTGGTGCGAGATGTGCAAGTATGGCGAGATTGAGGAGGTTGTCGTCTGCGATAACAACAATGACCGTACGTAACAACTATTATTTTTTTTTAAAAAAAAGAAGAAGGTTGCTAATGTTTTTACAGATCTGATCGGCAACGTGTATGCACGATTCAAATACGAAGACTCAGCACAAGCCGCGTGCGACGCGCTCAATTCCCGATGGCACGCCGCGCGCCCCGTATACTGCGAGCTATCACCCGTGACGGATTTTCGAGAAGCGTGTTGTCGGCTGAACAGCGGCGAAGGCTGCGTGCGAGGCGGCTTCTGCAATTTCATTCATCGCAAAGAACCGACCCCGGAGCTGCAACGTGATTTGGATTTGGCGGTGAAAAAATGGTTAAAGGAACGTGGTCGCGATGAGCGCAGTGTTAGTCGGAGCCCTAGCCCAGAGCCGACTCGCCGGAGATATTAAAAGCAATTCTCAACAACATTACTTGTGTAATTCTATATTGATTTTGTTGGTACTATTCTTCTAATAATCCTATCATTTTATCGCAACTACTATTTCCGTACTCTGTATTTTGGACGAAATGTGTTGACGCTGCAACTCTTCACTCAGTAAGAAGTACAGATTCGCAAAATCACTATCCAGGTGTTAAAGCAGACGAAGCATTACATGGCTTTCTCTACTTTTTCATGCTTCTATCGTACTCGTTGTCAAAGTAGCCATATCTATATCCTTAGGGTTCCTCAGTTGGCGATACCTTTACGCTTTACTGAAACAACGAGAACCTCCAGCAAATAATAAGATAGATATACTCAGACAGATGTTAGCCTTTGCAAAGAAATAGAAACACAGGCATATTGGCCTTGAGCATCAAGCCTGCTCTTCAGTATAGCCAGTAGAAGGGCGGGGATTGAGATGGTGTGACAGCAACTCCAGCAACCTCAGAATTGATCTAGACTTTTATAAATAAAAGCATACGATACGCTGTTGTAAGTAAAGGCTTGGAGTAGAGATATGGCAGAGACATAGATTCAGAGCCTGCCTTGTATGGGGCTTGGGGTTATTCTCAGCATGGGATTCGCTATTGTAAAAGTTAGGACAGGGGTATGGTGTGTAGCAGGCTGCAGCTCTGTCCATATCACTTGACCTTCTTTCCTTCTTTCTCTTCTTCTCTCTCTCCTTCTTTTTTCCCCTCGTCGCTGCAGTTTTTCTATCCATCTCAACCCAACATCTCCGTCAATGAGTAAGTAATATGCTTCTGTTCAATCTCCAATCATTCTTATCTGGACTTGCCTTTATTGCAAAAATTGCAGCCAACTTCATTTGATGGGCGATCTGTGGATAGAAGCTAATCAGTTAGATACAGATCAAGCAGCCGACCCCTCTTCCTCCTCCGCTGACCTCTCGTCCACCACTGCCGCTCTTGCTGCTGTTTGTGCCTTGGTTGACAAAAGTAAGTGACGGAAACTGTTATGGTTTAATCGGGATATATTACTGACATTATATGTAGACAATATCACCACCATGAACAACCCTGCCCAGACCCCTCTCGCCTCTCCCACCCAAGTCAGTAGTGATATAATATAACGACAAATGAAATGTATAGCTGACAATGAATAGGAAGAAAAGAAGGAGGAGGCGGCCGCTTCCGCAGAGGCCGATGAGCTCGAACAGGCAAGTATATCTACACGCTCCTAAAGTAACAATAAGCTAACCATTAAACCCAGCTCCGAGCCTACAAACGGGTATGAGTCTTGATACTGGAATCGATGAATCAGTTTACCAATATAATTACAATAGGCTCGAGAGGAAGAAGACCAGAAGGCCAAGGAAGGTAAACCTTGCCAAAAAACCACGTTTGATGATCCACATTTGAGTGAGGCCGCGCGAGAGTATTTGGAGGAGCTTTTCGAATCCTACTGGGCCATTATTGTTCTTACTGAAGCTGCGAAAGAGAAGATGAGAAACACTCGTGAGGAGCTGTTGCGGGATGAGCAGGTAGTCTTTAACTACCAGAAGAAGCTCGACACCCTGAAAGAGAAGGTGAGAATGGTCATTCGGAACGAGCGTCGGTCGAAGCCCTAGCCCAGAAGCCAACTCGCAGGAGATATTAAACCGGAAACCCCCCAACAACATCACTTGCATCACCCATCAAAAACAAAAGGCTATCCGTAGCATGGCGTTACCAAGATTTCGGACGCGTTTTTACATTTATTTCTTCAGGTTGTTGTTATCTCTGGTATTATTTGTATAAGTAATTGGTAACTTTTCATATCGAGTTTCATCATCAATCACGTTAATTATACTGCTAGTTGCAGGTCCATATATGTGCATTGGAACTTGACGAAGCCCGAGTCCAGCGCTTATCAACATGTGCTGACACAGAGCCTCCTATATACAAGACACCACCGTAAACTCCAAGCCACGCAGATAGAAGCAAAAAAGGCGAAAAAAAGAATAAAAAGTCATCCTTCAAAACTCCAATCAGAAATTTGTAGGTAAACCATGAAATCACGGCTTCTGGCTCTTCCTGAACCAGCCCTTTTTGTTCAGGTACCAAATGGCCACTGCGGCTCCAGCTGCAATCAGCACAATGACAAGAGCAATCACAAAGCCGCAGATCTTGGAGCGACGAGTTTTCTTGCGTTGTCGCACGAGCCATGAATCTCTAGAGAATAAGGACTGGTTAGCCTTTGTTCTTTTGTTTTAGTTAGATCTAAGGGGAGCTCACGGTGTTTGCGTCTCCTCAGACACGGTTTTTGCAAGCTCTTCATCTCGGTGGACGGCCATGGAGAATCGACGCCAGAATTCGGGGTCTTTGACGAGCGAGACGTCGCTGTTGATAGAGTTGCACAGCGTGGTATTGGTCATTGTGGCAGGGGAGATGGGTTCGGGGGTTGCTGGGAGGGCCCCAGGCATAGGCAGTCGTTTCGCCATTGTAGTTTTTTTGGGTATATCTGGGTGTCTAATGGTCGTGATGATGATTGATGTTCACGTCGAAAGAGAAAGAGGGATGTGTCTGCTTCCGTCGAGTCAAAGGATGTGCACGCTGTATCTCATGCTGAGGATCATTCAAGCACTGGGAAATTCGTGTAACTGGAGAATAGAGCAGCTCTAGGAAAACTTCTGTTCACGCTCCGAGAGATAGAAGCAATTACATGAATCAAGCTCCGGCCATGTCGACCGAATCAAGGGGGAGGGAACATGTCAACATACATCCTAAAAAGATCAAAGCCCACTACGATGCTTCTGGGAAAACAATAACAACCAAAATAACACAAAAGAAAAATACTAGCAAGCTGCCTTCTTTGCAAGCGGTTCTTTGAGAGCGGATGTAAACAATAGGCCGCACCCGAAAGGGATGGAATGCTTGGGGGGCCGGGTCTAGCCAATGGAAAGGGCCGGCGCTATAATTCGGAACGCTGTTTTCATCGGGAATATAGATATACTTGACAGATGGGTGATTTGGGCAGCAACGAGTGGAATTTGAAGTGGGTGGAAACGGAAAAGATGGTCTTTGACATTGGTGGAAGGGTTGGTGATTGGATGGGCGTGCGCCAGCGTTGCATTTCGTGCATGCTTTGACTGCTAGGTTCGGTTGATTGCATGGAATAATATGTATAAAATTTGAGAGCTCTTTGAATCCTTCACTTTAGATGACAAGATTTGAAGATTGAAGCTTAAGGTTGTGGTATTATATCCGGATCTTGTAGACGGAAAGTACCAGTTGATATTTCATGCAAAGTTGATGTATATTTGTGAACCGGAGAAGTTCTCTAGCATAAGCGTACTGAATCCGAGAGTTCTGGGCATGTAATACGTATATATACCAATTGATACATTGACATGTTGAATTTTCACACGTTCTGATTGTCGAGTGCTGCTACATGTACAGCGCTATCTTTGCAACGGCTAAACCTAGATTCGCAAGAAGCAAGGGGCACCTGAAATCCAAAGATACTCCTACGTAAGTACTACTAACCGTGAAACAGCTTGCATGTAAACCTTGTGAAGCTAACGAGGGATAACCGGCTCCTTGACTTGTGCATCCCTGGTATCAACTGCTGGTCTTGGCGAACTCAGAATCGTTTGTTGATAACGCCATCAAGTCTCCAGGTGTCTCTACTTGTCGTATGAGCTGGTGCGGCGTTTTCCACGAAATACTCGTTACTTGGTGATATACCGACTATTAGCATGTCGCCTCGGACATGGGAGAGAAAGTGCTCGTGTCGCAAACGACCATTTCCACGGCACCCTTTGCAACAGTGAGACCTGCAGTGGCTGCGACAGGCACGCCCTTCCGAGTGATGCTGTCACGGAGAGTTGAGAGAGATGCATCACATTACCAAATAAGGAGGAACATGACGCCAAAAGAACATCTGATAGAGGGACCGAGGGCAGCAACCTGATTGGCCCAGACCCGGCCCGCGCCCCACCGGCGCTTTATCTCTGATCACGAGCGCGACTCCCTTTCTTGAAGGTTCTCGCGCTGACACTCAGTCGTCGGTTGACTTTTGTCATCTTGCGGACCTCTTCTTGTTCTTGTTGCCTGTGCTGAGCCAACCCCGAATCCATCATCCGTGGCGCTCCGTTCAGCCTGTGGGACGTCAACAGCAGATCAAGGTGGGCTTCCGCCTTATCAGTGCCTGAAAAGGGCCATCAAGAACATCTTTTTTATATCGTCGGCGGTGCTTGTTCAAGGCTGAAAATTGATGAGCCTCAGCAGAGATATTCGAAGCTGATCAGCCCAGTGTCAAGCCGAGTCGGTCCGTATTTGTTTCGCTCACGTGGGCCAACCAACAACACGGTCAACACCGCTCGCCACCGAGTGACTATCGCATCCAACGAGGCGGCTGCCTTTATCATTTCCATCTCTCGATATACGCAGACGTTCACATACCATTTCACGGTTGAAATAACCAGATAATAGCTAGTCCGTCAGAACCAGTCCGTCACAACCCGAGCTGTCGCACTTGCAACAACAAACACACCTAGCCTCGCCGGTGCATGCCGTCTTCATCGAGTTCGGATTCAGTCCCTCAATCTTCGTGAATACCAGTCTTGTTGATTTTATTCTCTCACGACAACCTCTTACCATATATCGGAATGATAACCCCCGCGATCACGGTTTTCGGTTGATTTGATGCTGGCCCGTATAACAATACAACCACTCGCATTTCAACCGATGAGCAAGAGATTATCGCCATGGATCGCAAAAGAAGATTGACTTCTACATCCCACGAGGATCGAACGCCTCCGAGGCGACCATCCGGATTAGAGCCCTCGTCTAGCAGGGCAGAGCACAATCGACCTCTACCCATGCTGCCTCACGACGGCCATGAAACACCACCGGGAGCTCCTGGCTCCACCCAAGAAAACGCGATAAACCTTTTATCATCACCATCCTATCCCGATGCAAGTCTTCACTCCCCTCGCCGGCCGAGCAACACCGTTTCTACCCCGTCTCAATCTTCACAAAACGTGATGGAATATACATTGCCTCGTTGGCAGCCCGATTCGGAAGTTACAAACTGCCCTATATGTGACACTCATTTCAGTTTCTGGTATAGAAAACACCATTGTCGGAAATGTGGGCGTGTGGTTTGCGCTTCGTGCTCTCCTCATCGGATCACTATTCCTCGACAGTATATCGTCAGACCGCCCGAGCCGATAGAAGAAGCAACCCCGGAAAGACTGCCTCGTCCACACCGTTATTCAGCTTCGTTTGTCGATCTCACAGCGGACACTAGCTATGATTCTTACGTTGCAAGCCGGGTAGATTCTCATAATCCTCCCAACCCCGCCTTGGGAGGAGGCGAAGAAGTACGCTTGTGCAATCCATGCGTGCCAGACCCCAACCCAGATCCGCCTTTGACATACAGCGCTGTTGGAGGTAGCTTTGATCGCCTGGCCGATCGTAACTGGGCCACGACAATGCCTTCGCTTCCAACGAGCCATCCTCTTCATCGATCGCATCGATCAGTGTCGGGGCCTTATGTATCTAGTTCGCGAACAGATACTGACAGAGATTCTGGTCGTTATCGACATAGAAATAATTACGTATGTCTAACGTGGGCTCGGAATAGATTCAAAATACTGACCATTTTGTTAGGCTGCAAACATCCCGAGCCATCAAACATCTGATACATCTTCCGGCCAACACACTTATTCTTCTCGTTATGCTTTTCCTTTTGATTTTCACCCGTCACACTCTCCTCCCTCTCCTTCATCAGCTAGAGAAATCTCCTACTTTGTAAGTAATAAACATAGTATGTTCTCTAGTATCCCTGCTAATTCGAAACAGCTCTCCGCGCACCAGTCTGGGCCGGCCAGTTCGACATTTCGAAGTCCCTTTTCAACCAATCCACGCAATCGACCAACTCATTCTCGTTCCGTGATGGATTATGATCGACCGCGCCATCTGCAGCAATCTTACCGACTTCCCATCGACGAGCGAGACATGTGTCCGATCTGCAGCATGGCGCTGCCTCCACGCGGTAGTGATGGCAATGAGGATGACCGCGAAGCTCATATCCGGATCTGTATCCAGAATTCTTCTCGCATGGGTCGATCGCCCCCAGGGTCCAGCCCGCCCCAGTCACCACCACACCCGTTGCGCATGATCTACTATATCGCGACCGAAAAGGACTGTCTCAACGAAGACGGCACACCGCAGGAATGCACCATCTGTATGGAAGAATACGAAGTCGGAGACAAACTAGCACGGCTAGAGTGTCTCTGCAAGTTCCACAAACTCTGCATTGTAGAATGGTCTGAAAGGAAGAAGGAATGCCCAGTCCACAAATTCTCCTGATATCTACACACCACTCATTTAATATTTCTCACGATATTTGATACCCTTGACATTTTTTTCTTTCTTGTGAATTCCCACAGGCGTTTGACTGGTTATGGTTGATTGTTGATAGTCGTTGCATGGATGGCTTTGCATGTTTATGTTGTTTACGATACCGTCTGATACGAGCAATCACCCTACTCATCCCATATTAGCATCTAGTTGATGATAGAATTTACACACTTTGGTATGATAGGGAATCACTCTTGAAGTCGATCTTCAGTACGATAATAATATGCAGTAGAGCAAATCCCCGTACACCGCTAGCCCCATTGGGAGAAGCCGCCAGGTCGGTGACTGCCAGTGGGTGCGCCGGGCCGCCACCTCCAGACGTCACGATCGACTGCAGGCCTGTCTTGCATTGATATCCTATCTTTTAAGCCTCGTTCTGCAATCCTGCAGCCAGCGTTCCAAATAAGTGGCTGCTCGGCGTACTTCCCCGACTACTGATACCAATACGCCCCACGCAGGTCGGCGTCACCGGAGAACCGACTCGCCGCCCGCCGATGCGCGTTCGCTCGATTTCCGACGTCGTTACACTGAGAGGCGCTGTGGTTCAGACGACTTTTAAAGTCGCCTTGTAGGGCTGTCAACTAGTTACAGTGGTTCGTCATTGTTGTTTTTTTCTCTCTTCTACTTCTCCAATAACTGGCACCTTGGACTGCGGCGCATTCCTCAATTCTGATCCTCTCCACCACCCACACCTCTGTTATTGTGTAGCCACAGCTAACATGAAGCCAATAATGGATTCGCTCTCGCAGCCGTCTACGTTGCTAGAATCAATGTCCTTGGAGGCATACCCGGAATGGACATCGATCCACGTTTGCAATCGGCCAGCGACCGGCTGAACAAGGACTCTGCCAGCCCAAAACGAGGCTATCCTTCTCGCCAGCCACAACAACCACATCTACACCACAATCTGTCGTACACGAATATTTCGAGGCCAGACGGCCCCGCGGCTGCCGCCAAGGCGGGTAGCGACTATCACGTCTCCCCGGCCTCGTCACACAGCCAAGTACCCGGATCGACGCCTTCTCCGCACAATGAAAACGCGAATAATGTTGGGGAGTTTGGGGATTACTTGAATGAGATGTCGATTGGCTTCAACGACGGCCACAATGACCCTCTTGCCGACTTGAAACGACCACGGGCTTGCGAAGCTTGTCGCCAGCTAAAGGTTCGGTGCGAGTTGGATAACGACCATCCGTCGGGATCGTGCAAGCGCTGTGCCAAGGCGAAGCGAACATGTGTTATTACAGCGCCGTCACGAAAGCGTCAGAAAAAGACGGATAGTCGAGTCACTGAACTTGAGAAGAAGATTGATGCTCTGACCGCTAGCTTGCAGGCTTCAAGAAGGGCAGCAAGTGCTTTTTCGGACGAAGGTGCGCATGAACAAGACGCCGTTCCTCCTCGACGATGGCTGGGAGGAGGGCCGCCACCACAGTCGACAACATCACATCCTAGCTCTGGGAATTCTCCTAATCTGGCGACAAAACGTACTGCCAGTGGCGATGTCAAGTCGGACTCTAAAGTGAACGCATCTTATAACAGTGGGTTGTTTGCGCCGTTTGGTCGCGACGGCTCTACGGAAACGAATGAGGGACCTGCTTCTTGGTCGCAAACTCAAGGACAGTTCTCAGACAATGCTAATGAATACGCGGATTTGATTGACCGCGGGATGATCGATGTTGAGACTGCCTCCAAGACCTTTGATCGTTATGTCAATGAAATTGCTCCCACCTTGCCGATTGTTGTGTTTCCTCCAGGAACGAGTATGTCATCGGTTCGACGGGACAAACCGACGCTCTTTCTCGCCATCATGTCTGTTTCTATTAGTCCGTTCCGGCCGGAGTTGCAAATGCCTCTTACAAACGAAGTGCATCGTATGTTTGCTGATAAAGTTGTGATACGGGGCGAGAAGACGCTGGAATTGGTGCAGGCAATTGTCCTGTCGTGTACGTGGTATAATCCACCTGACCATTTCGAGGAACTCAAGTTCTTTCCGTTCATCTACATGGCTGTCGTGATGGCATTGGACATTGGCATGGGCCGCGTTACGCGGAGAAAAGGCAACAGGCAGCTGGGAATGCTGCGAGAGATTTTGGGCAAGAATCGCGGGTCTATGGACCCGGATTCAGTGGAAACAAGACGTACGTGGCTGGGGGCGTATTTTTTGGCAGTCAATGCCTCGATGGCTCTTCGACGGCCCTTGCTCTGTCGGTGGCATCCGTATATGGATGAGTGTATCGACATATTGCAAACCTCGAGAGACGCACTGCCATCGGACAAGATATTAATCCATTGGGCGAAACTGTCTCATATCGCAGAGGAGGTTGGGTTCCAGTTTTCAATGGACGACCCATCCAGCAGCGCATTCTTGACTGATGCCAAGGTGCAATTTGCACTGAAGGGGTTTGAGAACCAACTTGACCAATGGCGGCGCGAGATAGCTCCTGAGAATTATACTCGTAAGTAGCCTTATCGTCTTTTTTGAATTGACTGACAGGAGTAGTTCTATTACGGCACGCAGAGAGTATAGTTAATATTTACATGCACGAGATATCAATGCACACGGAGCACAACTTTGACGATTTCAAACCTCCATACCACGGGTTCAGTGACGATACCAAGATTACAAACGTAACGGCAGCCCAAGTCGACGCACTCACAGTGTGCCTGACATCGATCCACAAGTCTATGGAGATTATCACCTCGTTTGATTACGATGCGGTCGTTTGTCTCCCGACGGTGTATTTCGCACGTACGGCGTATGGATTCGTCGCACTCCTCAAAATGCTCTCAGCTATTTCTCAGGATAACGGGCTAGGCCAAGTTTTTTCGTTGGATGACCTCAAAGCAGAGCAATATCTGGACAAAGTCATTACTCACCTGAAAATTAGCGGCGGCAAACCGGGCGGTCGAACGGCGGGGAAGTTTTGCATGATCCTGAACTTGCTCAAGAACTGGTTTGTCAATCGCAAGTCGGAGAAGTCGAAAACAAAGACTGGAAATACGCAGGGTGACAAGTCGGTAAGTAACGTCACGTCTTTGTTGTTGTTTGATGCTTATTTGAATAGCGTGTTACTCTTCCTCATACCGTTCTTTCACCGGTCACCGAGGCCGTACCTGGATCTTCACAGTCGACCTCTGCTCCGCCAGCAAGCCTTATTAGCATCTCACCCAGCGGGAGACTACCCGGGGAAACACCCACAGCTACATCCCAGCAATGGCCTCAATTCGACCCTGCCACATCGACTCCGGCATCAGCTTTCATGCCACCGCAAGGCTTCGACATGGCGCAACAACCGCCAACCAACTTTGGCGACGCCACCAACCCGATGATGACCGGTATGATGGCCGGAGCCGCATCGCAGGCTGAATTTGTTGGGTTTGCGCCTGAGCTCGGCTTGCAAATGCCGTTTGACCCGGAGGGACTGTTTTCGATTGGGAATATGCTGCATGACGGGATTTTCAATATGCCGATTGACGACGAGGGCAATTTTTACCCGGGAAGCGGATGAACTCTTGTTGTACAGATTTTCATATATATAAATAATAGTAAATAGGGTTTGTATATACTTTGGTAAGTTTTGGGGTGTTTGGTTCTGGGGCACGATCCGGATGTCAATGGGTGGGGTACATGTTTTGGGTGCATAGTATTAAACATTGGAAGACGTTCTACTCATCAACCTAAGAATATTAAAGTCGCAGTACATGTAGAAGTAAGTTTAGAACAAGGCTGATCAATGCAACCAGCCCGCCTCACTCGAAAATCATGCACTGCTTGCAGTCACAAAGCCAGAGTCTGGGTCTGATTGACTTATTTTTAGTACGATAGTTACGTACTCCGCAGCTTAGTATTAGATTAATTATTATTGGGTTGCAACGCATGTTAGAGTGGATGAGTCAAGATGAGCAATCATATCATTTGTCGACCTGGATGTGGGGAAGTATTAATACAACTCTTGAATCTTAAGAAGCGGAAAGTCCTCTACCTATACCCTACAACAGAAATACCTAGGTCGGAATTTCTCGAGAATACTTCCGGAAAGACTCTGAACATGGCAACGGACGCAGACGTCGAGGCTGCAACATTCGCGCGCCTTGCTGAAACAGGGTGGTCATGTTCAGCGCGGACGAGGCTGAATGGCGGCACAGCGAATTTCGTTTACAGCGGGCAGCTTGTGTCTTCGCCAGATGGGTTACAGGATGAGAAGCCAGGTGTGATTATCGTCAAGCATACGACGGATTATGTCGCCTTGAATCGGGGCTTCAATTTGGATAGGGAGCGATGTGTGAGACTTACATATCCTGTATCTCCTACGTCCTTTCTTGATACGGATGACTGATGTGAGGTAGGTCTTTGAAGAGACGATGCTGAGGGCGTTGAATACGTTCTCGCCCGTGCAAGACACGCTGTTGTCGCCGCCTATCACGGTCAGGACGCCCAAGCTATACCATTACGACGCGGAAACGTACACGCAGGTCATGGAGCATCTGGCCGACTCCAAAGACCTCAAGAGCTGGCTGCTCTCTGAGCAAGGAGGCCAAAGCATATCCCAGGACTCTGCAAGAGCAATCGGACATGCGCTGGGCGCCTGGATTGGGGCGTTCCATACGTGGGGGTCCCAACAGCAACAAACTGCGCTGAGGGGTAAGATGGCACAGAACCAAGAAATGCAGAAGCTCAAGAATATGGTCAACTACGAACAGCTGCCGAACATGATAAATTCATACCCTGTTATTCTCGAGTCGAGCCGCGGTATCTTTGAACAGGCTCGAGACCGTGCTGCCGCGGAAATAAGAAGTGGCCCACACAACACACAAAATGAGGACTATGGACTGATCCACGGCGACTTTTGGACGGGAAACGTGCTTATTACAGACCACACGTTGTTCGTGATCGACTGGGAACTCAGCCATATTGGTCTGCGTGCGTTGGATTTAGGGCAGATGCTTGCCGAACTGTTCGAGGCCAAGCACTTCAAGGACATCGATGCGGCCGTGTGGATAATGCAGGGGCTGATTGAGAGGTATGCGCCGCTCACGTTAGACATGGCGTTTCGCGCGGCGACGCATGTTGGCGTGCATCTTGTGTGTTGGAGCGTGGTGCCGGGATGGGGCTCGCAGCAGCAGATTGAGGATGTGGTGCGCATTGGCAGGGACTTTATCGTCAAGGGCTGGCAGAGGGATCGAGACTGGTTTGTCGAAGATGGGACGCTGGCGTGTTTGTTCGAGAGAGAGTACCGGTCGTGATAGATTTGTATATTCAGATTCCCAGCCGTATGGGCGATAATGATGATAATGAAACGCTCAAAATAAAATACCACAAACTCGCCAAGCGTACCAACTTTGCTTGGCGGGACCACAACGGTCAACGGAGAATAATTACTATTAATAATCGATTATTTGGCCGTGTTTCCGTGGAACGATAGGCTGAGAGCGACCAGCGCTGGCGCCGCATCGCAGTGATAGTGGCTGGCCGAGTCGGGGAACAGGCTGTGACGCGAGCTAGCAGGTCTAGTGCGCTGGTTTGGTGGTAGCGAACTGTAAAAGCCCAGTCCAAGTGGTGTGCCGGAAGCCGGACAATTTGACACCGGGATATCGGCCCAAAAAGCAGAGCCCGTTCCCTCGGGGGGTAAACGGTGAACACCACATCTCACGCCAAAGCAATCACAGATCGCGTACACGCCATGGAGGAGCCTGCCACAGCACCGTGGGGCCTGAGCATCAGCGACGCCGACTTTGAAAAGCTTAAAGCCGGCTTGGAGCCTCAGGACCAGGATGACAAATGGCGCGTCTCAGCCAGGAGTCAGAGCCAGAGCGGCCAAATCTCCATCCACTTTGCTCGCAGCGGGACTGGCAAACAACTGTATCTACTTGTGCTGAAGCCAAGTGACGGTAATGGCGCGAAAATCGAAGCCATCACCTGGGAGCAGAACAAGGGCGGAATTCGCATCTCGGAGGAGCAGGCCAAGAAGGAAGTCGTGATCCTGGCCAGACGCCTTTTGGAGTGCGATTTTGAGGCGCTCCCGGACTATGACGTCTCGGACCTGTGGAATCATCCTGCTGCCCAGATTGGCTCCGTCTGAGCAGACTTTTGTACTTAGTGAGACAGACTAGCAGTTGGACGGAGCGGTTGCTGCCTGTGCCGACGGCAAAGGAGGCTGAGCCTCAGCTGATTAATCTTCCCATTTAAGTCAACTCTCCCCCGCTGCAACTGCCAGCCTCGCAACTCCAAACAAACATCACTCGCTTGTTGTGCATCCCTTCCCTAGCTGTATCCCGACTGCGTTGACTGATTTGAATCTTACTGCGTCGCACCCCACAATGCCGTCTCTCACAGGGGTCTCCAACTACTTCGCCCGGCGAGGAGACTCGCAGCCCGGCGAAGACCAACCTCCGTTCCCCGTGCTGGGCTTCACCACTTTCGTGATCACGCTGCTCCTCTTTTTCGTCGCCAGCGCATGCGTCGACTACGTCTACGGCAAGGTGGTTGCCACTCTGGCCGCCGTCGAAGACCCGAACCCTGACGTCTACGTGCGCATCGAGAACGACAGCAATGTCGAGAACCCGGTCAACGACGCCGACCTGCCTCCCCCCAAACCCATCACCAGTTCGCTCCGCAGCACCCTGGCCCATCTACAGGCCCGTGCTGGCCGTCTGTCGCGATTCCGGGGCATCCGGCTGTACCTATTGATTGCCATCGCCGTTAATCTGATCGCCTCTCCCATTGCGGCCATCACCGGCGGCGGCCTCCTTGGCAATGCTCTGGGCCGGTTTGTCGCTGAAATCATCGTTTCCAACCTCCGCGTCGGCTGGATCCATGCTGTCATCTCGGAGCCCTCGACCAAGTCGCTCTGGTCTCGCATTCCGGCCTGGCGTAAGACTACTGTGAAGGCCGCCCCGGTCGCTGCTATTCGTGCTGTATGCTCACAACTGGCGACCTTTATTCCTCTCTTCGTTGCGTCCGGCACCAGCATGATGGCCAACCCGTCCGACATCGCCCCGACTGTCTTTGTTTCTGGCGGCCTGGGCCTGACCGCCCTTTATTTGGTCTTGTACGTGCTCATTCAAATGCCGGCCGAAGTTACCTTCATCCGCGTCGCTGCCTCGATGCTTCCCGAGGACGACGAGGCCATTGTCCCTTTTGACCGCTCGTTTGGCGGCAAAGTGACCCCTGAGATTGTAGGCGGCAAGGGAAAAATAGGAATTTTAGACGCATGGCGATCCTTCAACTGGGGCTCGCGCATGCGCTTCCTCAACGTTGTCGGCCGGGTCTTCCTCCTGCAGATTGCCCTGTCGCTGGTCTTTGCCCTGGTGCTGATCGCGCAGGTGTTTATCTTTTTCGGCGACCGCATCCAACAGTCCGGCTCGCTCGAGGTCTCCATGTAATAACCCTTGTGGGAGTGACTGGCTTATATATATAAAAGATCACGATGTACCTGGTTCTCTGGACATGTCTGTTAATACACCCTCTTTTGACTTTGCATAAAATCAGTACAAGTATACTATATATAAAAGATCACGATGTACCTGGTTCTTTGGACATGTCTGTCAATCAACTTCTTTTAACTTTGCATAAAATCAGTACAATTATTCTATATAGCACCCTCTAAGCACGGGTGATTGGTGGCGCGATACGTTATAACCTCATGCGGTGGCGGTGGGACGTTTCCGGCTTCACGCTGGCACTAACCTCTTCGCCATTGCTTTATCCGCCCCACGCCTCCCACTCTCCCTCTCTGACGCTCACTGTTCCTCAAGAACTGTCGCTGTCTGCCTCTTGCTAATTATCTACGCCTTTTCTTTTGCTCAACCCACCGACGTCCTTCTCTCTACATCGCTCGTCCTGTCGATCCGTCACAGACTCTCCCCGCTGTCGATCCAAAACCCCTCACTGTCGCTCTAGACTCGACTCGACACAGACACACAGACACACATCACAATGGCCACCACAGCGGCTGGCCGCATGCTCTCGCGTCAACTGCAGCAAATGCAGTCGGACAAGGACATTCCCGGAATTAGTTGCGGCCTGGTCGACAGCAACGTGTTTGAATGGGAAGTCATGCTCATGATTTCTGATGATTGCAAGTTTTATGGCGGTGGTTTCTTTCGTGCCCGCCTCAGTTTCCCCTCGGAATACCCTCACATGCCCCCGAAAATGAAGTTTGAGACGCCGATTTTCCACCCGAACATCTATCCGAATGGGGATGTCTGTATTTCGATTCTGCACCCGCCGGAGGAGGACAAGTATGGATATGAGTCGGCCGCCGAGCGATGGTCGCCTGTGCAAACGCCCGAGACGATTTTGTTGTCTGTGATTTCTATGCTGTCGAGCCCGAATGACGAGAGCCCGGCGAATGTAGAGGCTGCACGACTGTGGAGGGATGACCCGAAGGAGTTTAAGAAACGAGTGAGGAAGTGTGTCCGGGAAAGTCTTGGAGAGGATTGATTTTTCTTTTCCTTTCATCTGAATTTGGCCTATTCAAAACGGCCATGATTACCCCCGACTGGATCCTTTCCTGTCAACTCTACGCCCTGATTTCAAACACACGCAGTTGCTTTCAACGATACTTTCCACAACAACACGAAACAAAGCTTGATCCGTGATGAGCTGCATACTTTCTGGTTTTCTTGGCGGATAACTCTCACCTCTTTTCAGTCTGTATTGCATTTAGGTCGGTTTCCGGACGGTTTCCGTGGGATGCGTGCATGCTACTTTTTTTTCTCTATGACCTCATGCTCATGCCCAGCGTCTTTTTTTTTCTTCCTTTTTTTTCCGAATGAAAACACTTTTCTTGGAAGTTGGGGCGGCGTTATGTGCTTGATTTTCATACATGTTGATATTGATATATGGTTGGTAGTGAATGGACATCTTCAATTTTACGGACGTAGGTTTGGTTCATAACTTGTCGTGACATGTAAAAGAATATTTAAATCCATGTAATATCAACCTGCAATTACACTCTTCCTCGATCTAAATCGATAAATCAACATCCAAGTGGTGAGCGAATGATCTGATGTCCCAAAACGGAAGCCGCGCCAAGCCTTTTTATTTTGAATGTTTTCAATGTTTCCTCGACCTTTCCACCTCTGCTCGACTCGTCGCAAGACAAAGTAAGAAGTATTCCAGGACAATGTGAACAAATTGCAAATTTAAGCCAACATGGGAGATGCGCTCGACCTCAACCTTTTCCCCTCCTGCTACGACTGCCTCGCATGGTCCGACGACGGCGAGCTGGCCATCGCCGCCGGTGACGCGGTGCATCTTCAGGTGTGCCCTCTTTCTCTTTCACAAATAAAGAAATATAAATACACAGAATTTTCGTATTAACTGGAACAAAAGCTCCCCCAATGGAAACCCAACTGGGTGCACCCTCTCTTCGAAAAAGAAAAATCCACACCATGGACATCAACCAAAATCCGCGCCAACGTCTTCACCCACCGCGAATGGGAGGTGAGCTGGCCATCCAACCGCGACGATTTTTCCATTGGCGCCGAGCAGTCGCTGAGCACTGTCGCTGCGCTGGCCTGGTCGCCGCAGGGCTTGGGAAAGCATCGACGCTGTGTGCTGGCTGTGCTGACGTCGAATTTGTTGTTGTCGCTGTATGAGGCGGATGGCCAGCGGAGGACTTGGTCGCGCGTTGCGATTGTTAATGATGCTATCGAGGCGTACTTTAATGTTAAAGAGAAGGAGATGAAGGAAAATGACCAGAATTTGCTGCGCAAGAGCAGGGTTAGATCGTTTGCGTGGTGTTCGCCGTTGAAGAGTGAGGATGGTCACGATGATCAAGGAAATGGTGGCATGCGCTGGGGAGAGCAGGTGCTGGCTGTTGCGACGGATGATAATGATGTCGTGCTTGTTCAAGTGAAACGTGACGTTTCATCGGTTGATAGGAGTGTCTACTCTTTCAATGTTGTTTCACACCTGGCGCTTAATCAGCAAGCCAAAAAATATCCTATGACGCCGGGGCCGTCACTGTGGGCAGATGCCATGGAACAAAAGGCGAGAATACTGCATGTAGCATGCGGGCCATGGAGGAGAACGACAGACGACTTCGGTGCCATGATTGCCGTGGTTCACGGATCTAGATTGCAGCTTATCAATACTCAAGCCAAAACAGTTGCTGGAAAAGATGGGGAAAAGAAAGTCGAAGCTCAGATGTCACATACACCGGAGAAATGGCTCTCTGGGTTGGATTTGGATCGTGTCAACTTCACCGGTCCCCTGAGATGGATTCCCTCAGTAGGTGTCCTGCGTTTGTAATATCTGAATTGCTGCTGACAGGAACAGGACGACAATAGAATTCTACTGGTAATAGGCTGTCTCGGTGGACGTGCCACCATTTGGTGCGACACCAGTGCCTATCTCAACCAGTCGACAGACAAAAACCAGCCAGTCTTTCGCCAGCATTCCTTTCAAGAAGAAGGAAGTGGTTTCTTCAGTATGGGCGCTAAATACCACCAACACAACGAGGCCATGACCGGTATGCTTCCCGAAATGATACTTCTAGTTTAATACTGACAATAAATAGGTATAGTAGTACTCAACAACCCAGATACCCCCAAAGTCTACATGACCACCCTAGGCCCCGTCTCCGAGACAATTGCCCTCTCTGTCATTGGCACTGATTTCGAAGAAACCGTACAAATGATGCCTTCTCCATGGGTAGAGCACATGGAGCGCTACAGACAGCGCTACAACATCCAATACGAACTCGGCGACATGACCGTTGCGCGGACATGGGGCCTTGCTTCGTTTCGCGGCTGGCTGGCCGTTGCATTCTCAATGCACCCCGGCGATGTCTTGGAATATACCATCCGAGCGGAAGAAAACACCATCGTCCTTTTTGTACCCCCAGACGACCCGGACGCGGTATTCCCGGAGCCGCCTGATACATCCGAGGAACATGTAGCGGCAGCCAGAGATGACATACTGAGATTGATTCTGTCTTCTGCTCACCAACTGCAAAAGAATGATACCCGCTCCGCCAGACTCGTCTATGCCGCATGCATGTGCGCTATAATCACTTACCAGCCAGAGAACCAAAAGCAAGCCCAAGACCAAACACCGCTCCTCACTCTAACCCAAAACGCATTCACCCACCTCTCCTCCACTTTTGACCTCCCCATCACCGAAGAACTATCCTACTGCGCTGACATCGCCTCGCTCGCCCCTCCTACCACCGACATACAAGACACCCGATCCACAGTCCTCATCCCCGCAAAACCAACCTCAGTCCTTAAGGGCCCCGGTGGCTGGATATTCGAGTCTTGCCAGACCTGCTACCGACGGAAAAACGAGATTGTCGGTCTGAACTGGACTGGGTATCAGATGGCGGTTTGCGAGAATGGACATCGATGGAGTATGTTCCCTTTCCTTTCTATTTTTTGGGTCAAAAATTACTGACGGATATAGATCGCTGCAGACTCACCTTCCTCGCTATTCAAGAACCGTATATTTCCTTGTTCTGCTCTGTCTGCGACACAAACTGTCTCGCGCGGAATAGAGGGGTGGGATATACGCTGAACCGGGATAGTGATGTTGTTATGGTTGATGAGCAAACGGATGTGATCAAGGGGGAAAATGCAGAGAACGGGCATGGAGAAGACGAACAGGCAGAAGAGAGTGAAAAAGAAGAAAGGGCAGAGTTGTATGATCGGTTGTATGATCGATATGATGTTTGTGCGTATTGTGGGGGGAAGTATCAGGACGAATGATGTAGACTATATTTAAAGATTTAAAAAAGTCTTGATGGTAACATTAAAAATCCACGCAAAAAGTATGTACAATATGTAGTATAATACCCCTTCCCTATGTATCCATAGACCCGTCGGTCCTTAAAATGAAACAATTGACATAACTCGACGTCTTCCCTATATATATGGCATCCTATTGCCAGTCCCATTCCCCACACACCAGCACTTCCCCTCGCCTTCTCGCTCGACTTGCACGACGACGTCCATGTTCTTTTGACCGAGGTACTCCACGGCGCGTTTGCGCACGTCTTCGAGATCGGCGCTGCGGGAGGCGATGATGTGAATCATGCCGAGGGTTTTTGCTTCGGAGTGGACGTGGCCGTGGTCATGCGAATGGTCGTGGTCGTGATGATGGTCGTGATGATGGTCGTGATCGTGGTCGTGATCGTGGTCGTGGGAATGAGAATGGGAATGGTTGTGAGTAGAGTGGTTGTGGCTGTGGGAATGACCGTGACCGTGTCCGTGACCATGGTCGT
Organism: Talaromyces wortmannii; assembly: GCA_001939245.1. NCBI lineage: Eukaryota > Fungi > Ascomycota > Eurotiomycetes > Eurotiales > Trichocomaceae > Talaromyces > Talaromyces wortmannii. The sequence continues at coordinate 243,070 of MJVA01001004.1, read as the reverse complement.
GGCCATGGTCATGTCCAGACGACGAAGAAGTATCGTCGAGCCAGAACTTGGGGACTGTGTATCCAACCACGCCCCTCAACGTACTAATCCCAGCGAGGGTATCTCTCAGGTTGTACTCCACATCTGCTGGCAAGGTGAGTAACAACGAAGACGCAGTGCTCGATACTAGCGGAACGGCAGAGGCAAAAATCAGAATGGCAATGATGCACGAAGCGATGGGATCAAAGCCCGACCATCCGTAGAAATGAACGAGGATCGTCGAGATGACCACAGCCACAGACCCCAATGTGTCGGCCATAATGTGCAGGAAAATACCGTGCATGTTTTCATTGCCGTGCGAGTGGTCATGGCCGTGGGAGTGACCGTGATGCGCGTGATCAAAGGCCATGATGCCAACAAGGTTCACGGCAAGACCGGCAATACTGACGATGAGTAGTTCTTGAATTCGGCGCATTTCGCTGCCGGACATCAAACGTTCAATCGCCTCGTAGACGATTTCAATGCTGATGATCATGAGAAAGATTCCATTGGCAAACCCTGAGAGAGTATCGACTTTGCCATAGCCATAAGGGAACCGCTCGCTGGGAGGCCATCTGCTCATGACTGCGGCCGACAGGCCAACAACAAGAGCGAGACAGTCAAAGAACATGTGAATACTGTCGCTAAGTAAGCCAAGCGAGCCAGTGACAAACCCGTATGTCAGTTGGACAAGCATGAAGCCAAAATTAAGACTGGTCCAGTTAGCATAGAACTTCGATTTCAAAATGAAGTACATACCACATAAAGTAGAAAATCCGCCGAGAGTCATCCTCTGACAGAATGCTGTGTAAAATTGGCAACGACTCTCCATGCTGGATTAAAAACTTTGTAATAAATGACGTTTCGGTCTTGAAACGCGTCGGCTCGCCTGGCTTGGGGTCGTCAAAAAGTGCAGCAAAATAGCAACCGGTCGCCAATATCGACCATGACAAATGTGCAATGCGACTGGTTTCTTCATGTGGCACGGCACTGGTAAGTACCATAACAAGAGCTACCGTCGCAAAGCCCGCTTTCTGACGAGAACGCAACCCAAATGGCGATGAAAATGTGTATGACAATGCAAAGGTCCCAGCAACAGCTAGCGTTTTGATCAAATCGAAAACCCCAAACGAAACTTGCGCATCATTAAACGGCGACGTTAGGACGGCCAGAACTGCAGCACCTCCACCGGCAAGCAAGGTAAGCTGGACGTCTTCTGGAGATGCAGCGAGCGGACTGCGAAGTAAAGCCAAGGTTTGCTGATCAGCAAGGGCAGAAAAGAAATCTCCCAACTGTGACGCCGAGTCGACACTCGGTTTCTGAGTTGCCGGAATGGAATCTCTTGGAGTTGGGAAAGGAGGACGGAGAACGAATATCGAAACTGCGAGCGCAACATATCCACGAAATGATTGGGTATCAATAGGAAAATCGTATCCAAGCACATTCAAGACCACAAACAACGACAAAACGAACAGTGATGCTCTTTTACTCCCGAGTCGTTCCTGTAGTGAGGCGCTTTTCTCACCCTGGTTGAATATCACCGGAATACCAGCGGCATACGTCAAGCCCAGCGCGAGAGCCACCATTGTTCCACCAATAACCATCCCAGAGTATATAGGAAGCCCGATCGACACGACATGTATCAGAGCCTTTTTTGCCGAGCTAGCGTTGAGCTGTACATTCGTCATGCTCGGAAGAGCCTGCCCAGCTCGGAGGCGTCGAAGTAGGGATACACCGCCAATGCAAAGCATTGTAAAGGAAACCAGGACGAGCGTACGCCACCATACCGTGTCCACCGATGTTTCCGGCGAGTAAGTTTTCATGAATTTTTGTTTGGCAGCGGCTGACTTGAGCATCCTCCAGACTTTATGCGATGTCGGTGCCGTGTATGACCTTAGATACCACGAAAGGACGGACCATGGAAGCGCCGTGAGAACACCGGTGACGATTTCATAGCTGTGATTGTTAGCGCAATCCTCCACAATGGTTTAATACTTCGACCTACCTCAGTGGGACCTGCTCCGACGCTTGGAACGGAATTGAGTATGCGTCCGAAGCTTTGTTTGCTTGGACCGGGTTCTCCTCGGAGCCGTCTGCTGTTATTCCCAGCCCATTGCTAATCAAAGAGTGAGAGTGCCTATGGCCGTTTGCATGCGAGTGCGAATGCGAATGCGAATGCGTATGAGAATGGGAGTGCGAGTGCGAGTGCGAGTGGGAATGAACGTGTGAATGCGAGTGCGAATGGCCGGCTTCCGTCGCCGCAGGACCGGAAGTCGAGTTCAATTCATGTGTATGCTCCTCGTGGTGTTCGGCATGACCCGGAGAGTGATGCTCATGCTCATGATCATGGTGCTCTTCCTGAATGCCTCCCTCCGTAATCACTGGCGATGTGAAAGCGGTCTGTGACTGGTTGCCCGAGCGCGAATGTCCGCGCGGAGGTCTTCGACTGTGACCAAACGAGCCGGAGGGCATGTGCGAGACAGCCGGTCTCGTGGACGAAGTTGACATTGTTCCTAGCCCTTGCCGGTTATGACACCAGTTGACCCAACAGCATTTATCCCGAAGCTTTTATCTGGCGAAAGACATCGGGGGGATGATTCGACGAGCGGGGGAAAGCGTTTGAGCGTCTGAGCCGCGGCTGCCAAGGAATAGGGCTAAAATAAAACCGACTCGGACAGTGCGATCAATGCAAAGCGTGCTCAGCCAGTCTGCGAGCGCGAGCGTGGCATGTAGGAATTGCCAACAGGACAGTGATGACAGCCTGGTCTTCAGTTGGCCGTCGTCAGTTGTAACTGTGAAGAAGGCAAGACCCGCCTTGGCGCCGCCCGTGAAAAGGGGCGGCTTGCTTAGTGCGCGATAAGCAAGCAGTTCTTGCAGCTCCCCGCATTGTTCCTGCACCCAATGCTTGCATTGACGTGTCCTGCTCGACTGTCAGGACTGTCAGAACTCTGGCTGCTTCGTCCTATGGCTGGTTTTAACTACAGCCTGATGGCGACTTCGTGAACACCCGAGCTTATTCGTGATGATCGAGACCGCCATCAGCATCGCCTTTTGGGCGTCGAGCCTCCTCACCTTGGTGATTCTTCTTCTGCCGTCGCAGTACAACCCTCAGAAAGCTCGCCAGAATGGATCCGACAAGACCCAAGTCAGCGTGCAGATTCTCGTCCTGGGGGACATTGGCCGCAGTCCGCGAATGCAGTACCATGCCTTGAGCATTGCTCGTCGCGGAGGCCACGTCAACATTATCGGCTATAACGGTCAGTTGTTGCGCTTTTATTCACAAAATTATAACTAATACATATACGATTACTACAGAGTCCGATCCTCATCCCGATCTTACATCCAACAAGGCCATATCAATCGTGCCGCTTCCTCCGCATCCAGCATTCCTCCAGACAAGCAACAAACTTTTATTCCTCCTCTTCGCGCCGCTCAAAGTCCTCTTCCAAATTGCCTCATTATGGGCTTGTCTCGCGTACCGGACGAAACCAGCCAAATGGATGCTGATCCAAAATCCTCCTTCTATACCGACTCTCGCCCTCGCATCCGTTGTCTGCTTTCTTCGGCAGACTCGGCTCGTCATCGACTGGCACAATTTTGGATACTCGATACTGGCGCTGAAACTGGGGGATCAGCACCCCGTGGTGCGGCTGTCGAAATGGTATGAAAAGGCCTTTTGCGGCATGGCAACTGCCCATCTGTGTGTGACAAGGGCCATGGCCCGTGTCTTGAAAGAAGACTTTGGAATTACACAGGCCCCGATTTTGCCTCTGCATGACCGACCCGCAAGCCACTTCAAGCCTATACTGGATAACGCAGAGAGAGTACAATTCCTGCAGTCATTACCGGAAGCAGCAGCAGTGAAATCTGAATTGGAAACCGGGGAAGCTCGGGTACTGGTCAGCTCGACGTCTTGGACAGCAGATGAGGATTTCTCGGTATTAATTAACGCTCTTTGCCAATATTCAAAAATCGCATCCACCGAGAATCCATCTTTACCCCGAGTACTAGCAATAATCACCGGAAAAGGCCCTCAGAAAGAAATGTATCTCAACGAAATATCTGCCTGCGAAGCCGCCGGCAAGCTAGAAAAAGTAACGATCACAACTGCATGGCTCACGACACTGGACTATGCCAAACTCCTTGGCTGCGCATCGCTCGGTGTTAGCTTACATACTAGCAGCAGCGGGGTCGACTTGCCCATGAAGGTCGTGGATATGTTTGGGGCTGGTCTGCCCGTTGTTGGATGGAGTCGCTTCGAGGCGTGGCCAGAGCTCGTCACTGAGGGCGTTAATGGGCGAGGATTCGGAAGCGCACAGGAGCTAGCTGAGCACCTTACGGATTTGTTTGGCAGGCCGGAAAAGCTAGAGAGCTTGAAAGAAGGCGCTCAAAAGGAGAGCTTGCGCCGATGGGATCAAGAATGGGACCCCATTGCGGGGAAACTATTCGGACTGGTAGACGCAAAGGAGAAATAGCTACAAAAATTTATGTAGAAAATAAGCCAATTGATAGGTCGTCAGTATCTACATACATCAAATATACAATATAGTCACTCATCACAATGTGAACACGCTTAACCAATCACCAAGGGTATTTTTCATGAAAAAGGGTTGTTTACTCGACCTTGTCGAGTTTCTGGACAACAAGAGCCGTGGCAGCACCACCGCCGTTGCAGATAGCTGCAACACCGTATTCACCTGGCTTCAGCTGGTGAAGAAGGGTGGTCAGGATACGAGAGCCGGAGCTACCGAGAGGATGGCCGAGCGAGATGGCGCCGCCGAGCTCGTTGACGCGGGCGTTCTGGAGGCCGAGAATCTATTGCTATGATTAGTATGAGGGTTTTTGTAATAGAAGGTAGGGGGCATGCCTTTTCGTTGGCCTTGATGACCGCGGCGAAAGCTTCGTTAAACTCCCAGACTGCGACCTGGTCTTTGGTGATACCAGCCCTCTCGAGGGCGATTGGCACAGCCTTGGCCGGGGCAACTGGGAAATCGACAGGGTCGATAGCCGCGTCTGCAGATGCGACAATACGAGCGAGGGCGCGGTTTCCAGAGCCGTATTGCTGAGCAATCTCGCGGTTGGCGAGAACCAGCGCAGAGGCGCCGTCGTTGAGCGTAGAAGCGTTTCCGGCAGTGACAGTGCCGGTACCGTCGCGAACAAAGGCGGGCTTGAGGGCCTTGAGCTTGTCGACATTCAGGGACTCAAAGCCTTCGTCCTTGGAAATCACTGTCTCGCCCTTTTTGTTTTTGATGGTGACGGGGGCGATTTCTTCGGCGAATTTGTTCTCCTTCCATGCCTGCTGGGCTCGTTCGTAGGATTGAATGGCGTATGCGTCTTGCTCCTCGCGGGTAATGTTGTGCTTGGTGGCGGTTCTCTCGGCGCAGACACCCATGTGGAATTGGTTGTAGACGTCCCAGAGACCGTCCTTGATCAGCCCGTCTTCAACCTTCAAGTTGCCAAACGCAGGCAGTTGGCTGGAACGAGGCAAGTAGTATGGAACCTGCGTCATACTCTCCATACCTCCCGCAACTTGAGCTTCGGCGAGACCCAGTTGGATGTTCTGGGCGGCAAATACGACTGCTTTCAAGCCGGACGAACAGACCTTGTTGATCGTGATGGCTTCAACTGTGTTGGCCAGACCGGCCAGAATAGCGGCTTGTCGGGCGGGCGCTTGGCCAGAATTTCCTTGAAGGACTTGTCCCATGTAGACATCTGAGATTTTCTCGACGGGCACGTTGGACTTTTCGAGGGCGGACTTGATGGCGACGGAGCCGAGCTGAGGGGCAGTGAGAGAGGCGAAGGAGCCGTTGAACTTGGGAACGTATTAGCAAGTTGTCACCGCAGGTATTTCGTATGGATTTATTTAAAGGACAAGACAAACTCACCTTTGCGGTCGGAGTTCGAGCTGCACTCAGGATGTATGCTTCTTGAACCTGCTTTGCGAGCTTCCCAGAAGTGCTAAACTGCCGTCGGGGCAGATGGCCCGCCTGGAGGGCGAGACGGGCTGTTGCTCTTGATGCTTGCATCGTGGGTATATTAAAATGACAAACGGAAGCCAAGGGCTGTATGAGACAAAGATGAAAGAGAGAGGAGAAGTGTGAATTGAAAGGAGGAGGTTGTTCCGCATGCATGCGTTCCACCTTGGATATCCGAGGAGTCGGGCCGAGGCTATCCGCTCTGCCCAGGGAACTGGCGTAAATGACAAGGTGAAGCTATGGCAATGTGTCTAAATTTAAACTAGAGAATTATAATAAAATTTCTCCCAATATATATGTGTTTATTTGAGATAAGAGTGTGCTCGTGACCATTCCATTGCGTCTCGACTCGCTATACTAAGTAACCTGATTTGCATGTGCTTGTCAGCATCTTATCAATCGACCGCACCACGTCTAAAATTAAACTTTGCGGCAGGTTGATCGCACAGACAATGCTAGCACTGCTATCATTGACGTCTCTCTGGCCATAGCAATAATAAATGAACATAGCGATCCTAAATGGCATGTTTACGCGGTCACGTGAGCACGCCCAATCCCGGCGCGCTGATTGGCGGGGGCCCCGGCTATCGGCGAGACGATCGGTTTGGGTTGGCTTGACGCCTCCACCCGCATCACGCATCACGCATCAGCTGCTCCTCTGCTCCTTCTCGACTTGCTCTTTGTTTCTCGAAGAATACCTTCGTCTCGATTGCAACGCTTCTGAGAGAAGCTCCTACTGAGTGGCCTTGACCTCTGGGATAACCATCCCTTTGTACCCCTCACCTCTCTTCCCTATCTATCTCTCTGTTCCTGACACACACCCCCGCCGCCGCAATGTCGACTTCCGCCCGCCGCCGTTTGATGCGTGACTTCAAGGTTCGGTTCCCCGAGATGTTATGAACATCTATCTAGGAGATCAAGGAGATCCGTGCAATACCGAGTTCGCCCAAAACTAACTATCAGCAGCGTATGCAAACAGATCCCCCCGCCGGCGTTTCCGCGTCCCCTGTCGCCGACAATGTTATGACCTGGTACGGCATCAAGTTATCACCACCCACCTCGCAGATAACACAATTCTAACAACTTGCAACACAGGAACGCCGTCATCATTGGCCCCGCAGATACCCCGTTTGAAGACGGCACTTTCCGCCTCGTCATGAACTTTGAAGAGCAGTATCCCAACAAACCCCCCGGCGTCAAGTTCATCAGCCAGATGTTCCATCCCAACGTGTACGGCACCGGCGAGTTGTGTCTCGACATCTTGCAGAACCGCTGGAGCCCCACCTACGACGTGGCCGCCATCCTGACCAGCATCCAGAGGTAGGAGTCCTGATTAGGAATCACCGTTGATCACGTGCTTACGCAGATGGCAGTCTTCTCAACGACCCCAACACCTCGTCACCCGCGAATGTGGAGGCGTCTAATCTCTACAAGGATAACCGCCGCGAGTATGTTAAGCGAGTGCGCGAAACGGTGGAGAAGAGCTGGGAAGACTAGGGCCAAGCGACTGGCTGGATGGAATTGGCGTGTTCTATTTTTCCGTTTCTTACAATCTCCTCACGATACGCGCAAGGGAAGGGGCTGCGACTCGGCCAGCCCCGAGGTTTCTTGCATCTTGCACAGCGTGGAGTTCTGGCGTGACACGGGGGTTTATGATGCTATCTGCTCTCACTACGAACGCTGCTATTTGTTTGCATTGAGCGCTTATGGTTTTTCTTTTCTTTTTTTCAATATGATAGGTAAATGGGTTAATTACACAGACATACATAAAAAAAATCAAATAATTATCATGCCAAACAGACACATACAGATTGCTCGGAAATCTACCCCTCCAGCGATCACGTTTAGGTTCAACCGTGCAGGACGGCGCGCTAGGCCCTTCTGGGCTGGCTCCACCCCAGTAACCGGCAATCTTGAATCAACAAGTTGGTTGTTTACGCCGAGCCCAAAACACCATTTTGTACATCTTGCGTTCCCCGTGACGTCTCGCTGCCGTTCCTCTTTTTCCTTTCTGTTTATTCTATTTGCCTTGTTTTCTGCGTACGTCACGCCTTCCGCTCTGGAGTGGATGCTCTGTTTCCAGTAGCGGCGGGTGCGCGTGTTTCGACCTCCGCACGTGAACCCCCTGACGTTCTATCAGTTTCCTATCTGCCGGATCCTGCCCAGTCTGTGCGACCACGATATCAATCTCCAGTCTCTGCAACCGGTCTTGTTTTCTGTCTCTGCTGCGTTTGTGTCGACTCCCCTCGCGACCTTCGCATCTCCCCCGCGCTGGGGCTGATAAACCTGTCTCCGGATCTTGCGGTGTGGCCCGTGGTGGGATTGACCGATAACCAGGATGGCGTAAGAACTCGCTCGCTTTTCGCTTTGCTGCGCCGTTTGATTTTCTCTTTTGGATTTGCACTTGCAATCTGCATGATGCTGGCTTTGACTTGATTTCCTATACTAACGCTTTTCGCAATGACAGGTCCGCCGGCTCCAGTAACTCCAACACCATCAAGGGTATGTGTCACTTGCGCTCGTCGGTAACAATCCGCTCACCTTTCTACCACAGTCGTTGCGAGGTTTCGGCCGCAGAATAAAATCGAACTTGGATCTGGAGGAGAGCCGATCGTGGAGTTTGAATCAGAGGACACATGTAAAATCAACGTAAGGACAACTGACAGCGCAGACGAAGAAAAAATCAACAGGCGAACGTAACTGACACTGGGCGCAGTCGCGGGATAACTCCGGTTCCTTTACCTTTGACCGAGTGTTTGGCATGGACTCGAAACAAAACGACGTCTTCGACTTTTCTATCCGAGGCACAGTGGACGATATCCTCAATGGCTACAACGGAACCGTTTTCGCCTACGGTCAGACTGGTGCTGGTAAATCGTATACGATGATGGGAACGGACATTGACGACGACATGGGAAAGGGTATTATCCCGCGTATTGTCGAGCAGATGTTTGCCTCGATTCTGACGAGTCCGAGCAACATCGAATACACCGTGCGAGTGAGCTATATGGAAATTTATATGGAGCGCATTCGCGACTTGCTCGTCCCTCAGCACGACAACCTCCCCGTTCACGAAGAAAAGTCTCGCGGAGTCTATGTCAAGGGTCTTTTAGAAATCTACGTTTCCAGCGTGCAGGAAGTCTACGAAGTCATGCGCCGCGGAGGAGCCGCCCGAGCCGTGTCTGCAACCAACATGAACCAGGAATCGTCTCGATCGCACTCTATTTTTGTGATTACAGTTACACAGAAGAATGTTGAAACAGGTTCTGCAAAGAGCGGCCAGCTCTTCTTGGTCGATTTAGCAGGTAGTGAAAAGGTTGGCAAGACTGGCGCAAGCGGACAGACGCTCGAGGAGGCCAAGAAAATCAACAAGAGTTTGAGTGCGCTCGGAATGGTTATCAACGCTCTTACCGACGGAAAATCGACACATATTCCTTACCGTGATTCGAAACTTACTCGTATTTTGCAAGAATCTTTGGGTGGTAACTCTCGCACGACCCTGATCATCAATTGTTCCCCCAGCAGTTACAACGATGCCGAAACGGTTTCAACATTACGATTTGGTGTGCGAGCCAAGGCAATCAAGAACAAGGCGAAGATCAACGCCGAATTGAGCCCTGCCGAGCTGAAGCAGCTGCTGAGGAAAGCCCAGGGACAGGTTACAAACTTTGAGAGCTATATTTCAAATTTAGAAGGAGAATTGAATATGTGGCGCTCAGGAGAATCAGTCCCCAAGGACCGTTGGACAGCACCAATCTCCGATACCATCGTTGCTCCTAAACCTCCTCGTCCAGCTACGCCATCACGTCTACACACCGAAGTTATCCGCGCGGAAACACCTAGTCGACCGGATTCAAGACTGGGAGACCGCTCGAGCACTCCAAGCATAGTGCTTGAGAAAGACGAACGAGAGGAATTTTTGAGGAGGGAAAATGAACTTCAGGACCAGATTTCAGAAAGAGAGACTTATATCAGCAACGTCGAGCGCAGTCTCCAAGAAGCAAAGGAAGAGCTCAAGAACATGAAGGAAACGTCATCACGAACTGGAAAGGACAACGAGAAACTGAATTCCGAAATAAACGAATTGCGCATGCAGCTCGAAAAGGTTTCCTTTGAGAGCAAAGAAGCAGGAATTACGATGGATAGCTTGAAGGAAGCTAACTCGGAACTGACCGCTGAACTAGATGAAGTTAAGCAACAGCTCCTTGATGCTCGTATTCGCGCCAAGGAGACAGGCGCTGCTCTCGACGAGAAGGATAAGAAGAAAGCGGAACGAATGGCGAAAATGATGGCCGGCTTTGATTTGAATGTCAACGTCTTTTCGGACAACGAACAGAGATTGAAGCATTTGATCGAGCAGGTGGACTCGCTTCACAAGGTCAGTGCCACTGGAGAAGCAGTTGCGCCTGATGATATCCTCGAGCTACGGGCTAGTCTTGTGGAAACGCAAGGCTTTGTGCGACAAGCCGAGCTCTCGATGAGTGACCGAAGCGAGATTCACGAGCTGCAGGACAGCAAGCGAGCTGAACTTGAGAAGAGAATCGTCGAGGTTGAAGGCCAATATCAAGAGGTGTTGGAGCGGAACCTAGGCGAAGGAGACGCAGACGAGATTCGCGAGAGACTAGAGAAGCTGTACATCGACCGCCGGGATGCTGAATCCAAGACCGTGGCCGATATCAAGGTGGATCTGGTCCGCAAGGAAGAAGAACTGGTCCAACTACGTCAAAATATCGCCGATTCGCAAGTCAAAGCGGCGACTAACGGCACAGCGTCCGCCACAGCTACGAATAAGACTCTGCAGCAGCAGATTGCAGACTTTGACAACATGAAGAAATCGCTGATGCGGGATCTCCAGAACCGCTGCGAACGGGTTGTCGAGTTGGAAATCTCGCTAGACGAAACTCGCGAGCAATACAACAACGTCCTGCGCACGTCGAATAACCGTGCCCAGCAAAAGAAGATGGCCTTTTTGGAACGCAACCTGGAGCAACTCACTCATGTCCAGCGGCAATTAGTCGAACAAAACAGTAGCTTGAAGAAAGAAGTTGCCATTGCCGAGCGCAAACTCATTGCTCGTAACGAGCGCATCGCTAGCCTGGAAAGCCTGTTGCAAGATAGCCAGGAGAAGCTCACCGCAGCCAACCATCGGTATGTAGAATTGTATGCAACCAACATATGGAAAAGCTTACTAACAATGTTTCTAGATTCGAGGCTCAATTGACGGCAGTAAAGGAAAGGCTAGAGGCGGCCAAGCAAGGGTCGACGCGAGGACTGGTTACATCCATGGAAGGGCCCTCTGGCTTTAGCTTTGGAGGATCACGCATTGCCAAACCGCTTCGAGGTGGCGGTGGCGGCGGCACAGATACCAATGGCACATCAGTGCAACAACAAGAATCGGCGACGAAAAGAGGGAGTTGGTTCTTTGATCGACGAGGATAAAGTACGGAACGCAATTTCATGGAATGGCATATCTACGTTGACTTTTTTTCTTTTCCCCGCTCACTGTCCTTGGCCTTGTTTACAATTCGTAAGCACCAGTAGAATATTATTCCCCATTCGTCACTTGCCTTGACGTGTTTATGAGATATATACTTTTTTTTATTTGTCTTTATCTTTATCTTAGATGTCCTCTCTTACCTCTTTCAATATCCGCCCCCCTTTTGTCTTAGTTTTAGATATCTTGAAGGCGTTAGACAGACTTCCCGAGACGAATGAGAAGATATGCACATGTGGAGTGTTGAGCGATTGTCCAGTGAAGAACAATAGTAAGGACTCTGAAAGAACTTGAAGAACAATATTAAGCTGCCAGCCGCTCCTATCCAGGAACCAGCCAAGGCGTTTCTTTCAGGAGTCAAAGCCCCGTGCGGTCTCGAGTGCATTTGAACATTATCAATGCGATAGAGTCATCCACATCAAAGAGGAGTAAAGGCGGATTCGGTGTGCATGTCAACTTTCGTTGGTCGAGAACGCAGGCTGGGTAACCTCGTCGAAGCCTCTTCATCAACATGAAAGAAAAACCATCCCTACAATCTATATTTGAGGATTCGATAGATGCGTGTTCAAGGATGAGAAACCGTCTTTGAAGATGCATAAATTGACGTGCGCTGCCCCTAAGTTAGAGAAGTGTTTCTCAACTAATTATAATACAACGATCTGAAAGACAAGTTTCTATAGCAAAGAAAAACCAGTAAGTAATAATACCAGAACTACAAGGAGTTGATACTAGTTTCTATCATTCTAACACAAGCTAGATACTCTCTCACCTTGATAAGCAAACAAGAATGGATCCCGAAATGACCTCTACCTCCACTATTACGACCAAATCCGAGTCCTTTGTGAAGACTACAGCATCCATTTCCACTAGTGGATGGATCTGTAGTGTTATGTAAAGAACAGATCTTTGATTGTTGGCTGAGGTGCTCCCAAGGCGATGGATGATGTTCGGTCATACATGTATATCAATTATGGATCTCCAGCTGGATATAGGGAAAACGAAAAACGACAAATGGGAGATTGAGGAGCAACCATTCGACTGGTGGATTAATTGATTCCGAGCCATTTTTCCAACATGAAGTTGTGAAGTTTTGATTCTTTTTAATTATTTCTTGATTGATTCAGCCATGGCAAATGGGCGGATACTTTATTTCACTTCTCATAACCGACTTTTGACTTGATTTTTAATTTTATTTTCTTGTATCTGGAGTTTCTTTGCACTGGGCTGGGTTACTTACATGAGATATTTCGTATAACTACCATCGTTATGCAGCCAAGGTTATTTTGATTCAATTCATTTGGTATCTATGAATTCCTAGCTGAATGCTTAACTAATGTTCTGATATTCAACTACTACCGTGGTTTCTGAGGATAAATGTAGTCTGACAGCAGTGAAGGCGTGGATGATCACCATGGAATTGACTCCTAGCAGTTCATAGGAGCCAATTCAACTTCCTGCCATATTAGTCCCAGCCGCTGGTCCAGCAATCCATCTGAGCGAATCCAACTTCCTTCCATGTCATTCCTAGTCGCTGGAAGAAGGCGAACAACGAATCCTTTGAAACGTATCCACGGTAGGTTGATTGCCACTGGGCAGCAAAAGACCCTTAAATTGTATTATCAGCCACTAAAGATCTTCTTCACAATTTATATTATTTTATGCTCTTACATTCAATAGGACCTAGCTCACCGAATCCCAGAGCCTCTATAACCCACGGCGCAACGAAGATGAGTACCCCAAGGGCAACGAGAGTGCAAAAGACGCTTGTTGCCACAGGATGATCATTTGCAAATTGGAAAGACTCATCCACAATCGAGCTTGCCAAATTGATGGTCAACGCACTAAAGCACCTTGATGCGACAATGATCTTGGTCGATCGATATGTATCGGCGACGACTGGGCGACGGTTTTGGGATAAGTCACTTGATAAAATATTTGAGCCTATGAATGCTGAATGGTATTAACAACTTTGTTGTCTCTTTATTTCTCGTGTTATTGACAGGTGATATTGATCATACCTGTGGACCAATATCAATACCTTATGTCAGGCTGTATTTGAAGTGTCAAAACGTAATTATACCCATCCTGGCACAGCCACTCTTAATGTCAACAGTGAAAAGCTACATATGTCAACGGTAAAGACGATGATCAAGTCTGATGATACTAGCATCTAAATTATTAAAGTCATTAATTAAATAAATAGTGATACGTATACTCTGCAGTAATTCCAAGGTCTCGTAAGTGTAGGAAAAGAAAGTCAAAGGCGGTGATAATGATTACCTGGATAAGCCAGGTACTGCTTCCTTAATTGCAGAGGCGCACCTCCAACACCAAGGGCCAACTGTCGGATTTTATCATCTGGCCTCGAGATATCCCTGACCACACCAGGCAAGTCGTCCAAGGCCTGAATTTTCCGCATACTCGTTCCAATGAGGAAGGGCAGGTGCTCTTGACCAAAAGCGGCACCCATGCGTAGCATGGTGAAGGCATCCAGAGTATAGGTCCAGCGATAGGAGGCTGCGGAATAGATTGCCAGACACAGCAACGGGATGATGTACAACGCCAACAGCATAGAACCAGCGATCAGTCCACCGAGGGGCATTGAGGGTAGACTTATTTGTTCTATGGCAGTAGTACTGTACTCGATCTCAATATCGCCGCCCGTATAAGTGTCAAACATGGCTTTTATGGCTAAGAAGCTGGCCTGTGTGAAGGCAAAAGTGGTGACTGCCAAGCTTTGACTGTCAGTTAAGGCTTGCATCCAAATTTCGATTGGAAGGCCTTCAATTTTTTGAGATACGACCCCCAAATTTGCGAGTGGAAATGGGTCTTGATACGATATGCTGTCAAAATATAGCTTCCATCCCGTGTCGTTCCCATAATCGTAGCTGTTCCAAGTCGCATTTTGTTGCGTGTCAGCATATGAGCCGGGTCCAAAAATGGCGAGGGCTATTAAAGTAAGCGGTCCCGGAACAGCTGGGTCAAAGTCATGATACTCGGACTGGCGACGAGATTTCTCCTCGTTACAATTAATACCCAAGCATATCGACGAGTTTCCCACTAATGGGCCCGGTCTCTGATTCGTCCTGAAATTTGGCAGTCTGAATGCACCTGCGGTCGTGTTCATAGTGACTACAAAGGGGGTGGTGTTGAAATAACCGCCGTACGCTCCAGTAACTTTGGTAGTTGGATTAACATACAACACCTCGGAAAAGTCCTGCCGCCCGTCGATGTTCTTCCATGGAGACTGAGTTCCGTTTATCGGCACGCAAACTTCCACCGTCAAGTTCACTTCGCTATTTGGGTACGTGTAAAAAGCGTAGAACCAGTCTTGTGTTTCGGAGCAATTAGATGGAAATTCACCGGCTGTCATATTCCGAATGATGGAGGAGGAGTTTACTCTCGGAATATATTGGTCACGGTATGGACCAGTGCTGAAATTGTTAGGAAGTTGTGCAAACCAATCGGTAGTGGAGTTGATCTCGCTCAGCACACCGGTATTCCCCCAGAGCTGGCTCTGGAAACCATTTATCCCGGGCGTTTGTAACTCATTACGCAATGCAAAAATGGAGGATCCAAACAGGCCCTCGTGAAGGATTTGTGGTATACTTTTCTCAAACTGAATGGTACCTTCAAACTCGACTTCACCCCACCTGTTAACCGGCTCAACGTAGACAAGACGATGTGAAAGAAAGAGAGATTGAATCGGATAAGTAATGGCACCAACAATATGCATGAAGATAGCCAGGACGAGTAATTTACTACCATAACGCTTGAATCCAGACGGATAGAACAGCAGGCGAAACCAGATGCGAGGATCCATCCAACCGCGATCTGCTAGGGTCATCACCTGGCGCAGACGGAGACTGTGCGCATCACGCTGGTTTTGCACATAGACAGCAGCGGCCCACGCGCAAACCAATGAGATAATCGGAATTGTTGCGACGCTTGTAATGACTTGGAGGACGCGTGCTGCCCTGTATTGAGTGACCTTGGTGTCATGCTTATTGGTAACTATGTCGCCTGCCCGGGAAAGAAGGCACAAGGTCACCCAGGAATAGAGGGCCATGGCAGCGTAAATTGCAGTAGGAACCAGGAAGTACATATTCCGACGTAGCGGCGTAGACCTTGAATGCACCGGATTTGTCCGCTGGTAAGGTGGAAGCACATCCTCGTTTGCTGCTTCGTACGGCGGGATTTCGCCTTCATGGGAATGAGACGCGTAATTGATATTAGCTTCATGCGAGGGCGTCTCTTGCGAGACTGGCGAGACCAGTGAGACCCGCGAAACCGACGAGACCGGCGAGACCGAACGAAGAGGAATGTCGTTTGTAGGCTCCATCGCAAGGTGGTTGTATTTTCGCTTCGATCTGAGGAGGCGGTCGTCGCACGGAGAGGGCGTATTTATTTATGAACAGGTCCCTGGAGCTGAAACATCAGCCTCACTGCCAAGGAGGCTGATTTGATGTGCATGCCTGTTGCGACGCTATTTTTGTAATGGCTTGTCAAGTTGGTTGTTGTTGGTTGCAGCAATGTACGGGCGAATAGTAAATACGCCACTCCGGGCAATATTCGGCGCAGCCCGTCTTCGTCGCGCGA
Organism: Talaromyces wortmannii; assembly: GCA_001939245.1. Taxonomy (NCBI): domain Eukaryota; kingdom Fungi; phylum Ascomycota; class Eurotiomycetes; order Eurotiales; family Trichocomaceae; genus Talaromyces; species Talaromyces wortmannii. The sequence continues at coordinate 226,984 of MJVA01001004.1, read as the reverse complement.
TCGGCCATACTAAACGCTGCCGAGCCGCCTGCATTCTGAGGGTGTTGCAGGGTGTAAAGACAATTGTTAGACATGCACGTCAATTGATGCGAGCGTAGTGGGTGAAGGTTGAACCGTCGACGTTGAGAACACACGAATTCGATGCCGAAAAGGGAAGGAGCGGGGTGGACAGCTCTGATTGGTCCATGGTCGACAGGAGGGTCATTCGGCGTGCTTAACGCTCACTGGGTGGTTCATTTGACTCGGAGAGCGCTAGTCTATTTTGGGACTAGCCGTAACTGCTAAGAAAATCCATCAATCAGAGAAGATTCACGGGGTTAGTGGACAGAAGGTCTCCGATATAGGGAAACTCCAATAATTGTTCCAGGTTCCCGGAGTCAAACTGAGTACAATGAAGTGTACGGAGCCTCCAAGGTACCCGTGGTGGTCGGAGTGGGCCGCAGTTCGCGGCCGCCGATTGGCGGCTCGGCGGTGGCTGGAGCTCTTATCTGATATGTACGCCGCCTGCCCCGCTTATCGCGCAAGCACGCATGACCCCCAGTGTCACGAGCTTAACCTAGACTTCCTCTCCTCATCTCGCACTTCCGCCTTCTTTGCAGAAACAACAAACCAGAAGACCTCCACAATGGGGCAGTATCAATCAAAGCCGGAAGATGTGGGTGAGAAAGAGGCCATGGTGCGTCGCATGCGTCGCCTGAGTCTCGACAAGCCTGATTTCGTCTTCGTCGAAAATGACATGCGTGAGTTGCCATCGTGTGCCTGAGGTTGATTTTGTCTGACGAGACAAACCTAGCACCCCCTCCGTACGAGAATGGAGACCGAATCAACACTCTTTCCTTGGACCAGACAAAGCACTGGGAACAGAAACTGCTGTCCGATCCACGGGTAAGGGACTGCCGATCATCAAGATAGCGCACCTCAACTGACTTGTGCAGAACCGCCTCGCCATCTCTGCGCTGAGCAACAACCCAGTATCGAGTATCTTGACTAACCGGGATGCAACCATTGCCGATAGCCAAGTCTTCAACATCAAGATCCCATTCGAGGGTGCTCCCATCACCAACCAGCGTTCTTCTGGCCGATGCTGGCTGTTCGCTGCCACCAATGTGTTCCGTGTGGCTATCATGAAGAAATACAACTTGAAGGAATTTGAACTCAGCCAGTCGTATCTGTTCTACTGGGACAAGATCGAGAAGGCGAACTGGTTCCTGGAGAATGCAATCGATACCGCCAGCGAAGACCTTGAAGGCCGTCTGGTCAAGGAGCTCTTCTCTCAACCCGTCAATGATGGCGGCCAATGGGACTTTGTTGCTAACCTGGTCAAAAAATACGGTCTCGTGCCGCAGGTCTTGTACCCTGACTCGTACAACGCCAAGAGCAGCGGCAAGATGGACTCTTTGATCACCACCAAGTTACGAGAGCAGGCGTTGACCCTGCGAAAGCTGGCCACCACTGGAAAGGGTCACTTGATTGAGCAGTACAAGCGCAACTCCCTTCAGGAAATCCATACTATTCTGACCATCATGCTGGGACCGCCTCCAAGCCCGGAGAAGGAGTTCACTTGGACTTTCTACGACGCGAATGGGAAATACACCAAGGTTACTAAGACACCTACGCAGTTCACTTCAACCTTATCGGAAAAGCACACGGTTCGTGCATGTGGTGGAGCAGACGTCAACCAACTCTTTAGTTTGGTGAACGATCCTCGCCACGAATACAACCGTTTGCTGACCGTGAATCGCCTTGGAAACGTTGTGGGCGGCCTACCCGTTCGATACGTCAATCTGGAAATGGACGTGAGTAAACTCTACCTATACTTTGAAACTTGGAAATTAACTCTTCATAGACCATCAAAGCCGCCGCAATTTCCATGCTCCGCGCTGGAATTCCAGTTTTCTTCGGCAGTGATGTCGGCAAGTTCTCTGACTCAGCCGCTGGAATTATGGATACCGAGCTCTATGACTTTGATCTTGGATTCAACATCAAGCTCGGCTTGACCAAGGAGCAGCGCTTGAGGACTGGCGAGTCTGCCATGACCCACGCCATGGTTCTGACAGCTGTACACATTGAGGGTGGAAAGCCGGTCCGATGGAGAGTACAGAACTCGTGGGGCGACGCCGCCGGAGACAAGGGCTGGTTTGTGATGACGGATAGGTGGATGGACGAATTTGTCTACCAAGTTGTGGCCGACCCACGCTTCGTGAGCCAAGAGACGCGAGATATCCTGAAGCAGGAACCGATTGTCTTGCCCTTGTGGGATCCAATGGGCGCGTTGGCCTGAGCCTAAATGTGCATTTTTTGATCTGTTTGCTTATGCGAATTACGAGAATATGAGAATAAAGTAGTCATTAATTGATGATTAAATCTGTTTAAAATCCCGAGTCCACGTAGCCGTCAGCGCATTGGCATTACCATTACTAAAATATAAACACATATCGTGTACTACCGTCTTCATGTAACTTTTTCACATCGTAAGCTTAACAAGCCTCACCCACAGAATCAGATCTCTAGATCTCCTTGGCCCTCTCTCGAACCGTGTTCTTTACCCCATTGACGAGCCCCGTTACCTCGCCCAGCACATAACTCGCCGCCGCCTCAGACGCATCCACAACATTCCCCTCATCAATCTGCGGCTTGTTCCTTTCCAGTGCAAGCTTCTGCTCAGCCCAGGAAATAGGCCACAAGAAAAGAGCACCTAGCACGCAGCCAACCGTGGCAAACAAATGCCAGAAAAAGACGAAAAATGCACCGATTCCAAAGGGCAAGAAGAACTTGACGAATTCGGTTGTTTGGTAGAGATCTTCCTGTGCGGATATCCAATATTTTTGCTTTGTGGATTTGTCTGTATCAGAGTCGTTTGATGGGGTTGTAAAGTCGTAATGACCACGGTATTCATTGGGGTTGGTTGTCAGGGTTAATACGGTGGTTAATGTGACTGGCGCGGAGTAAAATGGGACGAGGAAGATTGAGAATATTTGCGAGATGGTGACGTAGATTTTTAGATGTTCTTCATCAAACGCTATTTACTCTGCGTTAGATCAGGATACGGTACGAATAGCATAAAAATGCACAAACCTATAGATTTGACATCAAGCTCGATCCGAGGCGACATGATCTTGTAGAACCGATAGATCATCTGGACCAGCCATCGCGACCCATTGAACGACCATGTCCGGCAGAACGGATGTGAAAACGAGGCATTCCGAGTGAAGAATTTCTCAATTGTGTATGCCTGGATAGTTGGCGGGGATTGCGTGAGGAGCTTGATGACCGTGGGGATGTCGCGAACTGTGTTTGGCGTTAGTATGTAGTACTTGCTGAACGGAGGGATTCGGTTACCTGGGTCTTCCATGATGGCAGTAATTGATCTATTGAGCGTATTGAATTGGTGTAAAGCGCAAGATTAGGTCCGAGAGAGTTGTCACTCATGCTGTGCAGAGAATCAAGATTCAGAGAGACATGCATGTGTTGATGATGTCATTGCTTGCTCTCCGCCGGACGCTCCATGGACTGTCCGGCCTCAGTAGCACAGAGTCACATCAAAAATCCTTCCTTTGGTTCAATCTGCGCTTAAGTAGAGATTATCATCATTAGAGCCTGTGATAGGCTCGTTTATTTTATTTTTTCTTATAGCCTGCCCGAGAAATATACGTCAATCGCTACTTGCAGCGTTTGCTTTACTCACCAGGACAGACTGATCAAAAACGACACTCCAATTTAATAAAATATGAAAATCACTACTTAATACAAGCATGCAAATAATTCCTTAATTATTACCCACCCAAGTGTTCAGCTGAGGCTGGATAGCAAGTCTTTAAGATGGAAAAGCCAGGCTCGGGGTCGGCCTCGGCCTCGGTGTTAATGTGGGTAAGACAAAGCTCGGACTAGGAGAAAATACACCGAGTTTATACACGTCTCACGGTTTCACGTAAACAGACAACTATAAGTACCGTCGAAGTCCTCTTGTATCGACTTATTCTCACACAATTAAATATCACAAATAAAAAGTCCTCTATTCTCTCTATCGCACTTGACTATCACGAACTACTCTACGAACTCTTTACAATCACTAGCTACCACAAGTAAACAATCCGCATGTCGCCCAGAATCGCCATCGTTGGCGCTGGTCCTGCTGGACTAGCTCTTGCTTCTATCCTCTGCCACAATGGCATTACTCCCACAGTCTTTGAGAGCGATGCATCTCCAACGGCACGCCCCCAAGGCGGCTCTCTCGACCTGCACCCCCAAACAGGCCAGGCTGCAATCGAAGCATGCGGACTCACCGACCAGTTCAAAAAGTACGCACGCTATGATGGGCAAGATTTTGTTCTGAGTGACAAGAAAGGAAATCGACTGTTTGATGTCAAGGACCAAGAGACCGGCAGGCCCGAGATTGATCGCGTGCAGCTGCGAAAGATTTTGCTCGAGTCGATTCCGGAAGGTGTGATTAGATGGGGTCAGCGCCTTGTATCTGCAACGCACGATACGCTTCACTTTCAAAAAGGACATACAGAAAGCGGCTTTGACCTGATCGTTGGTGCGGACGGTGCGTGGTCAAAGATTCGGCCGCTGTGTTGCTATGTGTCGCCCTTTTATTCTGGCGTCACCGGAATAGAGATGACGCTGCAAGAAACAAGCACCAAACACCCGGAACTGTCCAAAACAATCGGAAATGGGTCTTTCTTCGCCTTTGCGTCAGAAGATGGACGCGGATTGCAGTTCCAGCGAAACGACAACGACACAATTAAATGCTACGCATACATGCGAAAACCAGACAACTGGCCCAAGACGTCCGGCATCGATTGGCAAGACCCCGCGAGTATTCGCGCTGCCATCAAGCCAGAGTATGCAGACTGGACCCCCGGGCTGAGCAGAGTCATTGACGAGTTCGACGGAACGGCTGCTCCGCGACCACTGTACATTCTTCCTCCCATTATCCGATGGCCGTCGCAAAAGAGTGTAACCATTATCGGAGATGCCGCCCATTTAATGACTCCATTTGCGGGCGAAGGTGTGAATGTAGCTCTGACTGATGCTATGAACCTTGCCAAGGCAATTGTTGCGCATCCGGATGATATCGCTGGCGCAATCCATGAATCGGAGGTGAAGATGTGGGAAGGAGCCAAGGTTGCAGCTTCACTTGCATGGGAAAACACACTGACGAGATACGAACCAGGTGGATTGGAGAGAACTGCGGCAAGGCTGAGCATGATGCTCAAAAAATAAACTAGAGATATTTAGAGTGGTGGCGCATACATGTATTTTAGCTTGATATTTTCTATGTTCGACTCAGTCTAACTGGTATATAAAAATCTTCTATAATCAATTTATTTTTACACACTTATTCTCTAAATACATTGGAAATTCTTTAATCTATGGTTCAAAAACCCCCTTTCGGAAAGTCACCTTTGGCTTCTTGGTCTGAACGACTGCGATTTGCGGACGCGTCTGCTCAAAATGAACACTCCCATATCTAAGAAGCTCGGCGAAAGTTCCCTTTTCGAAATCCTTGCCCTTATTCTCAGGCATATCCCACAACAAGCCCAGCGCCGGAGTCTTGTTAAGATTTTTGCCACGCGTAACCTTTTGCATGCATGACTTGGTCAAAATCTTCCAAGTCATGGCATGGGCTTGCTTATACCTTTCCGACTTGGGATCAGCATCTAACCTCGTTGACAGGGCGTCAAAGAGCGCTTGACCCGTAAAACCGACGATTGTTTCAGCCGGCCAGTCTTCGTCTAGTGCGTCAAACCACAGGATATTGTCACGCGCGTAGTCGGCGCAGCTAAATCCATCTCCGGCATCTTCAAGCATACACAGTCTGTCCCAACAGACGACTTGCATGATATATTCAAAAACCACAAGCGGCTCGATCTTGAGCTCCCACCCAAACCCACGCTCGACAGCTTCGGAATAGTCCTTGTCTAAGACAAAACTGACGAGGGGGTTGGATGCCATACCCTCGAATGAGTCACGGCCTTTCCAGAGATGGATAAAAAGGTCGTGCCAGCGTTTAATGAATGGGTCGTTTTTGCGGGCAGCAACGAAATGATTTGCCATGGTGGTGCCGTACATCCAGGGTACGCTGACCTGGCGCGGACTTTGAGGGTCGGAGAGTATGTTCCAGCACATGTCGTCTATGCTGCGTACAAGGATGTTGCCAACATCCATAAATACACCGCCGTAGAGATACAAAAGCGCACCTCGCAGGAAGTCCGCGCTGTGAGGACCAACATAGACACCCGTCATTGTACCCTTGACAAACGTCTCAGGAAGAAGGTCGGCGGGAATATACTTCAAGGAATTATTTGGCGATCCCGGAACCGTGTCAAGCACTCGGATGGTCCAGGAGGGACCGCACAGGCGAGCCCAGTCTACGACATTGCGCTGTGCCCAGCCAGGCATGTCGTCGAGACCGGAGTGCCAGAAGGCCCATATATTTTTCTCTGATGACTCTGCAGCGACTTGTGGTTCTCTGAGGGAAGCCAATATCTCCTCTTCTGATCGAGTGTCACGGGCTTCAACATATCGGAGCTCGTCCTTGAATGCCGCCTCAATTTCAAATGCCATGATGATCCTGCTGATGTATGTTTCACACGGTATAGAGTACAAGAAAGATATTCAATAAATTTCACTTTAATTCATTCCCCGGTCCATATTTATAGTTTAAACAACTCCAAAATGTCTTCTTAAGATAGCACAGGCTGATGTTTCCTATTTGGGACGATGGGCCTTTTCTATACGAGCCGACCAATTAAAAGCGGTGGGCCTGGTTAACCTCAACAGCTCAAGCCAATCAGACATCGATATGGGCCCACCGCGTATATTCAGCCCTGGCCTTATTCATTGTCATGAAGGATCAACTAACACAGAGGTATAAGTATGAGCCACTCTTTTGATGTGTTAAATCCTGATAGATGTGCGTGGCCATCCGATTGGACTGCTTCCCTTTCCAAGAATCTGGTTGTCCGCTTGATATTATAGGGCTGTTCGATCTCCTACTCAACGAGTTGATTGCTTCACTTTGCGCAAGTGGCGATATTTGGCCAGGTTTCGAGGCAAGTTGATTGAAAAGTCGAGCTTGTCCTGTTATTGAGAGTTAGACATCAAAGCAATTGTTAACCATAGAGCCACGGATATGACAGCACTCACTCCACATCCGAGGTCGAGCCCTTGCAATAAACATGCATCCATTACATCGAAGATGGAGAAACTCTAGGCAACGATAATCTATGAGCACAGCAATTCAAACTCCCGAGTCGCAACCTGCTCGTCCAAACAATGCGTGATGAAGCAAAAGCCCACTCCATCTTCCATAACGCTCACCATTTCCCACATGACCAGACATCTTCCACTTTGAGCGACGATAAACAGGTCGTCTTCCACAGTGCTGAAGCGAGCATCACTCAGCTTTATAGGAGCATCGTTATTGAAATCTTTAATAATTTCAATGTGTGAAGATTGCAAGGATAGCCGAATTGTCTTTGCTTGGCCGTTCAGCGGTGCTGGAAATGTCTTTATGAGTACGAGGAAAGTATTGTATGTTGTAACTATCCAGTCGCCGTCAGGGCTGATTCGAGAACTTTGTACACGCTCCTCTTTCTCACTGACTGATGGTGAAGACAGCTGGTATACTTGGCAGCGTCCGAGTTTCCAAAAATGAGATCTTTTTGCTTCCGTGTGGGGCTCACTGTAATATGGCATTAGAGAAAGAAATGCTTGTTGAATAGCTTCTTGTGCCCATTCAGCACTAAAGAGGCTGGAGGCCATCTTTTTCGCCCAATGGATATGCTGAACCGGGTAATCGTGTAACCAGTCTGATTCCTGAAAGGCTTTGTATAGCTTTCCAGCCCGAACGTGTGACGGCTTCTTGGGCGACGTTTCATGAAGATTGAATGGTGGAAATGCCTTGTACAGGCCTCTCTCAAGCAGCTCGTGTAGAGACGTGGCCGAAGACTTGCCACGGATATCGAGCTCTCCCTGCGAGACATACTCGCTATCATAGTTCTGACGCTTGAAATAACCCTCGTTTGGTACAAGCAAGGCGTCCATAAGAGCAGTTGCTGGCAAGAATATACCACGATCGACACGACGGGTATCCAAAACACAAACCCTGATATTTGCGCCCACCACCCGCGAATCCGACCTAAGTTTGCAAATGGCCTGGTCTATCGCAACAACAACCGAATCTGTCCACGAGATGAGATTATTCTCTACCGATGCTCGACGCAGAAGATGCTTTTCGAGCATACACTTGGCCATTTCCCTGTCACGGCCGAGGAGGTCTTGATCGTTGCGTCCGTTCCATATTGCCGCCGACCGGACGAAATTGTGCGAGCTTCTGCTATGCGGACCGAGGAAATATGTTCGAAATAAGAATGGAGGGACCTGGTCAAACTTTTCCCCTAAGATTTGAAGTAAATCACCCTGCGGCTGAAATCGCCATTTGGAAGAGGGCGACTCCATGTGAAGACCATCGAATTTGGGGCTGTGACGTGCGGGGGATGAATGACAGCCATCAAAGTAGCGGATATTTCTCAACACAAATAAGTCCTTTAAGGAACTTGATTGTCTAGGGAAAAAAAGGAATTTGATTGGATGAAGGCGCGTAACATGCCTTGCGGATGTGGAGGAATGTAGACACGCAAAATCATAACAAATTTGGTATATAAGCACATCGATAAATTAACTTGACACATCAATATATATAAACCCTAAGCAAGAGTGCTTATTATGGAAGAATAAGTTATACAGCTGGAGGACGATCAATTGATGATTCGTTGATGTTGAGGTGGTCATGTTAGCTTCTACGAAACACCACGACAAATCATGCTATTAAATGGGTGCTACAGGAAGCATTTAACAACTGTAGCAAAACTAAAATGAAGAATTTCATAGAGGATCAAACGGTGTCTACTTCGGAAGTGGTATCGTGGCCGGCCGGTTGCATGAATCCGTTTTAAGCGGACAAATTCTGCTTTCGTTAGGCAGTTTTGTGAACAAACACATCGATGCAACATCATCTCCTACAACAGACCTAAAAGACATATTTTCATTTATGTGATTCGTCACATTGGAGTAAAACGGAAAACGAGGCCCTGCCAATCACAAGCGCATGTTCGTTCCTCAGGAATGTACATTTCCCGACTCGGACATCGTGATGTCCACTTCGACCCCTCATGGATGATATCGCGCGCGGTCCATTGAACTCAAAGCTTTTTCTAAAATTCTACTCATAGTAAATGTGGTAAGATAATAAACCCTTTCCAAACCAATAACCGAGTATTTCGAGACATCAATCGGTATCGAGAATGACGACCACACAGTCAAAAAAAGTCACCGACTTGATCAAACAGCTATCAGCCATCGAAAAATCTTCAAAAAATGCAATATTTGAGAACGATAAAATTCGTTCAGATGCTGCGCATATTGTGAGAAAGCTTTCGGTGGAATTGGAGAAGCCCGAAGATGCGATTTTATTAAACAATTGTCAAGTAAGTCTAAACGTCATGTTTCTAGACATTCCTTTTTACGTACTGATACCGGGTTTCAGCCAGCTCAAATTGCAGCAGTGAAGATCGGAGTTGACTTGGAGCTGTTCCGCCATCTTGGCGATGGACCAGGACCAAAAAAAGTCGAGGAGCTGGCTGTACGGACGGGTGCAGAAGCAGAATTGTTAAGTAAATTTACCTTGGATTCAATACCAGTGGAATTATGCTAACAATGAGAAAAAGTTCGCATTTTACGACTTCTCGTAGCCATCAACTGGGTCGACCAAGTGGATGAACACTCATTCAAACCAACACGTATCACCAACACTTTGAAAGACAGTAAGCCAATGCAAGCGTCTGTCAATCATATGTACCAAACCGGCCATTTAATATCAATTTTATTTTTATTTTTCTAACAAAAAGTAGGTATCTTGCTGTCCCAATCTACGCCAAACTTCCAGAATACTTGAAGAAAACCAACTACAAATCACCGAGAGACGTCAACGACGGCCCTTTTCAATATACATACAACGTAGAAGAACCAGCTTTTGAGTACTGGGCAAAGGATCCTGTTGCAACTGATACATTCAACACATTCATGTCAGGCGTTCGGGCTGGTAGAAAGAACTGGGTCCAGTGGTTCCCCGTGCAAGAACAGGTTATTTCCGGATCGAGTGGGAAGGATGAGGATGCGTTGATTGTTGATGTCGGTGGTGGCAGAGGACATGATTTGAATACGTTTATCAAGACTTTTCCGGCTGCAAAGGGACGTTTTGTGCTTGAGGATCTTCCAGTAGTAATCGAGGATGCGAATGATAGGAATGCTCGGATTGAGGCTTTGAAGCACAACTTTTTTGAGGAACAGCCGGTTCATGGTTCGTTGTTCCCGTTTTTGCTTTGAAAGGCATGAGATGCTAATCCTTAACCAGGCGCTCGAGTGTATTTCATGCACCACGTCTTGCATGACTGGCCTAATGACGACGTCGTCAAGATTCTCACTAATGTCGCAAAGGCAATGAAACCCGGTTATTCGAAGGTCCTGCTTGGGGAAAACGTGCTGGCAGACGTGGACTGTCATATATACCCTACTCTCGTAGATTGGGGCATGATGGTGTTGCATTGCGGTATGACCCGGACGGTTGGTCGGTGGAGGACGCTGTGCGAGAGGGCTGGGTTGAAGTTGGTAAAATTTTGGCCACCTCCTGGTGATGGTGACGGTATTCTTGAGGCAGTTTTGGCTGGTGATGAAGCTACGTGAAAGAAGACCGAGGAGTGAAAAGTATATTGGAATGTAGAGACGAGAGAAAGTCGATAGAAATATTCCAATGTTTGAAATGGTACCCCAATCAATCTTACATATGTATGAGAACATTAGACAAATAATAACATAAATTGATAACTTTTCTATGACCGATTACCTTCAAATATTTTCCATATATATGTATACTTGCATTAACATTATTTATTAACCACAAGTCAGCTGGGGGTTGAAATGACCACTTTTGTAATTAGTAGACCAATCGTAACAATTGATCAGCCCTAGTTTATGCCGTTCCCTGGTTTTCCAGCGATTTCTTCAAATCTCCGCTCAAGGTATCAGAGTCTACCGGAGGCTCTAATGACAGTTTCACAGGATCAAATATCGACTTTGACTGACGGAAAATCTGGTCAATCTGCTCGAGAGAACGGCCCTGGGTCTCGGGATAGAAGAAATAGATGCCAACCACAGCAGCGGTGCTGCAGGACGCATATATCAGATAGTATTTCCACGTGATATTAGCAATACCAACGGGGGTGATTTCGGCAATGAGAAAATTGAATAACCAACTGCTGGCAGCTGCCATGCCTGCGTATGTTTGCCGCATTGCCACTGGGGATATTTCAGAGGCATACATGAACGGGATCATAAACATGCCGATGGGTAGTAAAAGCATGGCAAGGAAGTAAAACACTAGAGCCACTTTACCCGCTGCAGGGCTATCAAGATCAGAAGAAAGCCCAGCGACAGCAGCCTGACAGACAACCAGTGCTCCAGTGGAGAAAAGCATGAGCTTGCGACGACCGACTCGCTCGACGAGAAAGCATCCGATGATGGCACCTATCACGAGCATGATTTGCAAGCAACCAGACATGATCCTTGAGATGGTTCCAGAGTAGCCCAGTGTCGATTCAAGAATACTGTTAGAGTAGAATGGGATGATGTTGATCCCGGTCATTTGTGTGATCATGGGAGCTGTCACAACAACCAGTGTCCGATAGAGGTGGTGATCAGGACCACGTGAGAAAATGCTCCGCGATGAGGTTTTTTTCTGCAATTGATGGTCATCTTTAAGAGCTGAGTTGATAATGACTACTTCCCGAGACACTTCAAAGCTGTCTGAGGATTTTCCCATCAGGCGAGAGATCACATTCTGCCCTTCTTCCAGTCGGTCCTTTTTAATCAACCAACGCGGGGATTCAGGTAGTATTCGTTGTACGGCGATCATGAAAATCGCAAATAATAATTGAAAGGCAATGGGGAAGCGCCAGTTGACAGCTCCTTTGACGTAATAAAAGCCAAAGTTGAGCCATGCAGCCAGGACGATTCCGGAGAGGGCAAACACCCCATCCAAGAGAACAAGCGGACCGCGGTGCTTTGCATCTGTAGTCTCGCTAATGTACATGGGGATGATGGCAGTATAAATACCAACTCCAAGGCCTGTATCTTGTTAGTCATTGCTAAGGGTGCGATGTATAACGTGATGAAAAAAACCCACCTGTGACGATTCTGCCGGCAATCAGCTGGCCCAAAGAATATGCAGCAGACTGAATGATCACACCAATAACAACAATGCAGCTAGCAGTCAAAATCGACTTTGGGCGACCAATTCGATCACCGAAAAAGATAACTGACAGTGCACCAAAGGCGCAGCCGACTTCGTAGATGGCAACAGTGGCACCTGCAGGCTGTTAGATAGCCCAAAAACAATCGGCTGCAAGCACACATACCCTGAACATTCGCATTATGTTCATTTTGAGACCCAGTTGTATGCAGGGTATCAATCTCGGGCATGGTGGAAAGAAAGGTATTCAGTGTGAGCAGCCCATTCATAATAGACTGATCGTAGCCCTGGAGTAAAAATGCGACAGCGCAGACGGTTGCCAGCACGCGCTGCAGAGCGAGACCACGCACATTTTTGAAAGAGGCCATATTGAATTGTTGGCAGTCTACGGAGAACAGCCAAACATTGAAGGGATCAAAACAACCAGATCATTGCAATCCCTGAGCGTGGAGATCTGGGGGATTGCCGGGCTCCACTGCGGAGACCCCGATGTCGGGCTGGTAGCCAGTCATATCTTGTTTCAGCCTGACCTAAAATGCTTAAATCCGCCCTGCTGATATAAGGTTCGGACAGCGATCGGAGCAAGTCGCGCGAGGTGTTTATACAAACGTCATGGTTGAGGACCTTGATATGTCGCTGTACATTGTTTTGAGTTGAGAGGAAACTCAAGGTAGTGCCACTCACTGCCAAGACCTCTGAGCGCTACAAAACCAACAACCCGATGACTGGAACCTCGCCAGATGTGGCGTATTTTCAAATGACATTAATTATGGCGGCGCGCATATATTATGGCGAGACGACCCGGAGTCGAGGAGTAACTATGTGGTTAACTGAAAAGGTGCAGAAAGTCCGAATTCCTCAGTGTGCATGGCGCACACGGTCGCGGTAATTCGTCTATTATACGCGTCATAATGCAATGTGCCGATGGTTGGTAGCTCCGTGCATTGTTATGGCATGTCTCTCTGCAGAGTCAGTGCTCAGTCTCACCAAGTACGTAGTAAGAGTAAGATGATGATGAAGCTTGTCTCGCTCGGACTCGCTCCGATTCCATCGCGGCGCAAGCGCACCTGGAGACTCCGCTTCTTTGCGGGGAATTAATTGTTATTGGTATGACCGCGGCCCCCGTAGTTGGAGCGACAATTCTAGCGAGGCGGCGAAATTGAAGCTTTGAGTATTTCCGGTTGATAATTCGCCGCTCTCTTTGTTCCTAGAATCCTCCTGCTCTAATTAGTCTTTTCATCGGCTCCTCGTATAGCCGCATGCACACAATTAATGACAGCGGGACGAGTAAACCCTTGAGCTTTCCCCATACTATTATCCCTTTATTACACAAGTTACATGTACATCGGGCGGCCGGACCCATGGAAGGTCGTTGGGTGACATCGCGCGCGCCAGGAGCTATTTGCAGTGGCACGCTCCCCTTAGCTTCGTTGTTGAGTTGATGTAGCTGCCTGTGTTTTGCCTTTGCCTTTTTTTTTTTTTTTTTTTTTCCCACCTGCCAATTTCCGTGGTTCTCCAGAATTCTCGCTCGGTCTTTTTTTACGCTGTCGTGTGTGGAGAAGTGAGGGGGCCCGCTCGGAATGCAATAGTACGAGTCTAGAAGAATATAGCAGCGAGAAAAAGAGCGAATTATGACGCGACTATTTAAAGGGCAGCTCCGCCCTCGTCGCGTTCGCATGGTTTGTAGCGGGTTATCCTTCACCGACCGCCATCATGAGAAATTATATAGCTGCGGCAGCGTGCCTCATCTTGGGCGCTGATGCAGCTGCATTGGCGACTCGCGATGGCACCGCATCGTGCCCAGGCTATAAAGCAAGCAATGTGAAGAAGCACCATGGCGCGGTTGTCAGTGCTGATCTCTCCCTCGCTGGCGATGCTTGCAATGTCTACGGTACCGATTTGGATCATCTGAAGTTGGAAATCGAGTATCAGACAGGTAAGAAGATTACGTGTAATTTGCGATATTAGCTTCGGCCACTAACAGTCAATGCAAGATTCTCGAGTCCATGTCAAGATTTCCGATGCCGCCGAGCAAGTTTACCAGGTGCCAACTTCGGTGCTGCCTCGCCCCAACAGCACAGATGCCCATCCGGGAAAATCCGACTTGGAGGTCTCTATCAATGAGAACCCGTTCTCGTTCAAGGTGACCCGTCGATCCAATGGCGAAGTTCTCTTCGACACGTCCGGACACCCGTTGATTTTCGAATCGCAATACCTGGGATTGCGCACAAGTCTGCCGGACTCGCCTAATCTCTACGGTTTGGGTGAGAGCACCGATTCTTTCAGACTGCAAACCGACGACTATATTCGTACTCTCTGGTCCCGAGATGCATATCTCACCCCGCAAGGCACCAACTTGTACGGCAACCACCCTATCTACTTTGACCATCGCGGAGATAAAGGCACACACGGTGTGTTTTTGCTCAACAGTAATGGAATGGACATCAAGATCAACAAGGATTCGGATGGACAGTACCTCGAATACGACACTCTGGGCGGCGTTCTTGACTTTTACTTCCTGTCCGGGTCGACTCCAAAAGAAGTATCGGTTCAGTATGCAGAGACTGTCGGCAAGGCTGTTATGATGCCCTACTGGGGTTGGGGCTTCCACACTTGCCGTTACGGCTATCAGGATATCTTCGAAGTGGCCGAGGTCATTGCCAACTATAGCGCTGCCAATATCCCGCTTGAGACACAGTGGACTGACATCGGTAAGCCAATTATATCTCACTTCTTCTTGATGTGCAGCTAACTGGATAATGCAGACTACATGGACTTGAGGAAGGTGTTCTCTTTGGATCCTCTCCGCTATCCCCTGGAACTCGTTCGGGAAGTCGTTGCGTATTTGCACAGCCATGAACAACACTATATCGTTATGGTTGACCCTGCCGTAGCTTACAGTGATTACACCGCGTTTAATGACGGTGTCCAAGACGGCGTTTTCTTGACCAATGCAAACGGTTCCGTCTACCAAGGTGTCGTATGGCCCGGTGTTGCAGCCTTCCCGGATTGGTTTGCCCCCAAAACACAGGACTACTGGAACGAGCAGTTTGCAACCTTTTTTGACGCCGACAAAGGGGTCGATATTGATGCCCTGTGGATTGACATGAACGAAGCTTCCAACTTCTGCCCTTGGCCTTGTTCAGACCCTGCGGCTTTTGCGCAGGCGGCTGGCGATCCGCCTAACCCACCGGCTGTTCGTCTGTCAGCTCCTCGACCCATTGCTGGTTTCGGACCAGCATTCCAGCCCAAGTGCGTTGCTGAAGTTTCATTTACCGTCAATGCGTCCACCTATAACGGTGAGAACATTTACATCCTTGGTAGCTCCCCTACCCTAGGCGAAGGAGACTCTCACAATGCGGTTGCCCTCAGTGCAGAAAATTACCCAGAATGGCAGATCACCGTACAAATGCCTGTTAATGGAACCTTTTCTTACGAATACCTCCGCAAGGAGTCGGATGGCAGCTGGATTTCCGAGAAGAAGAACCGCACAATCACCACTGGTGGCTGCGATGCTGGCGTGCAACAAGTCTCTGACACTATCAGCACGGCCTCTGGACCACACAAGAGATCTGAATCTATGAAAATTGCTCGATCTCCTGTGACTCATGACAGTATTCAGAAGCGAGACAGTCCAATGTCCGGCCTCCCCGGAAGAGATCTGATCAACCCACCGTACAAGATCAACAACACCGCGGGTTCGATCAGCAACTTGACTATTCGTACTGATCTTACCCATACCAATGGGCTGAAGCTTTACGACACTCACAACTTCTACGGCAGCATGATGAGCGCTGCTAGTCGTGACGCTATGCTCAACCGCCGTCCATCAGAGCGGCCACTGGTGTAAGTACAACAACAGTCCTTGAATACAGGCAATCCGTTACTGACCTATGATAGCATCACACGATCCACCTTTGCCGGTGCTGGTCGTCAAGTCGGCCACTGGCTAGGAGACAACAACGCCGACTGGGACCACTACCGCTGGACCATCGCTGAGCTCCAGGAATTCACTGCACTCTACCAAATTCCGATGGTAGGAAGTGATGTCTGCGGATATGCAGGCGACACCACCGACGCACTCTGCGCTCGCTGGATCTTTGTCGGCGCTTTCTCACCCTTTTTCCGCAGCCATCAAAACATCGACACATTGCCGCACGAGTTCTACCGCAACCCAACCATTGCTGGCGCCGCTCGCACCGCCATAGATATTCGCTACCGTCTGCTCGACTACGCCTACACGGCGTTCTGGAAGCAAACCGAGACTGGCGAGCCAATGATTACCCCGATGTTCTTTGAGTACCCGCATGATAGCAACACGGTGGATCTTCCATATCAGTTCTTCTATGGCCCTGGTATCTTGGTTGCTCCTGTCACGGAGGAAAATTCCACTTCGGTGTCTGTGTACCTGCCCAAGGACACATTCTACGATTTCTACTCGGGAGCTACTGTCCACGGAAAGGGAGAGAACGTCCACCTGACTGACATTGGCTACGAAACCATCCCACTATACTACAAGGGTGGTAACATCATCCCCCAGCGCACTTTATCTGCCAACACAACGGCAGAGCTGCGTAAGCAAAACTTTGAGATCGTGATCGCTCCTGACGCACACGGAAAGGCGTCTGGTACGTTGTATCTGGACGACGGCGACAGTGTAGAGCAACCTCATACCTCCAAGATCTCGTTTGATTACCATAACGGGGACTTCGCCATGACCGGCAAGTTTGGATATGATGTTGGTGATGTGGCGATCAGCCAAATTCGGGTGCTGGGCGACGAGGTCAAGAACCACACAGTTCATATCAAGTTGACTCACGAATATCACGTACACTTGCGTTAGAGTCATTAGCTATTTATAAGAGATACTACATGAATAATATTTGCTTAGCAGTTACCTTCATAGTAAAACGAAGAAGATATGTCTAGTTTGTAGCGAACATAGATAATAACCTTGATTTATAGATACGCTGAAAACATTAGGACAATAAAATTAAGGCGAGTAATAGAACTAGCTACCTGGATATTTATTTGGGTGGGATTTGGAAGTTATTGTCGAATCTTGGATTCAGAGAACCTGAATTAGGGTTTGGTTGACACGTGCGGCCTCCTACCACGTGAACTCATTAAGAGCAAGCTTACAACCCATTCAGTGACATTTAAAAATAGTGTATATGTTCCAATCAAAAATTCTCTTATCTTACGAAAATTATACATGATACCCCGACAGCATATTCCAAAAGAAAACTCCAATCAAAAACGTCGATTCCATTGGCTTGATAGCTTTGAGTATTGCATAACATAATTAATCATTCGGCCAAAGGAGAACATTTCATTAACCCGAGAAGCGAAAAAACACCCAAAGTCTGTAGCATGACTTTCTGCATGAATAGATTTGAAGTCTCTACGTTGTGTTTCTTCCTTTCCCTGTCTCATGCAGTGATGCAATGCATCTCGCAGTCCAGATTGATATCGTCCAGGATTCATTTTGTTGCATCTTCGACGATCGAAGGGTGTATTTTTTTTTATTCCTGCTGCACATGTATGTATATGTTATGCGGGCGACGGAGCAACATATTTAATGCTGATCTGGATGCCCGGTGTTTAAAAACCAACTGGTCGATAATCGCTGCAGCGTTACACAGTTACAAGGCATGACGACATGATAGGCCAAAGAACAGTGCCTCGATAGGGCCCCAAGCGCACGTGAAAACAAATAAAAGAGTGTCACCCGTATATATGAGATGACCGGTGGCACAGCATGGCCGGATGTGTAACAATGTAATTGGCCCGAGTGCAGTGAAACGATACAAAAGGGGCATATACGGACCGAAATGCAGTACATCACGTTGTATGTACCTCTTCAGGGATCCAAAGAAATTGTTGGTTTTTGAATGTACAGATAAATGTCTCGCTTTTCATCCATTCGTACATTGCATCGACCAGTGATCCTCCGCAGAAGACACTCCGATTTTCGGGAGGAAGTTGTTTGCACAGCTAGGAAAAAAAGAAAAGCACAAAGTAAATAAAACACAGGACAACACAGGCCGAGGATATGGATGCGTGGGTCAGAATATAATTAATTCCAGCGAGTCACAACAGAGAACAATCTCAGCGAACATCGAGTACTCGGTGATAAATTGGTTGGCTGTAAGGAACTCTCCGTCGATTGTCAACGAGGATGGTGGTAGAATTATCGGGTTATATTATAGCTCCCAACTTGGCATGAAGCTTTTTAAAGCTTTGCCACATCTGCTTATGCCTAAGCATATTGGCATTTTCACTTGGCAATGGAATAAAGTCTTATAGGGTCAGCAATATTTGGCGTCAGCCGCCGTTGCCCCCGATATTCCTGCCGTGGTACAAGAGTCAAAGCTCCAGGTACTCAAATACACAGCTTTAATGTCACTCTCTGGGTTCCCTGGACCTTCAAGAAAAACTGGCATTACATTGTTTCCTTGTCCCGTTTCTCAACGATTCTGCTTATGCACATATGGTAAGACCCACAACGGACAACATAGGTTTTGTCCGAAAAGGAAGTTTTCAATTGATCTGGTCGATAAGTAGGTTGTGTAATAATTCATCTGTCTATTTACTGAAAAAAGGTCGGGTTCTCGGTATTCAACTGAGGGTGGCCCGATGATAGTATAGCAAAAGTGTTCTTAGTATGATACATTGCTGAGGAGATTATTGTGAAAAGTTTGATTACCACGCAGAATTTAAACACATTAGCTATTTGGATGATTGAGTATTTAGAAGCAGATAATTTATCTAAGGTGAAAGATTAGCTATGATGGGAATTGTGTTAAATTAAATCCAATTTAATGATCTACATGTAAACTATATAGAGGCCCATCACCGGTTGATAAATTGATGATTGATACGAAGCATATCACAATAACATAAATCAAATCAACCCATCAAACTCAACCACCCAAGACGAACCAAAGCTTATCTCCCAAGCTCAAACGGAAACCGACTCGTCTCTCAATAGCAAGTTTCATCAACAGCTCCTTCACAAATGGCACGAAAATGCTATCTACAACATCATCTGGCAAGTCTCCAAAAATCTCCGTTACTAGATCTTTCGGCAGAGCACCCATCCTTCCCGGGTTTTGCTTCTGGAGAGTTTTCAGACCGGCTATAATTTGGCGCTCGCGGCGCTGTTTGCGCCCAATTTCGGTCTGCATGACCAATTTCAAATCGCAAATCACCTCACCGTGGCCTGGGTAGCCAATCTTGCAGTTTTGTCTTTGCATGATAAAGAGGCTATTCATGTAGGTGCCGAGGTCTTCGACTGCTGTGGTTCCATGGCCAAGCATGTTATCCCCAGTGAATAAAGCTTCCTCTTCTTGCAGTAGAAAGCACATGTGATCGACGGAATGCCCAGGAGTGAAGACTGCACGAATGGTGGCCCCTTCTGTCTTGAATATATCACCATCAGAAATAGGCTTTTGACCAGCATCTGGCTTATTCTTGTAAATAGAATCTTCCAAGTCTGGATACATCCTAACCAGATCTGGCACTCCTCCAGTGTGATCGCCATGCCAGTGAGTCAAAAGAACCTTTTCGATCGCGATGCCATGGTCTTCAATGGTAGACGATATCCATTGCGACCATTGTGGTATTCCTTGCCCCGTGTCGACTAGGATACGTTTTGGACCAGTACCAACAATATAGGTGTTGGTCCCTTGTAGTTGCATCTGTGATGGCCGTTATTAAGGTCCGAAACCAAGTCGAAGTCTTGCAGATAACGTACGAGCCCTGGATTTCCGCCCAACACGCGGATGACCCGTGGTGACATCTTTTTTATCTCTGGTAGGTCCGGCAGTAGAGATGCCTGGGCACTGAGGTAATCCTCGAACGCATAGAGATTGACGTTCTTGTTGATAGATCGCGACAAAACATTAACCTCTTTCATCTTGTGCTTTTTTCCACTTTCTTAGAAACTCAACTTCAAACTGCGTAAGACTATAAGCCTAGGCCAAACCCTTTTTGACATCACAACACTGGTATCTGCTGTTTTGACGCGAGCCGATGGTAGGATGTCAAAGTTTAGATAATCAAAAAACCGCTGGATTTGGTTGGTCGTTAACGTGTTGGACAGCATAAAATCGGAGTCAAGTCATGAAGTTTGGAGGAATAGAATAGGCAACAAATCATTCAATAGTATGTAAGTTGTGTACGTTCACTTTTATTGTCACGGCATGTAACAAATGATGGCTGTATAAGATTTGAAGACTGGCTGCATTTGCTGCTAATAGATCGAAGCGCAACCCATGTCATTTCAGCTTTGTTTCCTGCGTTAGAAAATTCCAGGCTTATCTGCAGCCTCATCAATGTCTCTCATGTTATACAGCCTATATGTCTGGGATAAGTGTTGGTAACAAAGGAAAAAAAAGATATTTGAATTCGGACCGATGCCGACATTTTCGGATGCTGTCTTCAACCGGGCAGCTTCTCAATCTGTTGCGGCGCGTGCCTTAGCTATGTTCCACGGCGTTCGAGCGGTTTATGTGTTGTGTGTTGCAGTAGCTTTAGAAAAATATCTTCTCGTATGTATGAGACTGGCATTTTATTGAGGTCATGGACTTTTGGTGCATATGCAACATAGGGTTATTCGTTTACTAGAGACAGGCACACCGACGGGATTTGATTTCTACGAAAGACCTCGTAAGAACATAAGCAAAAGAAAAGAAACTTTCATGGGTAATATTTGTATTCTATAGTTATATTAAAGTGAAAAATTGAACCTGATTACAGTATTTGAATATGAGAAGGTGCCAATGGATACGCTTGATTCAAAACGTCTTGAAAGGGCGCTCCGTACATATGTAACTGCAAACACATAGTATCCAAATATCACTGAGATTCTGCACTAATGCCATAAAATGGATCAAATCTTCTGTTCAAGATACGGCTGAAATCTCTCCAAAAGGTCCTCAACTTTCATCGTGTTTTTGGGTCCCAATAGCTTGACTTTCAGCCTGTCCCAAGCAGAAGTCGGGTCATGGCCATCCTCTGTCGCACCGGCATTCAGCTTCGGTGGTAAAATAATATCATCAATTTTGTGGATCACACCATCTTGAACAACGATATCTGGTTGTGTCACATCGACTTCATCATTAATCCGAATTTTTCCAGTTCCACGATTCTCATCGTATTGAATGTGTGCCTTCAATTGAAGAGGTGGTATCATCGTAGACATGTTCAACTGGACAACAAAGTATCATTTAGAGCAATCCGGAGAACACCAGTGAATGGAAAGGAAGTCCTTACCTCAAAGCCTGGTGTTACCTCATTATTGATCAACCCCGGTCCTCTACCATTGGCCTTGAAATGGGAATCTGTGAAAAGGGTTTCGTTCGCAATGACGTGATACTCCAACAAGGCTCTAAGGCAATCTCTTCCCCACGGGCCAAACAAAAAATCAGTGACGTGCTTGCCGAGTTTTTTGAAAGCCTTGTTTGATGGAGCAAAAAATGTCTGGCCGTTATGGGTTGACGTGTCGTTTACTATCACTGCAAGTCCGGTATCGTCGAGGCCTTTTCGTAGAAGGCTGAACTCAGGCCAATGTCTTGTAACATGTGCTGTAGATACTGGCATCATCATCACCCGGTCAACGTAATGAAGGTATCCATTTTTCGCTTTCTGTTTGGCATAATATCAGCCTTTTTCTTCGTATAGCAATTTTGTCAAGTTTATGCTCACCAAACTGGGTTTGACAATAGTCGCCCTATGATTCAGTTTTACTGTATCTGGCGATAAGAGCTGAGTGCTAATACGCTGTCTATAAGACATATAGATATCTGCCCACAGAATAGCTGGTATGGTAGGTTTCTTCGCTAGGTCTTCCAGCGAGAAATTCCCAATAACATAATGATACGCTTCAAGAAACATCCAGTAAAAGTCTGGATTGTCCCACTCGAATATTTCTAGATCGTAGGCTTCATCAACGGGAGCGAAAACTGTTAATTGATCGTGCGATTCGAAATAGGCTCTGTATGCAGGGGGCATTTCCGCTAACATGCGTTGTAATCTTGACAGCCTGGTATCGCCAAATATGAGTTCTGTTAGCGAATGTTGCGATGAGTCGTTAGCAATAATGCTGCTAGCGATCGGTTGTGTACTGATAGAACCCTTTGAAACATGGTTTTCAATATCATTGATCACTGCTTTAATATAGATCTGAGTACCAAGAGCGAAAACAGCGACTGCAAAAGCAGCGCGGGCGAGCTGATACACCAGACTTATGAGCTTCGGCATTGTTATTCTATCAAAAGAGCATGATCAGTGGTCGTTGAGTTTATCACAAGAAAAACTTGCCCGGTATATTTAAACAGTTCGTGGCTGGAAGTGCGAAATAGCTTGGCATCAGGACGGACAACGGACACTTGATGTTGCACAGCGTCTCCTCGTAATTTAACAAATACTAGACCCCGAAAAAGAAATTTCACATGCATGACACTGAATGGGGTACTTAATCTTACCCCATTCCGATAATAGCAAGATGTTATGGGGTGAGTCAGAAACACTGGGCAAGGATAAAAATTGTCTCTTTCACACCAAGTTCGCGGACAATTTTGCTCGATTGTATTTCTTCCATGTTTCTTTCAGAATTAGATACTCATTGTCGACGAGTTGAGCACTCATAATGACTTCTCTAATTCGCGCTTTGTCCATTTTGCTATTTTGTCATGTCTCATTTTGCAAGGTGGTGCGCGAAGTTCTCACTTTGACATGGGAAGAAGGGGCACCCAATGGCCAGGTACGGGAGATGGTGAAAATGAATGGTCAATTTCCTGGGCCAAATTTTATATGGGAAGAAGATGATGACATAGAGGTGGATGACCTTGATCTCTTTCTCAGCGGCCGGATTACATACTGATTTGGAACGTGACTATAGATTCTCGTTCACAACATAATGCCATTCAACACTAGCATACATTGGCATGGAATTGAGTAAATTAAACTTTTATTTTGCTTATACGGATCTTCATTGATTAGCAACAGGCAACTTGGAACACCTTGGTCGGATGGCGCCACCGGGGTGACCCAAATACCTATCGAAGTGGGAGAGAGCTTCATCTACCGATTCAAGGCAATTCCAGCTGGGACTCACTGGTGAAAACCCTTGCATACCTCTTATCCACAATTTATCTAACTTAGTTTACTTCATTGTACAGGTATCATGCCCACACCAGGTCAACAATTTTAGATGGCTTATACGGTGGTATTTTCATTCGGTAAGGTCGCGACTCCATGGGAGAGTTATTTTTATTTCTCGCACTGAAGTTGAAAGGCCCAAAGAAAACACGCCAACGCCGTGGCACATGATTTCTGAGAATCCTGTTGATATCGCTGCGATCGAAAAAGCCACTGAAAAGCCCGAACTTGTGGTGATTTCTGACTGGAGCCAATTCAAGTCCTGGGAATATCTTGAAGCCGAAGACGCCGCCAATATCAATCTATTGTACGTGCGGGCTTTCCAAATTCCTGTTTAATACTATAGCTGACAGCCCGCAGTTGTGTGGATAGCATTCTTATTAACGGAAAAGGTAGTTTATTTTGCCCGGGGGAGGATTACCTTATCAAGAACACGATGAGATTCATTAAATGGGCGATATACCCCCATGAGGTAACGGACAAAGGGTACAGTGGATCCCTATAAATAAAAGACATACAGTTAGTCTCTAACGTGTCTTTTCTCGTTGGATAGATGCCTCCCTCACGTTTTCTCCACACAACGCCACTTCTTGCGTATAGCAAAGCCCGAAAAAGTACCTCTTCATTTGCACAAAGGTTGTGTTTCTGCGGCAGGAAGTCGTGAAATAATTGAAGTTGACCCAACCGACGGTTGGATTAGCTTAAATTTCATTGACGCGTCGACATTCAAAGCAACAGTTGCCGCAATCGACGAGCACCCGATGTGGATATATGAAGTGGATGGTCATTACATTGAGCCACAAAAAGTCGATGCTTTCTTGCAATTCACAGGAGAGAGATATGCTGCATTAGTCAAACTCGATAAGCCTGGAAAGGACTACACTATCCGAGTCGCAGACGATGGTAATGCGCAGGTCATATCCGCTTTCGCCACTCTGAGATACAAAAACAGAACCCCGGGCCTCACGGAGACCAAAGGAGTGATTGACTATGGTGGGCAAAACATTACATCACTCGTTTGGCTTGACCGTAATAATCTTCGGCCATACCCTCCACTATACCTTGCCGACCACGCGGACGCTTTGTTTGTCTTCAGGACTGCGAAATGGGCGAGGGCCTGGCAACATACCCTGAGTGGCGGAGGGATGTGGCTGGAAGACACGACAGCATACGACCCACTGCTACATAATCCATATTCAGAAACCGCAAAGAACGAAAGTCTGGTTGTAACGACAAAGAACGGTTCCTGGGTTGATCTTGTCATCCAGGTGGCGTCATTTCCAGGTCAGGATAAGGATGCACCTCACACTATACACAAGCACACTACGAAAATGTGGCAGATAGGTTCTGGGGAGGGCGACTGGAATTATTCTTCTGTTGAGGAGGCCAGACTGGCCCAGCCAGAAGCATTCAATTTCGACAATCCAAACTTCCGAGACACATTCGTTACGGGTTTTGCTGATGGACCGATATGGATCGTCATGCGATACCAGGTTACTAACCCTGGACCCTGGATGCTACACTGTCATGTGGAAACACATCTAGCTGCAGGTATGGCGGTGACCATACTAGATGGTATCGATGTCTGGCCGGAGGTGCCTCCTGAATACGCAAATGGGCGCAACGGAATGCTTGATGCTCAGATCATTGACTGGAAAAGCTGGAAAAATGGCGCTGAGAAATCAACTCATGCTGCAGAAATTTCTGATGCATCAGATGGTACCTCTTCCAAGGATAATGAATCTGCAGGAAAGATCGGTCACAATGAAGGCACATGGAAAGGGTTTACTGAAAAGCTCACTCACTTCCTGGAAAATTGGTCTCCGCAGCGCCGATCCTAGAGAGAATACCACATCTGGTAGTCTCGATAATACTTTTCCAAGCTTGCTTTCCCCGATGATGCGTGTTATCATCAAAGGATCATGTCATAGGTTTGAGAGTGAGAAACAGTTTCAACATGATATTTAAAACGCTACAACAAAGTTTCCAGTTACTTAAATTTAATCAAATACATAAAATCCTGTCAGCTAAGAACTTGTTTGATAAACAACGATTATTCCTAAACTAATGACTGTTTCTACATAGGAGTTGACTTATTCAAAATGTCACAACAAATAATAACTAGCTGGGTTCATGAGTAATATTGTTGATAATAGAGACAGCACTTGCATTTGTCCGATTACAGAGTGACCGGTTACAGGGTTGACTGACCCTGTTTGGAGGATACATATGGTACTAATACGATTAGGGCTCCATTTGTATTCTCAATAGTGCCCATACATCCTCTGGGCCAGTTTGAAAGATTTCAATATAAAGCCTCGTGACCAGTGAATCCCAAATGCCTTCCGATTCGTTTCTTTTGTGCAACTTATGCCATGGATACCGATTGGGGCACAACACAGTACACCTTGACGTACAACCCGGGATCAGGTAAACCTGTAGCAAGAATTAAATTTTAGAAATTAAAAATGTGCACAAAAATTCTTATGAGGCAGTCAAAATTGAGATTGTGCCGTGCCCCAGGCTGAGAAGTGCGTCGATAAATTTCCTAAATAGAAAATATGGGGCCACGATCGAGCTGAGTATTCCTCAGCATGACCATTCATATAATTAATCGGTATATAACCATGCTTGTAAATTTTAATATGCAAATGCGGTGCATATATATTGCAGTAACGAGGTAATATAGTCCCAATCTTACCATACCAGTATTCAACCCTTTTCTTACCCCAGCCTTCAGCTGCATATACAACCTAGCATCTAGCCTGAACATTTGACTATCAGTCCTCTACATTCATGCATTTGCAGCAGGTATGTAGGGTTCTATTGGGTCTAGCCAACAAAAAAAATTTCGGGTTTGCCTCACCTTGAGGGGTGGCTGGCTGGAGATTCATGCACACGACAATCAAAAAATGGGATGCCATACGAAAGTTTCTCGGTCTATTGACTCAGATTATGTATGTCTTTGATTAATTGAAAACAGGCTATTATAACTCCGAAATACGGAGCCACAAATTGAGAAATTATATCAACCGGGAATAAACAAACGCACTGGTTTCAATAGGTCAGACGACCAACGTATAAAGAACTACAACGTTAAAATAGTTTCATGTTCGTTGTCAGAAACAAAACATCTTGAATACCATTAATTGTTTTTGATTTTACATTCTTTTGCTTTTGGCGTCGTTATGGATAGTCGTTCTTCCAGCTCTCCGTCCTCTTTCTCGATGCTTGGTACGGAGAAGCTCACTCTATACCATTTCCCCAATGAGCATCCAACGGAAGATGTAGGAAAAACAGTCTTAATGCTGCGTCGTCGCAGCAAAAATGTGGATCATTTGTTTCTTCGCCAATTTTTGGATGATGCCACGGTAACTCTACGCGACGAGCTACGTCTATTGCCAGACCACTTGAAGGCATGCCTGCCTCCGTTTGAAAACATTCTCGACCTGGCGAATTTGCCACAGCTGCGAAAAACTTCAATGGGAGCATTTTTGGATTCTCTAATGGTACTTGTGCTGCAGCTAAGTCTAATCATTGGGTAAGTTAGGATCTTTTCCGTCAATACGAGTTGACATGAGCTGACTGTTAAACAGCTACTATGACAAGAATCCCTCAGAGTTTACCTTTACAAAGAGTCAATCATGTTTTACAGGAGTTGGACCTGGTCTCATGGTGGGCGCAGCAGTCGCCTCGTCTAGAACCTTGTCAGATTTACCTGCAACAGGCGCCGAAGTTATCCGCATTGCCACGCGTCTTGAAATCCTTACACGTGAAGTAGCGGATAACCTAGAGGCTGTAGAGCCCGGAGAGGAGTTAGCTAGCTGGGCAATCTTAATCAATGGCTTGACTGCAGAAACGGTGCAGAAGGAGCTTGATGTTTTCAACTCTGACATGGTAAGTGACCAAATTATATTTTTATACGATAAGTAAAATGAAAGGGAACTGTCAAACTAAACTGGAAACAGCAAATTTCTCCGCCTGCACGTATTTTTATAAGTCTCGAGTCAAAAGATATCACTCTTGTGAGCGGTCCACCATCACATTTACGCAACCTTTTCCGCTTCTCAGAGAAACTTCGATACTCTCGATTCCTGTCGATGCCAATATACGGGGGACCTTGTCACGCTCCGCATATTTACAATGATAACCACGTTCAAAGGGTAATTGGGGAAATGAGGACTTCTGTATCGGAGCGTATCATCAGCCGTGTTCCGTTCATTTCAATGGCTTCTGGAAAACCTTATCCAGCAGAAACTGCCCGCGAGCTATTTGAATGCGTTCTCACTGAAATAATGACGGGGAAAGTTCTGTGGTCGAATGTTGTCCAGTATGTGGTGGAGAGAATCAGCTCTGCTTCAACAGCTGAGCTGCAACTACACACACTTCACTCCTATCATGCAACACAGGAGGTTATCTCGGCCATTGAGGCAGAAAGCCCGACCTGTACTGTAAATATCACCAATCTTCAGGACTGGTCTATAGCGGAAGAAGCTTATTCCAAGCCTATTGGAACTGCGGACTGCAAGATCGCCATTATTGGAATGTCTTGTCGTTTTCCCGGGGGTGCCGATGACACTGATCTGTACTGGGAGCTTCTTGCCGAGGGACGAGATGCACACCAAAAAATCCCCCCTGACCGATACGATGTTGAGAGCCATACAGATCCAACGGGAGAAAAGCGTAACACAAGTCTGACCCCATTCGGTTGCTTTATCAACGAACCGGGCCTTTTTGACGCGGGCTTTTTCAATATGTCGCCACGAGAGGCAGCTGGATGTGACCCTATGCATCGGTTGGCTTTGGTCACAGCTTATGAAGCTCTTGAACAGTCCGGGTATTCGTACAATCGCACCCCATCAACGAACCAGCGGCGAGTTGGTACATTCTACGGACAAGCAAGTGATGATTACCGTGAAGTCAACGCAGGACAAGAAGTCGACACTTATTTCATCCCAGGAGGGTGTCGAGCATTCGCACCAGGACGAATCAACTACTTTTTCAAATTTTCCGGCCCAAGTTTTGACTGCGATACAGCCTGCTCATCGAGTGCGGCTACCATACAAATTGCTTGCACGTCACTAGAAAATGGGGATAGCGACATGATTGTCGCTGGTGGCCTTAACGTTTTGACTAATTCTGACGGGTTTGCTGGGTTAAGCCGTGGTCATTTCTTGTCCAAGACCGGAGGCTGTAAGACTTGGGACGTCAACGCGGATGGATATTGTCGTGCAGACGGAGTCGGTTCGATAATCATGAAACGTCTTCCTGATGCAGAAGCCGACAATGACAATATCATCGGCATTATCTGTTCGTCAGCCACCAATCACTCTGCCGAAGCAATTTCTATCACCCACCCACATGCCCCGACGCAGTCAGAGTTATACCGACTTGTCTTGGGACGTGCGGGCCTTGATCCTCGCGACATTGACTTTGTCGAGCTTCATGGTACTGGGACCCAGGCAGGCGACTCAACTGAAATCGAATCTGTGACCAATGTGTTTGCTCCAAGTAATCCACGAAGGAAGACGCCGTTGACAATTGGCGCAGTCAAGGGAAATGTAGGCCATGGAGAAGCAGCAGCCGGAGTCATGGCCTTTATAAAAACATTATTGGTATTCAAAAACGGTTTTATCCCGCCACATGTCGGTGTCAAAACTGGACTGAACCCTGCGTTTCCAGACCTAGAGAAGCTTAACGTTCAAATACCTTGGGAAGCAGTTCCCTGGGAAAGATCTTCGAGCAGAAAACGATATGCAGTGGTGAATAACTTCAGTGCCGCGGGAGGTAACACGACCATTGTCCTTGAAGAACCTCCGATTCGTGAACCACCAAAACCAGACCCTCGACCAGGAGCTGCTATTGCTGTTACTGCTAGGAGCAAGAAGTCTTTTAAGAGCAACATTGAGCGTCTCATTGACTATCTGTCCGTCAACCCGGATTTACCCTTGGCTAATCTGTCGTATACAACCACTGCTCGTCGTATGCATCATAACCACCGTATCTCGGTTAGTGGCAGAACAATCTCAGACATAAAAATTGCATTGCAAACATATCTGCCATCAGCAGAAACTCAAAGACCAATTCCCAGTGTTCCACCTGCTATAACCTACGTTTTCTCAGGCCAGGGGACTCTTCATTCAGGTATTGCCAAGCAGCTGTTCGAGGAACATTCCGGCTTCAGATCTCAAATCCTACAGCTTGATTACATCAGTCAACAGCATGGATTCCCATCATTTTTACCTGTCATCTTGGACACCGAAAATAAAACGTTCCCTCCCATCGTTAATCACTTGACTCTGGTTGCAGTGGGTATTGCATTGGTCCGCCTTCTAGCCACTCTCGGAATCAAACCAAGCGCCGTGATCGGGGCCAGTCTAGGAGAATATGCTGCCTTCTATGCGGCCGGTGTCCTATCAGCAAGTGATGCACTTCTTCTCACTGGCCGGAGGGCAGCTCTTCTTCAGCAAAAATGCGCCATGGATACACACGCAATGTGCGCCGTACGAGGAACTGCCGACCAAGTAGCACAGCATGCCAATGGTGGTGTCTATGATATCGCTGCTTTCAACGGTCGAAAGGAAGTATGTATCAGCAGTGCAGTCGAGGAAATTGTGCGTATTAGAGCCAGTCTAGAAGCAGCTGGTCTTCAGTGTCACCAGCTGAACGTTCCATACGCATTCCATTCTCCTCAAATGGACCCTATACTTGATGATTTTGAGAAGACTGCTGAGGCTGCTATCTATAAAGCCCCAACAGTCCCTATTATCTCCTCACCACTTGGGGATTGTATCTTCGATGGCAAGACTGTTAATGCAAACTACATGCGACGAGCAACACGGGAAACAGTCCAGTTTATTCCAGCCGTTGATAAGGCCTGGGAAGGTGGCATTGTGGATTCCAAGACAATATGGCTCGAAATTGGGCCCCAGCCAACCTTTGTGCAATTCATAAAAAACGCAATCCCGGAAATCTCGATCACGACCCCAACGCTTCGCCGCGGAATAGATAACTTTGTTAGCATGTCGGAGATGTTGTCTACGCTATACAACGCCGGTATCGATATCAATTGGCATGAATGGCATGCACCATTTGAGAATCACGTTAGGCTGCTGAGCGACCTCCCGGCATACAGCTGGAACAACAAAAACTACTGGATTCAGTATGAGGGTGATTGGATGCTCAGTAAGAACCTGGCTCCCACGCAGAGTGCCGTTCCTGCAGCAGTCCCATCGACTTTGCGTACTTCGCTTGTTCATCAAGTTCTTGAAGATGAAGTCGCGGAAGAAGCGGGATATCTTGTCATTCGATCAGACTTGATGCAACCAGAGTTCTTGGAGGCTGCCAACGGACATCGTATGAACGGTCACGGTGTTGTCACATCGGTAAGTAATTTATTTGGATCTATTTTGAACTAGAAATACTAATTGTATTCAGTCTATCCACGCCGATGTTGGCTTCACCCTAGGAAATTATCTTTGGTCGCGTATTCGACCAGGCAAGAAATGCCCTGGAATGAACATGAAGAACTTGCATGTGCTTCAAGGGCTTATCGTGCGCAAGAACAAAGCAATTCCACAGCAAATCGAAATCGTCGCCACAGCTGACTTCAAGGAAAAACTCGCCGTTAGGCTTGAGTGGTTCAACGTCGACCCAGAAACAGGCGAGCTTGATGATGGATTCGCATCGGCGGAGATTGAATACGGTGACAACGAAGCGTGGCTCGAAGATTGGTCCAAGCACACACACTTGGTCGCCTCTCGGATCGAGGTTCTTGACAGACTCGCTGACGAGGGCGTGGCCAACCGTCTATCACGCGATCTAGCATACACACTGTTTGCAAATCTAGTCGATTACGCAGAGCGGTACCGCGGAATGCGACAGGTTGTCCTGAACGGACTCGAAGCGTCGGCGAATGTCACTCTGACAACAGAGGCCGGCGGTTCCTGGACTGTTGCTCCTCACCATATCGACAGCGTGGCCCACCTTTCTGGGTTCATCTTGAATGGAGGCAACGGGGCAGATCCTCGAAGCAATTTCTTCGTCACCCCGGGCTGGAAATCAATGCGTTTTGCCCGGCCTCTTGTAGGTGGAGAGAGCTACAAGTCGTACGTACGCATGGTACCTCAATCCGATCCAGGTTTCTATGCTGGCGACGTGTACATTCTTCAGAAGGGAGAGATTATCGGCTTGGTTGAAGGAGTCCAATTCCGAACCTTCCCTCGGTTGCTGCTCGGAAAGCTGTTTAGTCCAACTGATTTGAACAAACCGATCAATACACAAAAGGCTGCCTCTGCAATAACCAGCCGACCGAAGAAAGACAACCCTGTCGCTGTTGCTTCGATTACTACCACCACAGTCTCGCCTCCGAAAGAAACCACAAAACCTACTGTTGCCGAGGGTTCTGCTTCCTTGCCAGCGCCTGAGCAAGAACCTCTCAAGGAGGAACAACCCAAGGCTGCCTCGTCAAACGCTGCTGCAAGTCCAGAGGACGACGGTGTATTGGCTTTGATTTCTGCCGAAACATCCATGGACATTTCCGAGCTAAACGATGAGACCGAGTTTGCAGCTATTGGAGTAGATTCACTGTTGTCGCTTGTTCTGGCAGAGAAGTTCCGTGACCAGTTGGGATTCGACATAAAGAGCTCTCTGTTCATCGAATGCGCTAATATTGGTGCTTTGAAGGCCTGGTTGGCTGACTATTGCTAGTTATCTTTTTTTCTTTTTCTTCACGTTTTCGTTTTCCTTATTGCGTCTCGTCTTTTAAACATTTTATTCATTTCCTATTTCATTTTCTCATTGATCTCCTCTATCATTTGTGCTCGAAGATCAGACACATTTCGGTGACTTTAATAATATATCATTGACCTAATGTAGTCGACAGTAAAGAATGAATTTCCTCTTGTTCCTAACCTGACGCCAAGTTTGGCAATTGCTTCTTGAGAAGCCATCACAGGGTTAAAAAAATAAAATGGTACACAAAAACCGGCGAATAGAGATTTCAAAACGAACAAAAAGACAGGAGGAAAAAGAAAAAGATATAAAAGGCACTAGATACGCGCCCTCTGGTCCCTCTCTACGTCTCCGAAGAATATGACCTGAATAGTAATATCGTCCCTTTCGTATCGTGAATCAGGGCTTTGCAGACTCAACTCACCGCAGAAATGCTCCCTGCGATTGCCACCAAGAGCATTTCTCGCCAAATGTGTTGCCACATTATCATCTTCAACAACAAATGTATCCGGCGAAACTTTTCCTTCTGGAAACCCTACTCCTTTAGATTTGTGGATACTCCATTCTGATAGTCCACCTTTCTTTGATGATGCCTCCCGGTTGATCCACCTGGATACACATTCCACAGCATCTTCGTTGGTCACACGATCCCAAAAGCCATCGCTTGCGAGAATGACAAAGTCTCCCTTTTGTACTGGCGTTGTTGTAATGACTGGCTCAGCAGTCATGTACGGAGGGGTCTTGTAGTGCGGCCTCACACCACTTCCAAAGTAGTCGGTAGACCAACGCTCGATCGCTGTGGATGGCCACTTCCAACGATGATCGCCAAATGCGCGCGTAACTGCTATTCCCATTAATCGCCCAGATTTAGGGTCGATGATTTTAGATTCTCCTGGGTGGTTCTCGGCAAGACGCGCGCATTCGTCTGGGTTGAAGCCTGTTTGATCAGAGGAGAGTTCAATTGTTGTCCAAGTATTACCGTCTCCTACAGTGGATGGTCGGCGGCCAAGTACTGCACGCGAGTCTCCAACACAAGCAACTCTTAAGAGGGAGTTGACTGGGTCATGAACAGCAAGGAGTGCGCATGAGCCGGCCCGAGCAGGTGCTGTCCTCGAGACGGCTTCTCCGGGCGTTTGAGAATCAGTCATAGCTTTGAGACCATCATCAATGATCTCGCCGTCGAGTCTTAGAAATGCAGACGTAATCGCTGCATCAATCGCCTCGGGGGTTGCTGTTCCGCCTTGCATGGTGAGCAGGTCTTTGATTTCACGACCGACATAGGGAATCAAGGAATTCCGAAGGAGTGCAGAAGTTGCCCATCCTCTGTAAAAGTGAGACAAGGAAGAGGATTATAATGCTGGAAACAACTTACGCATGACCGTCATAGACGCCCCAGAATTGCCAATCCCGCTCCTGCCCAACATCGACAGTACCAAAAGCAAACTCATCTTCGCATGGCGAATTGCTCGGGAGTCTCAAGATATCGAACCTACTTACGAAGCTCTCCCCAGCAGCACCTTTTGCATCCGAACCATACGATTTTTCGCTAGCTTTGAGTTTTGCATTAGCAGCGTCGAGGTCCAGCGCTGGGTAGATGGCGCGTTTGATGTCGGGTATCTCCTTAGCCTGCGCAATCACTGGTGCACCAGGTACAAATTGCGAAGTAAGAGTTATTTGCCAGAAGCGATTCAAAAATTCAGATCTCAGTTCGTCAAAGCGTGGCGCGACAATGGACAGAACAACTGCGGCGCCGATGCCGATAGCATAGTAGTGCCTGCGTGAGTTGTTCTTCTGTCCCTGGCCGCTGGATATGTTGCCAATTCTGCGGCTGAAAAATGTGGAATCGAGCTGGCTTTTTGCGTCACCAACAGCGCGAGCTTTACTTGAAAATAGCAGCGGACAGTCGATCCTATTCAACCCAGGCTGGTGTCGTGTGACCGCCCTGCGATAAAGCCAGCTGGCCGAGTGCCGAGCGCCAGCTGGTACCTGAGGCAGCATGTCCGGCGTTTCTTTGTTCCTTGAATATAAAACCAGTCAAAATTTTCAATGGAGCAGTCGTTTTATAAAACATATGGCCGAATCATGCAAGGAGTGAAAGGGAAATGTACAGCCGCAAAGCGAAGCCTGTAAGTGGTGACCGGCCCGGGCTCGGCGTGGCTATCCCTCTTTCGGTGATCCAAGCGTCATGCTTCAATTTGTCTTCTTCGATGATTCTGAAAGAAGCATTTACAGCATAAAATTGAAGAGTATGGTTTTTCAAGGGTACAATGTCTAAATGAATAGCGGCGATTTTGCGGGGGGTCTGGCAGCAGCTTATGTAAATGCTAAGATTCTTTCCCGCTTTCTCGGAACATTTCGAAACATGTTTTCTACAACGCTTCTTCACCACACTGTAGCATTCGAATATGGAGACCGAAACAAGAGAAATGCAAAACCTCCGGTCTGGGGATAACCCTGTGGCCGATGATGCAAATCACACACGCCAATTGCCGCCTGTAGACGGCGGGAAGAATGCGTGGCTATTTTTAGCTGCGTGCTTCATTATCGAGGCTCTGGTCTGGGGTGAGTATCTGTTCTCGAGGAGGGATGGATATAGACTGAATACTTTTAGGATTTACGTTTTCTTTTGGAATATTCCAGGACTATTATAGCACGCACGAGCCTTTCAAGGACTCGGGCAATATTGCCATCGTCGGCACCTGTGCAATGGTGAGAACAGTACCGGCCGAGCTTGTCCACAAGCCATACATAGGTAGCTAACAG
The DNA here is from genome assembly GCA_001939245.1 of Talaromyces wortmannii. Classification (NCBI taxonomy): domain Eukaryota; kingdom Fungi; phylum Ascomycota; class Eurotiomycetes; order Eurotiales; family Trichocomaceae; genus Talaromyces; species Talaromyces wortmannii. Next base: position 192,009 of record MJVA01001004.1, on the reverse strand, counting down.
AAGTGAAAAGGGAGTATCATATATTCTAGCACCATTGGCCTTTGCGCTATTGATTGCTGTTCCTCGATTCCGTCGCTGGGCAACTCCCGTTGGCTTTGTGATTATGTGCCTATCATTGTCTCTCAGTTCGTTTTCGACCTCAATCAACCAGTTAATTCTCTCCCAGGGCATAGCCTATGGAATCGGCGCGAATATTGGGTATGCACCAACAATTATTTTCATGAACGAGTGGTTTGTCAAGAAAAAGGGTATGGCGTTCGGCACTATGTGGGTATGTATTTTTTCTCTCCCTTAATTTAACACCTGTCACGTCATGGCTGCTCATGCAGGCACAGGCTGGAACTGGACTCTCAGGAGTCATTCTTCCCATTGTTTTGCAGTGGCTTCTTAATTCCTACGGATTCAAGACCACTCTTCGGATATATGCCCTTGTTCTGGCTCTCCTTTCGGCACCATTGCTCTACTTTGTGAAGCCTCGACTACCAATCGCGCAATCATCTCGATTCCGTCCATTCGACCTTAGGTTTTTGAAAAGTCCAACTTTCTTAGTCTATCAGACTTGCAACGTTATCCAAGCGTTGGGGTTTTTCCTGCCAACTATTTATCTGCCCAGCTATGCCCGCTCACTTGGGGCTAGCAATCTCACCTCGTCTCTCACTGTTATTCTTTTCAACCTAGCATCTGTATTTGGATGTATCATCATGGGACACATGACCGACCGCTATGACGCCACAACTTGTTCACTCATCTCGCTTGTTGGAAGCGCTCTTTCTGTCTTTTTCATCTGGGGATTCTCATTGACACTGGCCCCACTGTACGTGTTTTGCATCACTTATGGGATCTTTGCCGGGTCCTTTACCTCCTCCTGGCCCGCCGTCACCAATGCAGTCCACCGAAAAGACCCGTTGGCTGAAAGCAGCATTATCCTTGGCTTCTTGGAGACTGGCCGCGGTATCGGAAACGTCGTTAGTGGACCGTTGAGCGAGGCTTTGGTTAAAGGTTACCCATGGATGAATGATTTGAAAGGAGGATATGGCACCGGATACGGCACACTGATCGTATTCACGGGGGTCACGGCAACCCTGAGTGCATTGAGCATCATGGCGCCTCCTATTAAAAAATTACTAAGGACATACTTTTAAATTTTGTCCCAAGCCATGCGCAACTAGCTGTCTTCCGTTAGCCCGAATTAACAGTACTTGCTCTGTACGTGAGTGAGGCTTACGTATTTAGTCGTCGGCTCATTTTCTGCTTTGAATTAAGGCGGAAAAGCTCTTTACCGGCCGTACTCTTCACGATGTTTTATTTTTATACGTTGAATTATACTAAGGCCCTTAACTAAAGTTTTCCCGCAATCAAGTAACTGCGGGGAATTGTACTATGCGGAGTCTAAATTGTCAAATCTTTTTTTTCTCATGTCATATTGTTGCTACATACACCTATGCTATTGAATTGGATTTCCATAACAATTATCCTAATCTTTTCTGGAGAAGAGATAAAGAGTGACCGATCGTGACAGCATTCATAGATACTTCTGGGTAGTCTTTACCACGTAGTCTGCAAATAACTGTAGATCGGATACATAAAGAAAATGCAAGCCAAAAAGGGTGCCGATGCTGCACAAGTCGCCAATCTTGATCACCATAACAATATTATCCAGACAAACCACCATCAGTGTCAACACATCTATAGTCCAATCAAGCAGCTATTTCCTCAAAGATTCTAGATTACCAACCGGCATCAAATCAGGTATAGTGAGTGAATACCCACGTGTAAAACGGACAAAGTTCTTTCGAAGTCAAGCGTGCACCTCCTCTCTAAGGGCGTCCTATATCTCGGGATTCCCAGACAGATTGTTGCGAGCTAGAAGCACTAAATTGTCTAAAATAGTTTATTTGTCTGCATTGATCAGTTTTACGAATTAATCTATTCGGTGCATAGGTGCTTCGTGAAGCATGTATGATTAGACACGCTTAGAATAGTTAATAAGCAGGGCTAACACCGTTGATATATCAGTGTTGTATCTCTAAAAAGTAGCTTTGTTAATCTTCAGTCTGTTTAATAGTGTAACGACATATAGTGCTAGCTGCTGAATGGTTACGTCTTGGTATATCTCTTGCAAGGCTTTTTCAGATCTCGACATCCCTGGCATGTCAAAAGTGGTGACTCGGAATCCTTTGCCTGCTATGATAGATATGGCTTTATCGTACACCTGACAGTCCCCAAATCTATCAGGTATAAGCACAATGTCATGGCCCGATCCCTCTTGCTCATAATACCAGTTGATGTCATCTGGTGTGACAGTGGTACATTGAGAGCGCATGGCTCCAGTAGTTGACATATTGGAGAAGCGTATTATCAAGAACAAATTGGGCTATTGGCGAACACACTTGTATTGACGGATCAAATGTTGTGAAAACGAAGTTGTCGAACTGGGTGGTTGAACACCTTGGACTTGGGATAACCCCTCGTGATTGAGGATAACCTCAACTCGATCCTTGAGAAATTGTACTGAGTGACTTTAATAAGGGTAAATAAAGAGATTGTGGGAGAATCGCGTATTAAAAAATATGTTTCTCTATTCGCTTCACACGTGACGTAGAAGTGCCTGAGGCATGTATCAATGTCGATGGAAGTGTCTACAGCTAGCTTTGGGTTAATGGGGTTTATACACTTAGTATTTCAGAATGAAAGACCACCGTGACGGAGGAATTTCGCAAAGGAACAAAAGAGCTGTCCATGACGGGGCTGGTGTCTCCCTCAGTGTTCGTCTGAGAGCAGCTTTGCAACGCCAGAAAAGCCATAGAACTGCACACCCAAAGAAATCTACACAGTCTAGATTTCTCAGTAGCTGTTATTATTCTAAAAAGTAAATAAGGTTCCAAATGCAACTATGAGATAGTATTACAAGCCGATCGACTCCTTCAGAAAGCCGTTGCCTACATGCCCCGAAAATGGTGGCTGCTCTCCTCCATTACGAATATAGTAGTGAAAAACACAGAAGACGAAGAGCATTAATCATGTCTCAATAAACATGTGGGGTATAATCTGCTATCCTAGTTACATTAGCCTAAGCTACCGTGCAATGAAGATAACCGAAATCACGAATACAGCAAGATTTCCGCCATCAACGCAAGCCGCGAAGAACCGGTGCACCGCATATTTTAAGATATAGCAGATCTATGACTTGAAATTTACCAGAGTTTAATTGTATAGCCATTATCTCCGGTTTAGTTCTCTATGTCAACGACTTGGATATAACCCGGCGCGATCATCACACGGTCTATACCGCTCTCTTCACCCACAACGGTCAGAACGATCGGGATATAATGGAGCAGGGTCTCTTGGGTATCGATACAGCTTCAGGGTCCCTGCCAAAGATTTTTATGATCGAGAATTCAGCAGCGAGGTGGTTGAAGATGGGAGTGGGCCGCAAATCCCGCACTCTGTCACATGGCATCATCATGATTGAGTTTCGCAATGATACATATGTCTCTCGATAATCGAGTCCAGTAGCGTGTGTCAGTGAGCCCACGGAACACAACGCTCAGGAGACTGCGTTGTTTCCATCGTTCAGTAACTTTGATGGCGTGGGCTTTGGACAGGAATTGGACACGCACGAATGGACGCTAGACCCCGGAATTGACAGAAATGGGTACACTTTGTATGGCAAATTTGAGGCGCCTCAACCTTACGGTTTTAGGATCGTGTAGACGCAGACTTTGGACCGTGCGATGACACGCTCTAATCAATATCCTCATCGCATATAGCTGACTGGTTAGCGTCAGGTGGGAAAAGTCTTTGCCGGTGGTAACATTGCGTGCTAACCACTTGATTGCTGTTGTCGGACTTCTCCACATTTTGGGCAAGGAGTACCTTGCATGTAAATAAGTGAAAATTGATTAGTTTATGATGAAGGATGAGGTTTGTAAACAATTCGTCTTGATGTCTTATCCGATGGTAGATCCTTGAGGCATGACATGCAATAGATTAATGCGGACCGAACATTAAAAAAATACAAATACAAACTCGGAATAACTGTCTGAGTCATGGGTTCAACTTCCAACAATTTTAAGTATCGGAAAAGAATATACCCACTGCGATAACAATCTCAAGTACTCCGTAAATGACAGTGGAGCAGCTTACGTTGACAGCCCCGGATCTGCCCCAAGATTAAATAAACTTGAGTTACGCTACTGTTGTTCCTAGATTGGTGAGCGAATGGCAACGGAGAATTTCCAAGCTAAGTTGCCACTAAGCATGCAAGCTGTTTATCCCCTAAAGGTTTTGCTACTGCGTAATTGTATCCATACTCAGCATCGTCTAGGCTGTTGCCGATCATCAGCAGCTGGATAAATTAGCAACAAGCTATGTAGGCCCTAACCTAAGCTCGGGTAACCGGAGTAAAGAAACAGTTGTGTTCCCTTTTTTTCTCTATAAATTGGTCTTTGGTATTTGCTGTTGGGTTGTTTCGTTTTCCATAGGTAGCGTCGCTCCAATTAGTTTTGGGGCTCACCCTTGGTTTTGAGCTTCTTTCTTTTTTCACGCTTTTAGAGAGCAAATCAACAAGAATTGAAAATGCTTTCCGCTCTTCTCGTGCTGGCTGCAGCATCTGTAGCAACAGCTACTAGCAAGTCTCTAAGCGACATTTGCACCACGAGCGTCATCCAGGCTGCTCTCCCCGATGGCATTATCCAGGGAATCACCCTGGATGATACCAGCGTTACAACGAATGTTGTCACCAACAGCTCAGTCAGCAGCAACTTCTTCCCCAATGCAGTGATCGACTTCTGCAACGTGACACTCGCTTATTCACACGACGGACGAACAAATGACCGTGTTCTGCTCGAGATCTGGCTGCCTGCTCCGTCCGCGTTCCAAAACCGCTGGTTGTCTACTGGAGGAGGGGGCTATGCGATCAACTCCGGCGACAATTCTCTCCCAGGAGGCATTATCTATGGCGCGGCAGCAGGCATGACAGACGGCGGCTTTGGTAGTTTCAGCACCAATGCCGATGCCGCGATGCTTCTCGCCAATGGCACACTCGACTACGAAACTCTGTACATGTTCGGCTACAAGGCGCATTGGGAGCTGAGTAAGATCGGCAAGGCACTCACCAAGAACATCTTCGGCCTTTCCGACAGCGAGAAGCTCTACTCGTACTACCAAGGCTGCTCTGAGGGTGGTCGAGAGGGGTGGAGTCAAGTGCAACGCTACGCTGAAGAGTGGGATGGGGCCAGTATAGGTGCTCCAGCCTTCCGTTGGTCGTTCCAGCAGACCCAGCACTTGTACTCGAATATAGTCGAAAAAACACTGGACTATTACCCACCCCCCTGTGAGCTCGAGAAGATTGTCAACGAGACCATTGCTGCGTGCGACCCGCTGGACGGCAAGACCGATGGAGTACTGTCTCGATCTGACCTCTGCTTCTTGCACTTTGATATCAAAAGCACCATTGGCAAGCCATATTATTGCGCCGCATCAACTGGTTCTAGTGGCCCGTTCAAACTGGCCAAGAGACAAGGTCCTCCTGGTGGTGGCTCACCCACCCCAGCACAAAACGGCACTGTGTCGGCCAAAGGAGTGGAAGTTGCAAAGACAATCCTCAACGGGCTGCACGACTCTGAAGGCCGCCGCGTATACTTTTCCTACCAGCCTGGTGCTGACTTTGAGGATGCTCAGACACAGTATAACTCCACTACGGGTAAATGGGAGCTCTCAATCGACCAGCTCGGTGGTGAGCATATCGCGTTGTTGATCTGGAAGAACGGAACTACTCTGGACTCGCTTGATGGAGTCACGTACGACACTCTCAAGGAATGGATCATTTCTAGCATGCAAGAGTATTACAGCACATTGCAAACTACCTGGCCAGACCTGACACCTTTCCACAAGGCCGGCGGAAAGGTGATTCATTTCCACGGTGAAGCCGACCCAAGTATCCCCACTGCGTCCTCGATCCGCTACTGGGAATCCGTGCGTCAGATTATGTATCCCAACGAAAGTTACACCGATGGCGCAAACGCTCTGAAGGAATGGTATCGTGTCTACACCGTTCCGGGTGCCGCTCACTGCTCTCCGAACCCGCTCATGCCAAATGGCCCCTGGCCACAGACATCGATAGGTAACCTCATCGATTGGGTTGAAAACGGTGTCACGCCAACAACATTGAATGCAACTGTTTTACAGGGTGACAATATTGGTGACAACCAGCAGCTTTGTGCTTATCCATTACGTCCGTTGTGGAAGAAGGGCACGATGGAGTGTGTTTACGACAAGGCTTCTATTGATACGTGGAACTATGACCTTGATGCCGTCCCTGTTCCAGTTTACTAGGAATGTTTTGAAGAAGTCGATACTGTGTCTTTTAGTTTATTCTTTAATTAGCCAATAATCTGACGCAGCTTCTCATTTCCTTTGAGCAAAACAAATGCCAATAAGTCTTCAACCTCGATCTAATACCAAAAGGAGCGCTAGAAACTTGAAACACACGAAAAGCAAGAACCATCTCACCAAAAATGCAGGACTGCCAAGTCTGACGAAGCAGGCCCGCGTTCATATCCAGTAAGGACAGCGCTCCTTGTGGGAGAGCTTATTTCAGGTGTCACACTTTGATCTTCACTACTCGCGTCATCTCCAACGTATTCCCTCTCCTCCACGTCATGTTGGGAGCCTGCCAAGGCCTCTTGATTTCCTGTTCAGGGTTTGGAGTCGATTGATGTTTCAGTTTATTCATCTTCTTCAGAGCGGCCAGGTCTTTAACCAGCTCGTAGGACTTTTCGAGGTATACCTCGCGTAAAATACCCAAATTTCTTGAATAAATCTGACGTGCAGCTTCCTATTTAATTGCAAAAAATCTCGGAAATCTCCATCCAGCTTGTCATACTCCGATACACATGCGACTCTGACGCGCTCCCGAAAATGGACCTCTGTCATCCATTTATCGGGGTTTACATCTTCAGAAGAGTGAACCCCGATTTTGTCCCAATCCACATCTCCCAGAACTTTGAATACCCCGGCTATAGGCATCTGCATCGCAATTTCTGTAATGTGGCTCTTTGCAAGCTCCTGAAGCTCTGTGAGCTTGTATTTTTTGGATGCCAAATATGTCTCGATGCTTCGTCGGTACTCCGTTTGGGCCACGCTCGTGTAACCGTACGCCACTGTCGCATACTAATGGGCTATTGTATGGCCAATATCTTCAGTTACGTCTTTCATTTGAATGCATTATATCCAGTCGTCATGCGATTGATTATGGAAAGTACATTCAATCTCCCAACTAGTGTTGAATTCTTCGGTCCCTTCATTAAGAGCCCCTCTAGGCACCGTATAAAAAGTTGTGTCCTCTCCAATTACGAGCGTGGTATAGGAAAATTTGTGTCGACTGCTCACGTAGACATTAGTACACATCAGCTAGAAGACACAATCTTTTAAACGGAAACGGAAAGGAAAATCAAACAAAAGAGGCGAGACAACATACGAGCTGGCTGACTGTTTATACCCCAGTTTCAGAGGTACATCCTGCTTAGAGTCCTCCATATTCAAATTTCGTGATCGATATTTAGATGTTTGAAGGCGAGGAAGAAAACGAAGCGGGAATAGAGTCTCTTTAACGCTAAAATATCGAGGTACCTAATGATGCTAACTGTCGTACTAGACCCGCAAAGGGTGAACCTAACCAGCTCCAGAGAGCGAAGAATTACACGTTGATAAAGTCTATTGATATATACCCTTCCATGGTTACATTTGTTAATAAACTCAAACATTCACGATTAACAATCTAGTTTTGATACGATAGATAATTGCGTAGCTGACTCTCTAATATATACCCAATAGTTGAACCGTTCTCAAGACAGCAGAATAACAGGAGGCTTTTTTATCAAGAATCTCTATATCCATGACTTATAGCAGTGAATAATAGTATCATTTGATCATTTAATTTTGTCAATATGTTTATTTCCCACTTCCTTGAGCTACATTCCCCTCACATGAAGTCTCCAAAGGCGATTTACCACCCAGCGCACAGGAAAGGTTGACGGTGAGATACTCTCTGGCAAATAAAGATACCAGTCATTCTCATCGGTCAGACTTAAACATCTACTAAGTGCTGTACATTCATAGTAGGTTGGATAAAAGCCACTATCCTCCCAGTCTATAATTCCACTAACAACGTAGGCATCACTAGCGGGATCCTTCTTCACCATGATATTCGCAGTCCTCACATCACCCTGTGTGAACACGGGTTTGTGTATCAAAGTTGAGCTATCATGATCCACAAGAGAGCGAAGAAGCTTTGTATAGGTAGTGCTACGATGATACCGGGTGGAAAATTGCAGTTCGTTAAACTCTGCAGTCGTAGTGATGCTTTTGAACACTTCGCTTTCACCGATATCAAGGTCCTTTACCCCTTCTCCGCAGACTCCCCCGAGGAGGCTTCCGTCTTTTTGTCGAAGAGTTCTCAACCGATAGAAATGGTGTCGAGCTTGGTTTGTATAGATAGCTTGTTCTCATGCGACATACTAGGCCATGCTTGGGCTAGTGTCATATCTGGGATGTATGACATGAAAATGACGCGAAATGACCCTAGTGCAATTAAGCCATGCGGTCTTAGAGCAGGTATATCGGGTGCTTCTCTTGCAAGGTATTGAAGGCTTGTGTACTCGGTGTAATCGTTGTTTCCGTTAATTACCTTGGCGACAATTTCGTCATTACACTTGACCACTATTCGTCGGATAGGACTTTCCTAGAGCTTTGTTGAGTCCCAAAAGAGCTGTTTCAGGGACGCCGTGAACAATTTTTCTGGGGCACTGGACTCATCGACGCAACCCCCCGAATACCGTGACAGCAAAGAAGTGACATTCCCAGACAATGGGAAGACAACTTCAGCACTGGGGGCGAGGTCAACACGTGTTCTGAAGTCAGGAAAGCCGTTTTTATAGTAACAACTTTTCCCTTCTTCGGCTCGGCCTTAGGCCCCGTCGCCATTGTGATTCGGCGAGTATAATTTGGCGGAAATTTTGATAACAGACTGATGTCCGGGTCCCGTTGGAATTTACGATAGACATCATTCAATGTTCGAAGATTGATTTGCGCTCCAGAAGAGAGCGGGTGATGTTGAGCATTTTGGTGTTCACGCTGGTATAAATCGGAAAACAGGGACATCAGATCAGCCTTCGGGTCTTGTTGTAAGGCTGCTTGAAACTTGACCATCAAGTCGCTGTTCCACTGCGCAGCATTATCGCTAAGTAGTGAGAAAACGGGCGTGGTGTCGCTCATTTTGGGTGAGAAAGAAAAGTTAATTGGCCGAGTTTAGAAAAAAGATGGTAGAAAGCATCAAGTGATCTTCAAATGTCACTACATTCAAACTGGCTGTTGCCAGCAACATGGATTCAGTCCGCGGTACTGGTCTGTGATTCAAATCCAAAATAACATCTCATTTTCGAGTGGATCTTATTATTCACCAGCAGATATTGTTTCAATGTACTGAGGCTATGAATACAGCATAGGTGTCTCGAGCCGCGGAAATCGGGAACCAAGAAAGAAACAAAGCACTAATCCCCACTGCGAAATTCACCCTGCATCATTCACCATTCACCAACAACGTGTTCTATCTATTGTTCTGCACAGCATAAGCCACACGGCCAGGATCTCCAAGGTTGCTCTAGCCGGTGTCCGTATCCAACTGGAAGACTGCTTCCGCTTGTACCCAATACTAAGCAAGCCTCTTTAGAAAGAGTAATTCGACTAAGTTGTGCTTGATGAGCTTCTCAAGGATATTGTCAAGGACAAATTCCCGAATGGGATCACTGCTATTGTCTCTGACCAAATCGTGTCCAACTCCTAGTTCGAGGTATAGTTACAGGTGTAAGCAGTAAATACAATTTCGTTGAGCTCTAGAGTGTTGCAAGTGATTCCAAAAGGAAAGGCGATATCAAAGGGTAGTTAGTAAGGCGAGTAGACAGAAACTACACCTGCTAATTTTAGTTTAGTGTTAAGATTAGCATGCTCCTGTTATATAATGGTCAGGTTCCTTAATGTTGAATTCATCATGCTGATTCTCGGGATGATACCGAGCCCCTCCCGAACGGGCCATGTCCTGCCGTCGGAGATCTACCGACTATGCAAAAAGGCCCTGCACAGGGCCTTGACTGTCGATACTTGCTTTATTCTATCACATTGTAACGTGTACAAGTGTAACAGATGCGGGGTAGATCTGACTGTTTCTCACGCGGGGAAAGGAATTTTGTTTTCGATGGTTTGTTTCTTCTTCTTTTTCTTTAAATTTTTGCTATCTAATTTTGATGGTCAGATTATAAGACCTAGACAAAATCTATATTTCAAGTGTCCTATTTGAGAGGTTCTAGCATTTTAAAGCATCGAGATTATATTCTTGAAGCCGGATCATTTATTATAATATCACCTTTGCAGAATAGTCTACATACAAGTCAGCCAGCATGTCCTTTAAGCAAAGAGAGACAAAACCAACAGTTGGTGGTGCCAACCGCTCCATACAGGATCTATTCCGGCTCGACGAGCGGACAATCGTGGGTACGCAGTCTGACAGCACACTTGTCTCTAAAGTGCAAACAGAATAACAAGGTCAATAATAGTTACCGGTGGAGGCGGTGTCGTCGGACTCGAGGCTGCGCGGTCTATCCTGGAAAGCGGCGGCGACGTGGTTTGTCTAGATCGCCAGGATAAGCCTCTTCAGGAACCATGGAGTGCGGAAGCCTTTGAAATTTTGAAACATACTAGACTGATATGGCGGTTTGCTTCATTTGAACAGAACTCGTCGAGGAAACTGCAGCCAAACACGGAACAAAAGCATGGTACTATCAATGTGATATCACCAACGAGGAGGACGTCACGCGTGCTTTTGCCAACGCAGTCTCTGGATCCCGTTTCAAACTCCGCGGACTTCTGTGCGCTGCTGGAATTTCCGGTGAAGGGCCGTCGATCGATTTTCCCATCGAGAAACTGCGAAAGATAGTAGACATCAACGTGGCCGGAACTTTCTTATGTGCACAAGCAGCCGCCCGAGAAATACAAAAGCACGGAGAGCCCGGCAGCATTGTGCTTATAGCTAGTATGAGCGGCCATGTATACAACCAAGGGGTCGACACCACCGCGTACAACTCCTCGAAAGCCGCCGTCCTGCAGATGACGCGCTCGCTGGCTGCGGAATGGGGTAGTCGGGCAGATATTCCGCTGATCAGGGTTAATTCGCTTTCGCCAGGGTATATAAACACCCGTATGTCGATTGGGTCGATGTCGGAGCCTGGTATGCGAGAGCTTTGGACTAGTGGGAACATGTTGTCGCGGATTAGCGAGGCGCACGAGTACCGCGGTGCAATCATGTACTTGCTGAGTGATGCGAGTAGCTACATGACTGGGGCAGATATGAGAGTCGATGGGGGACACACCGCTTGGTAAAATTTATCCAGGAATAAATTATATCGTAAGTACTACAGCAATTAGTTAAGTCCACTCGATCCAATATTCTATGTACCGGCATCGCTCAAAACACTCTTCTTTAACCAGTCGTGAGCCTCTTGGTATATTTTATCAGACGTTTCTTTCTCCACTGCAACATCTCCCAAATCCCCAAGAAGACCATGTGTGAATCCATGTGGGCAGCCTGCCGCCAGTGTCCATTTGTAGTTCCCCTTCTCAAACCCAGTTGTCAACTGCTCCACACGATCGTCCAACCCAGCCAGGCGATGCATCATAAGCTGTGCTTCCAATCTCAGCATATCCCATTGTGCGCCAATTATGTAGATCCAAGGAGGAAGGTCTTCGGGTTTTGCATAGCAAGGACTCAACAGCGGATCCCGCCGGTTCTGTCCGGGCGAAACGTATCCCCAATCGAAAAACCATGCGGAGTGCTGCAGCACATCTCTCGGACCATCAGTGTACGGCCTTGCAGCTAGCTTCTCTTTCGCTGTGTTCCCAAAGTCCACAACAGGGTAGTATGCCACTGCTGCTTTGACAATTCCCTTGAGACCTGGTAACTGTGCCGCGGAGAGTGCGAGGTTTCCTCCTGCGCTGAAGCCGCCAATAGCTACTTTGGATTTATCGATTGGTAAAAGCCCATCTTCCAAAACCGCTCTGACAACGGCAGCAACGTCGTACGTAGCAGTGGGGAAAGGATGCAGAGGAGCTTTGCGATAATTCAAGCTCACCACTAGCATCCCAGTTCTTTTAGCCCAAGAGACACAGAATCGGTCATCAAACTGCGCGTCACAAATAGCGAAGCCGCCGCCATGAATGTTCAGGTAGAGCGGTAGTAACCCTGGGGTACTCCTCGCATAATAATCCGGAGGGAAAAAAATTCGCGTCTCCAAATCCGGTCGACACGGATATCGTTTGATCAGGGTCGGGCGATTGCTAGAATTAGGTCGAAAGAAAAACCGAGCGACGATGAAAAAAGTTTTCGCGATGGATTTGAGTAGCCATAGTCTAACAAAACAATTGAGGCTGTGTAGAACCGTTGATTTCTTCTTTGGAAGGGGTGGTAGGGATTCAGTGGCGGGTTTCTGTCTCCCTGGTTCTACGTGGACGTCTGCCGACTGTGGTTCTGCCGCCATATTGGAAATTGGCTTTGGACCGTCTCGTTCTCAAAGCTAAGTTTGGATCGTCGCAACATTTGAGAATGGAAGATGTTGCGATCAAAGTTCCATCGATGCTATTCCACTTTTGTCGTAGCTGTTGGTTCCCCTCACTTTTTGTGGGCCATCATCACATGTCCAATTGATGCTGCCTACATCGACAAGATTCTATCGGTTATATAATATATAAGGGTTTCAATTGATCATTTAAATTTCTTTTTAATGGCTTCGTTGTGCTAATATCAAAAGAACATATAAAAATTGTACTGAAAGCGCAAACTTCATATGGAGATGGTATATTCTAAAAATATATACATTGGGTGAAGTTTTAATTGCCCTTCAAAATTATCATTTTAATTGACATCCATTGACATAAAATCATTTTAAACATAAAGCAACCCAAATCTAGATTGTATACTAAATAAAGGTCTGCAATAGTTTAACTACAGTGAGAAATACTCCAATTCTTGCTCCAGAGTCACCGAAAATCGAAGATGCGGCGCCAGTCTGGTGAGAAGCGGCCGCGGTAGATGTGGGAGATGATCCGGACTATTTGATACACATTAGTAACTCCTTTTCCAGATGTCGTTTTCCAAAAAAAATAACAGCAATAAATAGCAGCAAAAAGAGCTACATCAAGCGAAAAAAGAAGAGACTCTTACGGAGCTCTGAGTAGACGCAGTAGAACCGGAACCGGTAGATGACAAGACACCTGAACTGGTCGGCGTAGCAGCAGCAGTTGTGGCCACGACAGACGAGGTTGTTCCACTGGCTGTGCCTGTAGAGACAGAAACGGTTGCCGCAGCTGTTGCTGCGGAAGCCGAAGAGGGACTGGGCGTAGCATCATCATTGCATGACTTTGCTGCACTAGCGACATCATCCCCGTAATACTGCCAAATGTTCTCTGTGAGGGCGCATTCTAGGCATGCTTTCAAGTCCGAAGTGAAAGTGGAATTTGAGCAGTAATTGTCTGTGCGCGACATGAGAATTGCGTCGCCTGTTTATTGTTATGCGTTAGCGGGAAGACTTTAGACGTTGGTTTTCTTAGTTCTTTGGAAAATAAAGGTGAAAAGTACCGCAATTGGCGTGGCACTCATAAAGAGGAGTTCCGGGTGCTACTTCCTGACGCTTTTCAACATGCGCATTCCCCGGGAGTTTAAAAGCAACACTGCCGAGTAGCAAAGTGAAAAAGGCAAAAACTTGAGAACCCTTCATTGTGAACGTGCTGGCATAGATTCACTGTAGTGGAAAAAATAGCGCAATGTCGCACGGTTCTAAGGAATGAAAGGCGTGACTTAAAAATGAGGTATTGTAGGAAAGCCCTGGTTATAAACCGTCCGCGGCAAAACCCACGATATACTCAGAAAATGTGCAGCGCCGAATGTCGGAAGCTGCCGAGTCATGCTTTGACCATTGGTGGCCTCATGCGGATGCAACATTCACCGGGTAGTGGGAGCAGAATGTAGCGAAAGAAGCCTTTGGCGTCAAGGTTACATGGAAAACCTGGAAAGGCGCATGCTAGAGTTATCTGATCCGAGCAGACCCACCTGGAGATGCTTTTTCTGCTTTTCATTGGATTGTGCCGCTTAAGTGAGTTTGTATAAACCAACCACAGTTCGTTAGATCATCTAATCTAATCTTATCTGATTTGTGTCCAAAATCGGAATCAGCCGACTTGACTCGCCGAAAGCGAAAATTCTCGCAGGACAGCACCAGTAATTGGATGCGTAAAAATTATCCGCCACTGGCTTTGCTAGTGTTGCATCGACAGACAGGCTGATTGATTCAACCACCAGCCACCCAACTGTCCGTTGAGCTGCAGAGATTTGTCTAGACCTTGTCACATGAGCCCTGTCTCCGATGTTCGGTAGTTGGGAGGGGTAGCATGCATAAGTAGCTGTAAATAACCAGACATGTTTTAGACCAGGTATTCCCGCATGTTTTCCCATTTCCTCAACCATAACCTAATCATGAAGACCCTTCAGATACTGTCCATTGTGGGCTTGTTAACCACCACTGCCGTAGGGCAGTTGGATTCCGACATGGGTCCGGCTGCTTTTCTATGGCCCTCAGATAGAGCTTTTTCAGCAGTGAATGACAACAACGCGCCGTGTGGTTCTGCTGCTGGTGTTGTCAATCGAACGGACTTTCCAATGAGTATGTATTCACACCGTCGAATCTGAAGTTGAAGTATGAGAATCTGACAAAGTCAGGCAACGGCGCGGTTGCTATTGTTCTACAAGACGAGTCTTATAACATTAATCTCGCCGTCTCTTACGACAGCAGTGTGTCTTTCCGCTAGCCCTAACCCTAATCCTTGCCCGGTGACCAACTCATGTAATCTCAGATCCAACCAGCAACGACAACTTCACCACCCTTGTCTCCTCTAAAAGTTTTCCTGACCTCGAAGCCGGTCATAAATGCTACTCGGTTCCCAATACGCCCTCGAGCGTGTCGTCAGGCTCCAATGCGACACTGCAGCTAAGCTACATTTCCGAGGGCGAAACAGACACCAACAAAACATATTATGTCTGCGCGGACATCACTTATGTAAAACTGACAGACTTTACGACGGACATCCCGTGTTTCAATGTTTCTATTGATAATCCCACAGCGGTGACTAGTTCTCTGGCAGTCGGCGCGACAGCTACATCTACCAGCGCTGCGTCTTCGTCGTCGTCGTCATCATCAACAAACGGTGGCGGAAGTGAACTCTCTGGAGGTGCAATTGCCGGTATCGTGGTGGGATCAGTGGTCGGTGGCTCTCTCATCCTGGCTGCGTTGGTTTTCTTGTGGCGACGTAGCCAACAGAAATCCCGGCGAGAGAAGAACGTTGCGTTGAAAATGAACGAGCTTACAAGCGTGGATCGGTCGAATCATTCTAGGGAGGAAAGCTAGCGTTTAAATTTTTGTCATAGTTGATCAGAAACTTTTATATTTTCGGGTAACATGGCCGTATGTGAGGACTGAAATGTTATCATGATATACGATCTAATAATGCAAGCATGATCCGTCGGAGTAAGCCAAGCCTAAGCTCATCTTGATTTATCCCTTAAGTAGTAACATCGCATAAAGGAAAAAGACGTACCTTACTAGATACGTCATCTGCGTACAACCTTTGCGAAAATCCATTTCCTAATGTTCTTTTTCATTTGCCATCAGTATGTATTTCCAAAATATTGCAACCCAATACGGACTAGCGCAAAATGCCATTTCCTAATTCGGTTAGTAATATACAAGAAACTAAATAATCTGCTTGAAGCGATGTAAATGATCAAATCTATATACGACCCAACACATTAGCTTGATCAATAGATTCTTAAATCGAAGAAAATAGCATTTAAATACAAACTAAATCTAAATTAGGTATAGTCCTGTCTGGAGAACCCCACAAAAGAATACAAAATTTCTCTCCCAAATTCTCTTTGTCTTCTCTTCCCATTTTTCTACCTCAAACGTCTATCCCACCTATCCCAAGCCTTTGTCAAATGTCAACGAACCTCATCCTCAAGGTGAGATATTTCTGCTCATTTTTTCCAACAACACATTATTTTTTACTTCTTTGCACCAGAATCTGTTGGCGTCTGTACACCATATATTGATTTCTCGAGCGAGCCTTGGTCGTTCAGTAGAATACGATGAGATCAATATTTCAGAAGCGGTTGCTGAAATTATCTCAGTAAGTATCAGAAAACTCTATCCAGAGTTGTTATAGTGATATTTGAGTATTGATGAGGTGCAATAGATGATCTACACAAGGACCAGCAAAACTTTCAATGAAATTCCAGTGCCGATAGATAATGGGAATAGAACTATCACGCACGAAGACTGTGGAAAAAGATTCTGGATTGACAAACAATGTCCACAAGTGCAGTACTTCCTGGACTACATAAAAATACGCCACTGCCCAGTGCAGTCCGACTCGTTACCCAGCCATTATACATGGAGCTCCTCATTGACTCTCAGTCCTTGCTATGCTGCTCAACTATGCACGTCTCTACTAGCTTGCTACGGCTAGTTGATACTATGCATCTTAGCTGATAATAGCTTTTTCCCGGCCTTTACTTCTCAATGAAGGTCCTTGCTTATCAGTGTCTAGAAGCCATTGGTCATAATTGGTTCGACATCTACTTTATCCGAGTAGAGAAAGATCGTCAAGCTTCTGCATGATGGTCTTTTACTCGTTGCCATGTACTTTGTCTACATCGTCATATCAATTACGAAGAGTCCGTTAATCACTGGGATTCGAATGATGCCAACGATGAACCTGGTTTCACATTTGTTTCCAAGCGACGGGCAGTGGCTCCTGTTATATGGAAAACCAGTGATATCAAAGATCCAGGAAAGAAAGGAACGGGCTACAGAGCGACTCAACTTCTTGAGAAACGGCGAGAAGAAAGGAATAATTAGATCCATTTTTTTAATTCCATCCTAACAAACATCAGGAAAAATCTGGGCAAGAGTTTGGAAAATGGGCTTACAAGACTACAACGTCAGTTGCGTTGGGGGACGTGTGCCTGCTATATTTATGGCACTCATCACTTTTCGATCCTATTTATGCCGCTAGGCATTTTGTTATGGGGAGTGAGATCCCTGATTCTCAAGATGTGAGTGAATTGCTTAGTCAAAGGCCATCCGGGCAGGAGACCTCGTCTGAAGACGATGTGAATCTTGGTGAGAGCAATCATGATTATAGAAAACGACTTTTGAATTCGAATATCCTGAGTTGAATGAGCCATTCATTCTCAGATGCATGTGTTGTTTTTGGTAAAAGCCAGGAACGCCCGCTTGCCCAATTACTCTGCGATACTATTACATACCTGATCCGTCTTCGTGATGCATCAGTCGGTCCTTTTTGGACATTTATGTTCCAACAATCTCTAGTAATGTACAGTTACTGTTTGAAAACGAGAGCGCTCCGCAGATGGGGCGGTCCAATGGGCATATATGCTAATTTCTTTCTTTGCGAGCATCGCGGTATTGGAAGAGTTATGAGTTATATCGGTTCCACGTTGGATTTTCATAATTTAATGTGTGGGCATCAAAACATACACCGCAAAACCTTCCCGAAGTCACAAAAGCTCAGAGCATTACAATTTCGTCTGTCGCAAAGGTGTTGAGCCACGTCGGGCCTGTAGTTGTCTTTGAGACTCCGATTGAAAAGGGCCACTTGTTTCTACTTGAAGGAATTTTTATGATCCTTTCCTTTTCCTCCGTTCTTTCTTTCCAGTCGCCATAGTCAGCTTTCGTTATCTCATTTCTCCTGTCTTTCAATAAATTAGTAAGTAATATCTTTCTATTCAATGTTGCATCTATCGTTATTGTTGTTTACAATCAACATTGCTTCTGATATCGTTGTCATCTGCAATTCTCCATATCCATTTATGCCAGTATTATTGCGAGAAGTGTCTTCATGCTAATAAGTTACTTAGAGCTGCCGATATTAATCAATACCGCTGACGCCTCCGGTGCCAGGTTGCCCTGCTATACAACGAAGACACCCGGAGACCCTCTCAGGAGATGTACGATCTTATCGATAATACCGTACAATCATTGAAAGAACTTTTATTATCCAGGCCACGGGACTAGGAAAAGACTTTAAATCCATCCTCAGACTACCTATTCCAAAGCATCGCGATATGTGAATTGTCAGAGGATGACCTGGCCCAGAGCAGCTACGCGCAACTAAGCTTGAGAACCACAAATGGTGTCTTTAAATCCAGCTGATCCCTCTTGAGGATTTCTTTGGAAAGAATGTTACGCACAGCAGCGTGAATAGCTACTTCCTGATGAGGCTACTCGCCAAGTATTTCGAATAAATCCCAGGAGGGAAATCCTGTTGGAACTGTGGTGTACCCCCGATACAAAGGGCAAAGCTATGCTTTCATTCGCAAGACAAACATTATAGGGAAAAAAAAAAGGAAGATGCTGAGAAGACCGAGGAGGGAAAACATCGTTAAACACCAAATATGATGACAACGCCAAGATAAGCGGGGGGGGGGATCACTGATCTAAGTGAGCTTTGGGAAAGAAATGAAGTTAATGTTTATCTTATTAAGAGACCTTTGGTCTTGTGGCGCATTTGTCAACAAAACATAGCTTTTTATATATAAAAAAGAAAAACTGCAGTTAACAAGCGATAGAGCTGACTGGATGTAGTTACTCGCATCACTCAATAATCACATAAACTAATCACATAAACTATTGTAATAAACCTGTGACTAGTACACTCAGAGCAACACACATCAGATCGGATCCCTCCAAACTAATATAACGGGACTGCTGACTCGAGTCATCTGGAACATGCGTAATTGGCCGTTTATCACAGGAAAATTGGGCATCGCGTTTCTCTCAGACATTTGGTTTACTGCAAGAAAGCTTGGCCCTTGGTCCCCCGGGTTCCCTACATCTCCGTCTGTACAGAGACGCTGCGTATATAACCAAAGCGAACGGATTTGCTCCCGAGCTATATATATATATATAGGGTTAGGGTTAAACAAGAAGCTGGATGAGATAGAGCAGGAGGGCGTTTCGGCTGCTCCTGGGTTGACTGTGAAAGATCGAGAGAGGAAAGATTTAGCGCGGACCGGGTTTCGGTAAATGTATTGATTTAGAATTTATTACAATATTTTGAGCTAGGGGGAAATGTATCGGGATTTTCAAGAAAGAAGTGAGCTTTGTGCAGCCACCCATATAAGATTAACTGGACGCCACGCACGTGCCCATCTGCCTGATTTCTCAGACATCTACAAACACAATGGATTTATACTGAAAATATTTGAATCTCCACCATGAATTTTATCTATGCACCGGCGTTAAATATGTATTAATAATAACATAGCATAGTGTGGAGACGCCCATGGCTTACGGTATTTGGGCCAATGATGGGCACGGAGCGATATGCACTTCACCACTATCTCCGGCCCTCGACTGTCATTTGCCACAAAACCATAAGCCAAGTATACAACGCCCAATCAAGATTAAAGATTTCGTGTTAGCGTCAATCCCGGTGTTAGATCGTCTGGTAGATGCCTCCCGAACCAAAATTGGTGTTGTCGAAGTGGCTCCTACCAAACACTTCATGTCACGGAATTCCGTGACGTGTGTCTTATATCCGCTATCACCGTTCTCCGATAAGTATAGAAGCATCGGAAGGTCTGGCATATAAATACCTTGAATTGACCTCGAGATAAATTATTCAGTGGAGTAAATAAAATTAACAAATCATTATTCGCTCCTCTTAAATCTCAAAATTACTTTTGTCGTTGGTTGTCTTCGAGAATATCGAGTGTATCTCGGCTAGTATTCAAACATGCCTCAACACAAGTTCAACAAGCTCGAGGGTGCACGCGTCTTGGTTCTTGGCGGCACGTCAGGTATCGGTTTCAGTGTAGCTGAAGGCTCTCTCGAATACGGCGCCTCGGTTGTCATTGCCTCCTCAAACCCTGCAAAAGTAGAGAAGGGCGTATCACGCCTCCGCGAGAGTTATCCCGAACTCTCGTCGCGCATCTCCGGCCAGGCAATCGACTTATACGACATTAACACGGTGGAAGCTAGCATAACCTCGCTTTTGACTTTCGCTACCAAGGATGGAAAGAAAATCGATCATATTGTCAACACAGCCGGCAGCCCTGGGTCCGCCCCGGCGCTGTCCGAAATCACACCTGAGCAGGCCGGCGGCTCCAACTCACGGCTTGCAGGTATTATGATGCTAGCCAAGCATGCTCCTAAGTATATGGAAGCCGGGCCTCAGACGAGCATCACTCTGACGACTGGGACCATGCTCTTCAAGCCGATCAAAGAATACGTCACCGGCATCACATGGTCCGGTGCAATCGATTCAGCCGCACGCGGGCTATCAATTGCGCTGGCACCGTTGCGCGTCAATGTGGTAGCTCCTGGCGCAATTGATACCGAGCTTTTGCAATCGATGGGGCAGGGAAATGAACAGGTAAAGGAGGCCACATACAAATTGTTTCGGGATACAAACTTGCTGGGAATCTTGGGACGTCCCGAGGATACAGCCGAGGCGTACCTGTACCTTATGAAGGATCGATTTGTTACTGGTCAAACTATCTTGACCGATGGTGGAAGACTCCTCAAGTAGAATCTCTGAGTAACGGGTATGAAGATGTGTGGCGAGATGGGTCAGAATCAGTAGTTGAAATGTGTCATGCTAAATTCCAAATGAAATTTAAAAGCTGTCCAGTTCAAATTGTATTTTACGTATGATTTCATTTTCAATTCTCATTTAACACCAACTAAACTGTATATGTCCCGATTCGGATACTGCGTGTCGGAACATCTCGCCGCGCATGCGGCCCGCGCGGCCCGCTGTAGGTGAATCGGCTGGCATTTAATTTCAACGTCAATAACACACTTGAATGAAGATTATAATATCAAAAGAGAAAGGAAGTGTATTTTTATTTTCCTCATAATGGAAAGCAACAAAGAAAACCAACAAACTTTGCAATCACCAGCCATAAACACAGGCTTAACGAACGATGCCCCCAAAGACGTGGAGAAATCTACTACAAAGCGAGATGCACTGGAAACAACCAACCAGCCAACTAAGTCCAAGGGTTTCTTGCCATTCCTTGCGCTAGTTTCGATTCCATGCAATGCTAAAGATGCGGATCGTCGATTAAAACTTGGCCTCACTTCGATTATCTCTTTGGCAGCCATGGCAGCTCCACTAGGAAGTACAATACTGATGCGTATGTAATCTTCAATCACAAAAAGCCTATATTTACAGATAATTTCTAATCTATTGTACAGCCGTTTTGAAAGACATTGCCAACGACCTGAACTCAACCCCGACAGTTGTCAATTTATCCGTTGCTTTCTATTCCCTCGCGGTGGCTATTACACCACTATGGTGGTCCTATCTCTCTGAGCAATATGGGCGCCGAGCCATTTATTTGATTTCTTTTCTACTATTAGCCATATTCAATGTCTTGGCTGCTGTCAGTGTTGATATTGGCATGTTCATCGCGACTCGTGTTTTGGCTGGAGGAGCCTGTGCGAGTGTCCAGGCCGTTGGAGCCGGCACTATTGCAGATCTCTGGGATGTGAAAGAAAGAGGAAGAGCTATGGGAATTTTCTTTCTTGGCCCGATGCTAGGCCCACTAATATCGCCAATAATCGGAGGTGCTGTGGCTATCAAATGGAACTGGCGCAGCACTCAATGGGTCATGGTTATCTATGGGGTTTTAGTCTTTCTTTTGGTTATTTTCTTCCTCCCAGAAACATCAAATATTCAAGATCGCCAGCATCAAAAAACAGATCACGAGAAGCAAGAAAAATCCCCGACACAGTGGATTTCCACGGCGATAAATGTGATTATCGCTCCAGTCAAAGCGGCTCGCTTGTTACGTTTTATGCCAATTCTGATCACTGTTTACTATGCCGGCATGACCTTTGCAAGCTATTATCTTGTGAATATTACCATACAAACGGTTTTCTCATCTTCGCCATACTCTTATTCTCCATTGATTGTAGGCCTGCTCTATACGCCGAGCGCTTTGGGTGCAATTATTGGTTCAGTCTTGGGCGGGAGATGGACGGATTACATTATGAATCGGGAAGCCACAAAAGCAGGTCGATATGACGAAAATGGCAATATCCAGTTTCACCCGGAAGACCGACTACGAGAGAATGCCTGGATTGCATCCTTCATATATCCCGCGGCATTAGTCTGGTTTGGATGGACGGCTGACAAGCATGTCTTTTGGTTTGTTCCGGTAAGTTGATTTCATATCGAGCGCTGGAAAATTAATTAACTAATATATACCTGAAAATACAGTGTCTCGCCACGTTCTTCTACAGTTTCGGCATGATGCTAGTCTCCAACGTCATGACGACCATGCTCACCGAGTTCGTGCCGAAACGGTCGAGTACGGGGGTAGCAGTTAATAACCTCTTGCGGAATTCTTTAGCATGCGTTGCGCTTGTGGTCGCTGATCCGCTGATTAATGCCATGGGGGTTGGGTGGTTGCTAACCATGGCTGCCTTCATTTGCTGGCTCAGCGGTCTTGTCCTCATTCCGATGAGGTTCTATGCAGACAGATGGAGTAAAGACATGGCCGAGAAGCTTCCAGCACTTTTTTTATAGTGTTTTTCATAGTTATAGGTACGGATATTTATAGACGGTGGGAATAACACTAGTAATCAAAACAAATCTAACTCATCACTGATAATTGTTAACGTATTTTTGAGTGTAAATTAGTAATTTCCACGCGTAATTAAGTCATAAAATCGTCCCTGTATGACATAATAATGAATATAATCATTAAGTAATACTATATAGATATATGATCGTCCAACGTTGTTCCGCGATTGGTTTACGCTGTTGAACCGTGCGTGCGGCTCAGGCACCAGTCTCTTCTCCCACCAACGCCTGGTAAACAAACACATCGCGTCGCAGCCACTGTCAAACAGGAAACTAGAAGGCGTCTTTGGCTTCGTATTTATTGCTTGCGTATATTCAGCAAATACATATCATATTTCTGTGTGGCTAGTTCAACGCAGCGTCCTGCTCGAGATGGACCGGTTTTACCTCGAAAATGCGGCTCAATACCGCAACATGGTCCAGGCGTTCAGCACCACGTCGGCGCCGCAAGCAAAAAAATCCGCCACAGAGACAACAAGTCCGGAAATGATTGTCAGCGCCAGGATTCGACCTCTTCTGGATGAGGACATTGCTGCTGGATTTCCATGTGCCGTTTATCCCCGAACTGCGCAAACCGGAGAGGCTGGTGTGGTAGACATTCACGATCTCTACAATCATCCAAGAGGGCGGCCTATTCTCAAGGTACGATGGAACTCAATAGACTTATAACTGGATTTTTGCTTATTACATTTCTCAAGTCCTCTAAATACAAGGTGGACAGACTCTTCAACTCTCAGGCAACAACCGAGGAGATTTACGAAAATGCCGTAGAGCATTTAGTGCCGTTTGCCTGGAATGGCGGTATTGGAACACTCTTTGCATACGGTCAGACAGGCTCCGGGAAAACTTTTACAGTCAGTCATCTGGAAAAACTCGTGGCCGCATCCTTGATGGATGGAAGTCTCGAGGGCCAAAGAGAAATGCACATGACCATCATTGATCTCGCCGGAAACTCGGCCTACGACTTGCTTAGCTCCCGGAAACCCATCTCCATTCTTGAAGATTCCTTTGGAGTGACTCAACTAGCCGGGGCAAACGAGCACCCAGTAAAGGACAGAGACGAAGTGATGAATCTAATTGAGCGAGCTGCATCCTTCAGGCGGACCGCACCAACCTTCAAAAATGATGCCTCGTCTCGTTCACACGGAATCTGTCGTATCCGTATCAGAAACCCAGCTACAGACTCAGACGGGCTCTTATACCTGGTTGATCTAGCCGGGTCTGAAGCAGCTCGCGATGTCGCAGTACACGGCGCGGACCGCATGCGTGAGGCGCGTGAGATCAACATGAGCCTTTCGGTGCTGAAAGACTGTATCCGCGGCAAGGTCGAGTCAGACGCCATCGCATTGTCAGGAATCCCCAAATCGAAGCAGAAAAAACCCCGTGTGCCGTTCCGGCAAAGTGCACTGACAAAGGTCTTGAAACACGTTTTTGACCCGACGGGCCGTCGAGCCTGCAAGACGGTGGTTATAGCCTGTGTAAATCCAAGTCTAGCTGATGTTTCGCCAAGCAAAAACACACTACGATATGCCGAAATGCTGCGCGTTCTGGTTCCGACGAGCAAGACGGAATCTGACCCGATGGCTCCTATGACTTGGACGAATGCACAGGTGAAAGATTGGATAAAGAAGAACGTAAGTTTAAAATAATAACTTCTTTTCTTTGGTTCTTTTATGTTAACTCGTTGCTAGTCAGGCGTTCCTCCTATCGACTCTGCTGCGCTAGCTCCTACTGAGTCGGGCGCTCAACTACTTCGCCTTCCGGTCGTTGACTTTGAACGACGATGTCTAAAGACACCCGGTGTGAGTACGCAGCAGGCCAAAGCGTTTAGATCAAAATTATGGCAAATGCACGTTGATTCGCAGCGTACCGGCAACAAGTCAAATACAGCGCAATCAACGTCCAACGGATCGACTGAGCCGGATACCACACTTTCTCGATCGAGCCGGGACAGCAATCCCACCGCTACAGAAATTCCATTCAAACAACGCATTCGCCCGAGCATGGTTGTTAGCTGGAATAACCCACCTGGTCATAATTCCAAGATCGACATCCCCGGGGACATTAAATTGGCTGCTGTACTTTGCCATGTTGAAGCGGAACAGGAAACCATCAAAGGAGCTTTTGAGCACGCATTGGACCTTACAGGAAATTATACGAAAACCAATGGGCCACGGTATTTGTGCGCGCTTATCACGCCGGGCCAAACGGCAGATGCTTATGAGCTCAATCTATGGCGACATATTATCATCGATGTGAGTATGATGGAGAGTGAAGTTATCCTTGAGTATGATGCGGGGACTAGATACTACTATATGTCTGTTTGATGGGATATATTTGGAGGGATGCATCAATGGATGTAGTAGAGAGTTGCTCCTTTCTTCAGCTTTAGATACGGAGGATAACCGGCATGTCTACAACCTTGAATCACATTGATACGTAATAAAAATCAATGGTCTCCAATTGGCCTGTTAGTATGCTGCATCCAAATGTTCATAAACCAATCAAATCCTACATATGTAGATATCGAAGACTTGTTTCCTAGTTACATGTCAATTGATGTATTATGAGTCATGCGCTCGGCTTGCTATCCGAAATGTTCCCAAAGCGGCAATCGGAGAGAAAGCCTGTCCCAAACAGGCGTCAGACACCATCCCGCATCACATCTGATGATTGGTAAATGAGCATCGAGCGCGAAATATCCCCGTGGGGTCTATCACTTAATCCCTGGGGTCTCAATGAAATAGCATCCATCGTCCGTCTACTGCGCTTCACAACAAGAGGACAAAGGTAACAATGGAAGCTCCTGAAAAAGTAGATCCCTCGTGCCACATTGAGCTGTCGACAGCAGGGTTGCAGGGGGTCGATGCTGAGCAACAGGTCATGTCGATCGAATTTGCCTCGCGCGATGCTTACTGGCACAATGCAACGACCAAAAAACTGCTGTGGAAGATTGACTTGCATCTTCTGCCGTGGGTTGTGTTGATGTATTTAACGAATTTCCTGGATCGAAAGTATGTTATTTTCCGTTCTGAAGACATTACATATACTAATGGAAATTGTAAATGCAGTGCGCTTGCACAGGCGAGGCTGGGAACTTTGGAGAAGGATTTGGGCTTGAAGGGAACAGAATATAACACAATTACATCGATTTTATTCATTGTGAGACTCTTTCTCGCCGTCAATTGAAAAAACCATCTGATGAATTAGGGCTATATTCTCCTTCAACTCCCGTCAAACCTCCTCCTAACCCGCGTGCGACCCTCCTTCTATCTGTGCGGAGTCATGGCTGTGTGGTAAGCTGTTTCTGAATAACATGTAGCCAAAGGGTGTTTAACAAGGACAGGGATATGATTTCGGCATTACAGTCAACCACCCAAAGCTATGTTGGGGAGCTCATTTGCCGATTGTTTCTCGGTGCAGCTGAAGCACCATTCTTCTCGTAAGTGCCATGGCTTACTTTGAACGACTGAGTGTTAATATACGGACAGAGGATGTATCTTTTTGATGTCATCCTGGTACCGAGCGCACGAGCTGGCTCATCGGATTGGCCTGTTATACGCCGGAGTAGCTTTGGCTAACATGTTTGGTGGCCTGATTGCTGCTGGTGTCCTTGGAGAAATGAATGGCGACCGCGGGTTAGCGGCCTGGCGTTGGCTTTTTATTATTGAAGGAAGTGCAACATCAGTCATTGCGGTGGTCGCAATGTATGTCGTCTATGTTACTTTTTTACATGCATAATGACTTACAAAACCAGGTGGATCATGCCAAACTATCCAAGCACCACCCGTTGGCTATCACCAGAACAACGCCACTACGCCGAATGGCGGCTGGCGCAAGATGCCGCTGGCGAAGTCGACGATCGCTATGCAATCAGTCCGATAAAAGCGGTCAAGATGGCTTTCAAGGACTGGCGGTTGTATATGTTTATGATTATGCATCACCTGAATCTGCTTGCGCAGTCTTTTACGTATGTACCTGAGATTGTCTTACCTATGACAAGTGAACTAACACATGTTAGCTATTTCTTCCCTACCATTGTCCAATCTCTTGGGTTTCCCAACATCACCACCCTCTTACTCACTGTGCCTGTCTGGTTTGCAACTTTCCTCGTTGTCCTGATTGTCTCCTACCACTCCTCGCGCACGCAGGAGCGCAGCATGCACATCGCCGCATGCATGATCGTTGGCGCAATCGGAAATATAATCGTTATTTCTACCAGTAACACAGGCGCACGCATGTTCGCCATGTATCTGATCCCCATTGGCATTCTACCTCCCTTCCAGATTATTCTTGCCTGGATCACATCAAGCTTTGCGCGTCCACTGGCAAAACGGTCCGTTGTAGTGGCAATCTGTGGCATGTTTGGGAACTCGGCGTCGATCTATGGGTCGTATCTCTATCCGAGCTCGGACGGTCCGAGATATGTGCCTGCGGGGATTACGCTGGCGTGCGTTTGTGCTGCGTGTGCTGGAATGGCGATTATCATTCGATTTGTGCTAAAGGCGGAGAATCGCAAGCTGGACGAAGAGGATGAGAGGAATGGGGTTGTTGTGAAGGGATATAGATACATTCTGTGATTATGTGAAGTAGAAGAAATAAAGTTTTCAAATTAATCGTGCCAGCCTGCCTCACCCTTCGCTCTCGCAAAGTAACAATTTAAGTTTGCGCAATCTGATTAACTAAATCAACTAAAGAATCTTTCAGCGAAATCCAATTCGTCATGCCCAACACAGACTCGCAGTTGCGTGATTCAATGTCAAACATCGGAGGCAGCTCCTGTATCTCCTCCGATGGATGCAAACCAAGTCTCTCCTTGGCAATCTTCGCAAAAGCGGAAGGAGGAACTTTATTTGGAGCAAGGATAAACCGCTCACCCCTGGCTTGCGGATTCGTCAAGGCGAGGAGATGCGCAAGAGCAACATCTCTCACATCGACCCAGTGCGGAAAGTTAATCGGTGGCAAACTGTCCCCGGGGCTCGATAGCGCGACACCAGAGGCAAGCTTACAACTAAAGCTCACCTTTTTGCGGGACACAGGCAGTACATAAGGACCCAGTATAAAGCTAGGATGGACAAAGGACAGATCCCATGCTGGCTTGTGTTCAGTCCACCAATCCCATGCCGCCCGTTCAGCAACTTTCTTCGAGGTCGCATACTTGACAACTGGACTATATCTTTCGGGCCATTTAGACAGATCAAGGGCAGGGTCGGCCGCGAGGTCGTAAGTCAACGGGCTCCAGTCTTTGGGGGTGTAGGTGTAGCCCGGCCGCAAGTCTTCCATGGGATCGAAGACGTTGGCAAAAGAGCCTGTTACAACAATCGATTTTAGCGTCGTAGACTTTTCTGCTGATGCCAAAAGAGATCGTGTTCCTCGTAAGGCGGGCTTCAGCACTTCATCTTCGAAATTGGTCAACCCAACCACCAGGGTCGATGCCACGGCCGCTACATGTGTGCAATCTCGAAGTACATTGTCAAAGGCGCCTTCCTGAGCAATCTCGGGGACTTGTACAATTTCCAGCGACCCGGATGCCACGTACTTTCCGAATGCTGCTTTCAAAGCAGCTTCAGATGCAGCTGACCGAACCGTTCCTCGGACCTTGACTGAAGGGATTCTCAGTAGTTGTTCGATTGTATGCTGAGCCACATGTCCATTGGCTCCGGTTACCAGAACGGTGGAGTTTTCCGGGAAGTTTGGGGTGGGAGACATGTTTTCAGATAAGGATTGATAGGCTTGGATACAGAATGTTGTTTTTGTTTCTGGGTCGGTTTAAGTACAATTGTAGGTAGGGATTTCAGGCCCCCAAAAGGGCAGAAACGAATCCGAGACAAGTCGAATATACGAATGATTCCGCGATAACTCAGCCTCAATTATAGAAGAAGGCCCAATCAATCTCTTTCTTTCCCTATCGTCGAACAAGCCGACAACAATTGCATGTAGATGCGGCGTGGGTCCGCACCAGACCCACTTCACATTCAGATGTTAGGAGCGATCTACTGCGATTTGGCGACGTGGCCTCATGGACAATTCTGATCAGGGTAAATAAATTGGGCTTAGTAATTTGTATCTAAATTGCATATAAATAGGAAATTAGTGGCAGATGAAACAAATCAGACCTTTTGACACCTCTTACAAATTTGGTGCAGGTTCCAAATCGATGATTAAGCCTTGCTCCACTAAGTGCTGCAAAATAAAACTAAACATCAACAGGCAACGTGGCCGAGTTAGTTAAGGGTGAGTTTCCTGTTAATGCTACCTTCTTTTCAGTTATATCTAATCTAAGATTATGTCAGCGCTGTGTTTAGGATATCTTATTAGATATTCTCCGCAGTACGAAAGTGCGCGCGTTAATCGCGCCGTTGTCAAATCATTTTCTTGAGCACTGGGAAATCTTAGACAAGATTCCTCTTCTCATGCGTACTCCTCGCAGCTCAGTTTAGGCGCTCATGCGAATCGCGCCGCTGTTAAATTATTTTTTCTTTATACTTTCGTTTTGAGTCAGCAAAGCACAAATGCTTTAAACTTTAAAGTATTTTTCTAACCTGACTACTAAAGGTCTGAGTCATCATCAATGTCATCACCCTTGTCATTTTTATCTTGAGTTGTGGATGTACACTGGGTGTACCTGCAAGAAGAGTGTATCTGCACTGGATGTCCTTACTACACTAGTTGCGTGCAGATGCACTAGAAGAAGGGATAACTGAGGTGTTTTACAGAACGTTAAACCCACTTCTGGTCTTGTCCAGGGCGAGGCAAGATACCCCAAGCTTCGAAATAAAATATATTATATCTCTCACAGCGGGATGAGAATGCTACTGTTACAGATTGAAAGGCTTAAGCCTACTTCTAGTTTGAGGAAGTAGAAACAAGCTGGTACATAGCATGTGCATTGTACTAGCATAATCCCGTGTCCATCACATACACAGTGACACAGGCTTTCCTAGTTTACTGGATTCCATGCGTCCCAAGCTGCCAGGCTTATAAAACGTGACTTGTGATTAGGAGAATATTATGACAGCATAAACATAACACGCTCTGACTACGCTTTGACTGATGCTGGCTGACTTATGTGGAGGAAATGAGTGACCAAATGACCACATCCTATAATTTCTATCTATTACTATAGGGGCTCTCTGTATATTGATCGTTCTGGAAGTAGTAGAATATAGAGATAAATGGTATAAAAATAATATACTTAGGTTTCAGCAGTATAGAACATTGAATAATAAAACCTAAATAGGCAATAATAATGTAATTAAATAAATACCGTAATAATAACCCTGAATTTCTTTAGTTAAAAATAAACCCTGACCTAAAATCTATTAGGTGACAGGGACGCCCATTTACATATCTTGGATAGGGCCTCTAATAATACATGTCGTATTCATATATTGGTTAATAATACCTTTTCTTTCCAAAACTGCAGCTTCACCTTAAACGTGAGAGTAAGGGGCTTTGAAAGTCTTCAGCTCTACTTCACTGCCAGACGCGTCCTTCGACATCATTTCCACGCTGATGGTTTCTTCTACTCGGATCGAGTCATCTTGCAGGCCCGTGGCGTCTCCATCAATTCTTTGAAAGTTATGTTGTTTTTGAGAATGTCCTGACGCCGAGTTCATGGAAATTACGGGTTTGCCTGTAAAGACAGCGTATGCACCTTGGCTGTGTAGCCGTCGGCCGAGGTTCACGATGTTGGGCAGGGAGCCACATATAATGGACAAGGCGACTTCGCTTTGGGCCCATTTCATATAGGGGACATAGGTCCACGTATAATCATCAGTTAGGAACTTGAAAATCCTGGCGATCGTGATGAGGCGGCCAAGAGAAGAGATGATGGCACTGCCAGCTGATTAGTAGAAGCAGTTGCTTGCTTAGAAAGCGATTTTCAAGGGGCAGACAAATACCAGTAGCCACAGATAAAGATCACCATTACCAAGGCACGTCGACTTATACTTGCGTGCAAAGTTAAGAGTAGAGGCACAGGCATCACAATGATAAAAACATCGACGACAGTGCTGATGATGCAGCTGCTAATATAGAGCTTTCCAAGATCGGCACAATGACTGCCTTCAACGAATTCGTAAGCCGCCCGGGCTGGCGTGCATTGAAATGCGAGAGAGAAGAGGGTAGAAAGGAGCCATGCTAGATTTAGAAACCCAACTATCCACATCAACCAATAAAACAGTGCGTTGGAGTATTGAAAGATGCGATAATAGAAAAGTACAACTGCAAACTTTGCAAATCCCAAAGCAGCGTCATATAGAAAACACATAGCAAAAATAAGCTTTGGCATTATAACGAGATTTTCAGCAGGCAGGACTTCGTAATGACGACCAAGGCCTAGTTCTATCCACCAGAATATGCCAGCAGATTCGGCGATATACAAAATCTATATTCAGTGTTGTTATTTAGCACCACTTGTTTCTCTTTAAGCTTTTGTCTTGAACACGTACCATCGCAGCCGTTACGAAAAAGTCATCCAGGCCGAGTTTTCGGGCTTTGTCGGTCAATATAGAGCATGTTCGAAGCAGCACTGCAATAAAGGAAAGCGCCAGCATCGCAGAAGTCACACCATAGAGCCCTCCTTGCGCGTTGGCATCCAGGTCCACCGTATCCGTCATGATGAGTTGTTCCTCAACTCAGTATCGATGCCTTGGTGTTAATTGCCCCGAGGACAATAAACAGAAGCCACCAAGGGGCAACGTTGGTATGCGTGTGATTTTAGTAGATTCATGGATATTTCGTTGTTGCTCTGCCTTTTTATAACCTTGTGCTTGCATTCAATTGCCAGGCGGTATGTCAAAACCTTAATGCGCCGTGACACGTGAATGAGCAAAAAGGCCCAATGTTGGCTTTACATGATAGATTTTTATTGGCTGATGATTTAGGGTTTTAAGTAAAGTAATAGTGGGCTTAGGCAACCAGCGCAAGATTGAAATCCTTTTGAGTCTTTCGCGTATGTTTTCTGAGGCAACACGTCGTGGATGCCATCGAAAGTTCGATAGTCCACCGATAGTAAGGTTATCAGATTCTCAGACCCTGCTCTGACGAGGAACCGCTCACCGCCCGCACCTGACCGCCTTCCAAAATTATCCAAAGTCTCACTAAATCGAGTCTTACTGAGTCTTACTGGCCGATGAGAGGCTGCGAGCGGTTTCCTCGTCAGAGAAGCTGCACGCCAGTGGGGCCAAGGGATCGATCCATCTGCTTGGCCGAGGGCCAGTGGGGCGGCAGTATTTTTTCTGCCGTCTTGGCGAACGCTCACGTCATCTGAGATAAGTTATTCCTGATTCTCAAGCCCTAACGTAGTTTGACAGCTTTGCTCAGGCCACCTCCCCTTTGCAGGCTGCCCGGCTCGCCGGCGGAAATGGAAAAACAGTGGGGACCGAACGGGTGATTAGTCAACAAAATCACTTCTCTATTATATATCCGTATGGGTGATTATATAGGGATTTGGTACAGACTCCCAACTTTGATAGTAGGGAGATTTACGGGCACGGATTTCAGAGCACCCAACAGCGCAGAAACGAATCGGGGATAAGGCGAACATGTGAGTAATTCCGCGATAACTCCGCTTCAAGTATACATGTACTTGAAAAACCATACGGAGCGCGCAATTCTCTTTCTCTCCCTATCGCCGACCTTGATTCCGCCAAACCAACAACAATTGCATGTAGATGCGGCGTGGGTCCGCACTTGACCCACTCCCCGTTCAAATAATGTTAGGGTTGAACATGTAGACAACGTCGATACCCTTTTTAGCAAGTTTAATTTATTAAGTGTCATTATTATAAACACTCAGCCTGTACTCGGTTGAAGAGGCCACAGATTATTTTATGATTTTGTTTTGAGCCTCTCATTCAGAAATAGCTATATGCTTTTGGTCACAGCTATTTTCCTATTCTCTTCTCTAGGTGGTATGAGGAGACTTACAGTTTATTTGGAAATCGTTGCCATGATTCTTCTTATTATCCAACGTCAATATTCCTGTTATTCAAAACAAATTCAAGCCAACATTATTCGACCCAGTCCGTGGAGAATATGAAGTCATTCTGCCTTCCCGTGCGGGGTGGGGCCGCACGCCACAGCACTGAGAGAGGTATAAAGAGCACGCTCTTCATCTTCCTTCAACTTCGTCAAACTCAAGGCAAAATCATGGCCTCTCCCTCTCCCGCTCAAAATCTGCTAGATAAGGTGGCCATAGTCACTGGTGCAAGCCGGGGCATTGGAGCTGGAATCGCCCTGGAACTCGCCACAAGAGGTGCCAAAGTTGCAATTACATACACTTCCTCAAAAAGCGATGCCAGTACTGCCGACTTGGTGAAACAAATCACAAAAATGAATCACTATAATGGTGCTACAGCTGCAATCGCCATCAAGGCTGACTTGCGTATCCCATCATCAGCTGCAAGTATCGTCGAGCAAACCACTCAAGCTTTTGGCCCGCATATCGATATTCTCGTGAACAATGCAGGCGTCGAGCTGGTCAAACCGTTGCAGGATGTTTCGACAGATGATTTTGCTTTTGTCTATGATTTGAACGTGCGTGCGCCAATGTTGATGCTTCAACAAGTCCTTCCATTCCTCAGAGCTCCCGGTCGAATAATCAACATTAGCTCGGTGGGTGCACGCTATGGATTCAAAGAATTGTCCACGTATTGCTCATCAAAATCTGCATTGGAGGGAATGACGCGCAGTTGGGCTACTGAGTTAGGTGGAGCAAAGCACACGGTCAATACCGTAAATCCTGGTCCTGTGCAGACCGATCTACTTGATAATATTCCTGCCGAGATTATTGAGTTGCAGCGTAAGAACACACCGGTGGAGAATAGGGTCGGCACAATGGACGATGTCGCTCAGGTAGTAGCTTGGCTGGCAAGTGAAGAGAGTCGTTGGATTACTGGCCAGAGTTTGTCGGCGAGTGGTGGATGGGTGATGTATTAGAATTGACAACTTGTGTGTGATCAATATGTTGATAAGTTCAATGTATACCTGAGAAGAGATTAATGCACATTTTCAAAGAAACACAACCATCTGTTAGGCTTTTCCCAGCACAGTGATGGCGTATCCCTGTCGTGCGTCAAACACATGCACTTCTACAATCTTCAATCCAGCCCGATCAGCAATTTCATGCCACTTGCGGCTGGTTCGTTCGGCTCCTGCAAACGCCACCATCATTGTCAAATCCGCCATTGTCGATTGCCAATAAGCTCCAGTATCCGGTAAAACGACCTCATCGAGCAAGATCTTCGAGTCGTCACCAAGGGCGTCCGCAAGCCGCTTGAGAATCTTGACGCAGTCGTCATCAGGCCAGTCATGCAAAATGCGGCGCATGTAGTAGAATTTAGCTCCTTGGACTGTTTGCGGTTCGAAAAAGTCCTGCGTAAGGTACTCAATTCCATCCACACGCTCGGCCTTTTCGATGGCTTCTGGTAGGTCTTCTAATGTGAGCCAGCCGTGAAGACGAGGGTATTTCTTAAGGAGCTGGAGGCACTGGTGGCCATACCCACCACCCACGTCGACGAGAAAGGGTGGCTCAGAAGGGCGTGCAGTAGTGGCGGATAGTGAGTGAATTTGCTTTTCAAAAACATCAAAGCCTTCGGTCCAGTTGCTTGATTGGAGCGATGTCATGACCCCCTGCATGGAAGCGAAGAGCTTTGGATGCTGTGGAAGCCACTCAAAGGGCTTCAGTTCGGTATTGAATGCTTTCTGAAATGGTGTTTTGGCCGTGTCGGTGATGTTCTTGTAACCGGTCTCTGCAAGGAAATCTGGTGTTGAAGTGAGAATAGGGTTCATCAAGCCAGACCTAATTTTAGTTAGTCACGGTTGGTCTCTGTTTTCGTAAAGATGCGGTACTACACACGCATGAACTATAAGTGCCTCAGTGTTACTATGGGCGAGAATATGAGTGAAGTTTCCCGCAGTGTAAGTATCAATTCCTACTTCTCGGACGAACCGAACGGAAGCGAGGAATCGTAGAATACGGGCTGTTAAAAACCGTAAATATTAGCAACAGTTCCTCGATAGTGACCAAGTGAGAATAAATTAAAAAATTAAAATTACCAAGAAGTTCCGGGTCTGCACCGGTATCTTGAGACAGCTGAACCACCGTCTTTGAGGATCCCTTCTCGAGCGCAACCAATTTGCGAAAAAGGCCGAGGTCGACGGCGATCTTGATCGACGCGACCTGAACAATCTACGATACGCCGTCAGCACGCCGGCTCGTCCATATGACTACCAGCCAAAAGGAAACTTACAGAACAGTATATTTCCATGATTTGTTCCATTGGATCCTGGAATTCAACCTGAAGCTCGTTCAGAGTGTTGACGATCTTGAGTTGTTCCGCAGCATTGGCCTTAGCGACGAGACCCCGAATCTGGTCAGCGATGGAGTCCATGGTTAAAATAAGTACAGTGAAATCTAGTATTGAAAATAGATAATCTGTAGCGTGTTGATGGGTTCTTTCTCAAGACTCTCGACATGTCGACTTTATATACCTCTGCCTTCTCCCTGGTTACCCGATACGGACAGAGTTAGGGCTAACATCGCTCCGCGGAGGGGCCGGAATCCCCGCGGACTTTGCACGCGCTGATTGGCTGCATGCATTCTGCACTCTGCCCCGGAAATTCTTGCTGACCTCGAACGCTACGCAATATTCTCTATCAAAGGAAATTCTAGATTTCAATCGTCTAACCCAAGTAAGGAAAATCGAAAATGAGCCCTGGAGAGCGAAGACCACCGCCGCGCAACCGGCCGGTGTCGTGCTATTTCTGTCGTTCTCGCAAGCTTCGGTGCAGCAGACAGGCGCCCTGCTCTAACTGCTTGTCCAGGGGCATTTCCTGTACACTGCAAGCATTAGCAGCTCCCAGGTTTTCGGAAACCCGTGATGTTTCATCCGCAGAAACGCCTTCTCGAGCTAATCCTGATCCGGCATCAAACTCTGAGCTCCTGGCCCGCATCCAGCATCTAGAGCAGGTTGTTCTCTCCCAACAAAGCGAAGATGCTCGTCGTGACCGTTCTCGAAAGCGTAGTCCACCAGCGCAGCCAGCCCTGCGTCGGAAATCTGTATCTCCCAGTTATGGTGCCGCTTCTTCGCAAATAGAAGCTACTGCAATTAAAAATATCTCTATCAATGAAGGGATGTTGGTAAGTTTCTCATTACCCTTTTTTTTTACCAGGAACCTTTTCGAAACAAAGGATATGCCTGAAAGCATATATTCATTTCAATAACTCTTCAAGGCATTGATTGGACCCATTGGGGTGACATTTCGAGTCTGCTCTATCAAATACATCCCGGAATCTCCATCATACGTCTTCCCTTCCGGGGCTAGACAACAGGCCGTTAACGAGCCAGTCAGATGTATATGGCTTCCACGACACGAAGAAGCGAAACTCATGTTCGAGAAATATGCCAGAGATATAACATATATTCATCACGTCATACATACCCCAACTGTACGGGCCATGCTAGAGGAGGTATACAACAAACTAGCCAATGATAAGCCAGTGAATCCCCCTCAGATTGCACTGCTTCTTAGCATCTTTGCCAGTACGACATACTCCTGGACCTTCCTTGACTCCGCCGCTCATCCTGGTCTCTTTGAAAACGTTGACGACGCAAATTCCCAGTCGACGCTATGGATGAGAGCCTGTCTTGACCTAGTCGATCGCGCCGGCCGGTGCGCCACCCCGTCAGTAGAGGATATCCAGGCGATGATCATTTCATTTTTCATGCTCGTCAATTTTGAGGGCATAACACTTCGATACACTACTTTGGTCAACCAAGCTATTTCAATGGCACGCGATCTCGGTTTTCATCGGCTGGATCACCCACACCCGGCGAGGAATTGTGCGACACCAAAACCGGGCACTGTTGCTGCGGAGATTGGTCGCAGGATATGGTGGTACTTATCGGCGACAGATTGGTACGCTTTCTTTGATTTTCCCGTGTGGCAGAAACCATTTACTAACCGTAAAGACAGGATGTACGTTTCTATTCTGTTCTATTTTATTATTTTGCTAATCACAACTACCAGGAGCGGTCGCTATGCCAGCCCACGTGAAGGCACTTATTCCGTACTTCCACGCCATACCACCTCTCGCAAGCCATTGAACGCGAATGACAATGACCTGTTTGATGGAATGCCAAACACCATCAACAAACCGCTTTCTGAGCCAACGGAAATGTCCTATTTCCTTCAACGGATTCGTCTGGGTGAACTCTGCCGGGAGCTCTGCGACCGCATGCCAGCAGATGCTTTGCCTGGAGAGCCAGCCACTCATGCCCAGGTACTAGAAGTTGACGCCAAATTCAACGAGCTCATGGCCGGTATTCCCGTATTTTTCCGACTTAGTTCTGCCGGGAATACCCCGGAGGAAGAACCTGGACGACAAAAATTGACCTCCGGGATAATTATCCAACGATATATTCTCAACTCTCTACTCCATTCACACCGCTGCAAAATGCACCTGCCTTATATTTCCAGCAAATACGGGGATTCCGCAAGCTATGCGTACTCCCGCGAGACGTGTCTAGACGCGGCAAGACAGATCATCCGCACAGAGCGCCTGCTTGAGCGAGAAGACGTGGCTTTCGTGCACACTCGCTTTCGTATCTCAGGTGTTTTGCAGTCCGTTTTCATCGCCAGTATTACCTTTTTGCTCGACCTTTGCTTTAATAGTGATCGCGGAGAATATGACCAAACTCGAAAGGCAGAGCTATTGGACGCATGCAGTATTCTCGAGGATGCCTGGAGCCAGTCACCAATGATTTCTGGGTTGCTCGAAGCCCTAAATAGTGTGGCACATAAGTATAAGCTTCCTCTGCCATTCATGGCCACTTTCACTCGTTCTTCTGCCGATTCCTCTACTCTGTCTACTGCAATGTCTGGTCTGGGGTTCACACCGTCTCACGTTGCCGATGACAGTGCATCCTCTTCAGCCAACACTATTGCTACTAGTAGTGACCATGCGTCAGCCCCTCGACCTAGTCTAACCAATATTGACATGCCTTTCTTTGACTGGGAAAGTTTCAGTGCCGAGATGGAGGTCGACTCGCTGGATTGGAATGCACTGTTGAATGAGCTGGACTCACAATATTTTGCTAGCTCTTTACCTTCTGCCAGATAACTTTGCTACGCTCTTATATGTATTATTATATTAGAATCAGAATGGGGATTATGATAAAGTGGGAATGCATCGACGCCGTTTTCAACTTCCTAATAAATTCACTTAACTTTTCTCCTACGACCGGGGTTTCAATGTTTGATATTCACGGTCGAAGATCCCAAGGTAGGTCCTTCTTTATTATAGGCAATGTCACTGTTATTACTTCGGCAGTTTTATCAGCCCATTCCTTGACCTGTTCCATAGTTGGTAATCTAGAATTCTTGTTGTTAACATTTTCTGCATTGACGCCTTGATATACCCATTGAGATCTCTCGTGATGCTATAAAACTCTTTTGCTGTAAAAATCATCAGCGCGCAAGTCATTAGACTTGGTTTTAAACGTCATCGAGAAGTTCAAATTGAACTTAGTTCTGGCAAATTTTCCATCGTACCACCCAGGTCTCTTTTGTCTATGAGATAGTTGAAACGATATTGAATTTGCGCTCTTCACAATGCTTTCTGCAAATTCTTTTAACTCATCGCATGTTTCACTTCATGTGGACCGATCAATGGCCGCTTCCTTTCACACAGCAGCCAAGGCGAAAAGCGTCTCAGCAATTTTGCCCTTATCGATTTTGCCTTGCCTGAAGAACTGTTCTGGGGTCTCTTGTGTTGATATTCAGTCGCGACAGCAGGGTGTGTCTTTTCTAATGCTTCTCAAATGGCCATTCTGTGTGCATATCGAAACAAGATTCGTAAGTTCTGCTTAGAAACCACACCTCCAGCCCTTGACTTCATGGTAACACGTTAAATACTTTATCTGTATAGGTTTGGCAGCCTGAACGTTGGATTTCAGCCTGAAGCTGAACATGAAGTGGGTCATGCATTCTTGACAGGGTCGTCGACCAGTCATTGCTGACTCCGATTATCGTGTCTTACATGTGTGTTGTGCGGCCTATTTTTTAATTAGGTGGCTTGAAAATTGTCATTCTATGGTCTGATTTATTTTTATTTTTCAATATCATGCTTCCAGTAATAATCTTAATCTATAAGTCTTTACCACAATGGCAGGCCATATTGACCCTCATCCCCTCCCTAAGGCCGGCACAGGCTCTTCGAATTGGAAAAATACTTAAACTTCAAACCAAGAAATCAAGTAAACTGCCAATGATCTTGAACTTCCAGCAAGCTACTTTGATGGGCTCAAGACCTTTGCTAATCTCGAGGACAAACATGGCCAGTTTCTATTGGAATTTGCGTCGTTGCAACATCTGGATTTAAACCATATAAAAAATCAACCTGCATTTCTCAAATCAAAGTTCTCTAAAAGTACACCTGCGCAGAAATCAGATTTGATCCACCTACGGCGACTAATGCATGAATATGGTAAATCCACTACGAGTCTACTCGAAAGGATTCGTGACTTACAATAAGCACAAACATCGTAACCGCCATCACGGGCTTTCGGTACATCTCAAACTTGTCCCGAATTCATGATTTCGGCACTTTGACCCCGCGTAGAACGTTACAGGATAGTTTTCTCGCAAGTATTTCGCGTTCTCAGAATTCAGGTGAGCCAGATGACTCTACATTGCTTGGCTTTCCAGGGATCGCCGTGACAGATGACTCCGTAAAAATATCTAGCGCAGATTTTCTTGGAGCCAAAAGGAGAGAGCTTCGAGCGCAGAGTTATCTCATAGATACAGTAACGGGTTTCCGCCCATGTGTTCGAGTTTTGTGGACCGCTTGGTACGCCTCCTAGTTGCAAGCGCTGGTAGTATTCTTCTAGTCTATCCGATTTTAGTGATGTCATTAAGTCCATCAACGACAAAAAGTCTGGTCACTGTTTCTGTTGCTGTGATGCTGTTTGCTTTGTTGATGAGCCTCGCATTTCGCACAAACAATAAGGAAACTTTAGCAGCTACAGCCACATACGCAGCAGTTCTTGTCGTCTTTGTAGGCACAAGCTCTTGACCGATGTGATTTGATAAAAAGAAGTCATGTGTTAGAGAAATGAAGAACGTGGAGAGGATATTGATTAAAGTTGTCGATCATATTGAGTCATTGACCAGTGGTTAAGCAACACTATTTGCGGATAATAATCTTGTGACACTCTTATTCCATTTGTTTGAAAAATTATTGGCAGCTATACTTTTTTAAATGCCAGTAAGGAGCTTTTTCTAGGCCCTTGTGAAAGCTACGTTCGAAATATTCTACATAGCTTGCTGGGTGCGCAGCATAGAAATCTTAATCATGCGTTGTTCCATTTGCAGGTACGTATTACAAGTGGCCGGTTCCAACATCTTGATCTGGAATTTTTTTACTGTCTCAATAAGAGCCGTGTGACCTAGTACAACATACACGTAAGGAGTAGCATTCTTTTCTCGCTTGCAAGTTGTAACTGGCTCGGCTCGAAGGGATCACATATCCCGGAACCAAACATGTTTAATTCTCACGTCATATTTTGAATGAAAGATTAATGTACGTGTGTGCTCCTTTTAATAATTAATTCAAATCCTTATGCATATTTTTATTGGGTGGAATATCCACGGACATAATGCTGAGGTTAACCCTTCATTCCAGTGTTCTAGAGTGGATGTTTCCTGACACCTCCACAGACCAGTATTTGGGTTCAACGTTTATGCTAATGATTTCTATTACTGGCTTGAGAAATAGTGGAGAGTAATTACGTTACGCCATTGATCGTCATTTGTACAATACTATTCAAGGGGTGGTGCCCCTTCAGGAGCCACTTTTTGACATCAGTTTATGTCACTGACTCCCTTGATTTAAGCTAGAAAGTAGGCATATATGAAGTAATGATCAACATACCCAGTACTATAAATGGTAATAGCACGTAAACTTATTGATAAGAAAGTCCGACCGATCAACATGAAACCTTTTGAAACGGCATTCTTGAACGTGATGTTCATCCGGCTTTAATGGCTCCGGTATGCATATAGGTGTTCGTTAAGAGGCCGGTTCTACATAAGCTCAGACATGTATTTGAAAGTTTAATTACTATAAAGTTTTTGTTTCTCTTCTTCGTATTAATCTTGCACTGCCAAATAATTGTCTTTTCTTTTTTTCCCCCATGTCTTCTCCGATTTACTAGAACGTATAACGGTCCTCGGGTTGGCAGTATCTCGAGTGAAATTCTCAGCGCCAACACAATTCACCCTCAATGAGGATGTTTAGCCATGCAGTGCGTCTTCAAATCGGTATTTATTTGACATTCGCATCGTCAGCGGCGAGTGGATACAATCTCTGCCAGATCAATGGCCTTTTGATGCTTCCCGAATGTAAGCTTGTTTCACTGTTCTGTTGTTGTGCCAAATGTTTGAAAACTAATTTTTTTTTCCCCCAAAAAAGTTGCCTTAGTGACAGAAAAATTGAGCAAATCTGTCTTGGGCTTGATAATCGGCGCTATTGCTCTAGGCAGTGTTTGCTCTTTCATCCCCGGTTCTCATATGGCCGACCACTTCGGCCGAAAAGCAACTATTAGGGTAGGATGCCTCATTATGCTATGTGTAACAATAATTGAAGCATCTTGTCCAAAAATGTGGGTTATTTTTGGGGCAAGGATTATGCTCGGCATTGGTGCAGGTTTCATGCAATCTACTGCACCCAGTCTCATAGCAGACGTTGCCCTTCCCAGGCATAAAAATGCCGTCACAGCTCTATATCAAACAGGCTGGTATTGGGGCTCGATTTTTAGTGGTATTATGACCATTGGCATGCTTTCGGTCGATGGAGAATGGTCTTTCAGATGGCCGATTTTGTTGCAAGCCTTATTGCCATCTATTCAATTGATAGGCCTTTACATTATACCCGAAAGCCCTCGATGGCTTGTGGCCAAGGGCAGACAGGAGGAAGCTTTGGCTCTTCTGGCTGATTATCATGGGAATGGAGACAAGAACAACCCTCTAGTGCTGCAGGAACTGCAAGAAATGGTTGATAGCATTTCGCGAGAGGCCGCCATGAAACACCAAGCCGGGTGGAAGGCATTTTTCAAAACCAAGGGCAACTTACACCGCTTGGCTATTTGTATATTTAGTGGTATCATGTGTGAGTGGGTTGGAAACTGTATGAAACCCCCTAGGCGAAACCCTACAATTGATTTCATCTTAACTAATACTTATTAACTATAGGTGTTATCACATTCTATCTCGCGCCAGTTCTCAGATCTATTGGTGTCGACAATCCTAGGGCACAAGCATCAGTCAATCTTGGTCTTCAAATCTGGAATGCAGCCACATCTGCAGTTGCCGCTTTGGTATCGACACGTTTTGGTCGTCGAAGGCTCTGGATATGCTCCATGTTCTCTATGCTTTTTTTCTTCGCCCTGATTACCTGCTTTTCCGGTCTTTTCATTGAGCGGCACTTGATTTCGGCAGGAGTGGCTGTTTTGCCGATGCTATTTCTCTTTTACGCGGGCTACAACGTGGCCTGTTCAACCATTTCCATCTCCTACATTTTGGATATATTGCCGTTTTATTTACGATCCAAGGGAGTCTCGCTTTACTTTACCGTGGATGCCGCTGCAGCGTCGTTCAGCCAATACATCAACCCAATCGCATTGAACACTTTAAGTTGGAAATTCTACTTTGTATATATTGGCTGTCTTTTTACTTTTCTCGGAATTGTATATTTCTTTTTTCCTGAAACCAAGGATTGCTTGTGGGAAGAGATTGTGGTCATTTTCGATGGTCCCAAAGCTGCAGCTGACAGTGACATGATCGCACTCCGGAACAACAGTGTCCAAACTGACACGGAGGAAGAGAAAGGGCTTGGCGTTTAGACTATATATCACGGACTGATTATAATCTGTCAACTTGAAGCCCTTGGTTCTGATATCATTTTTAATCGAGCTTAGCAAGACGTCGTTATCAAATTATGTCGAAGCCGAGTACTTGAAAATTTTGTATCACGACTTATCAACCGGTACTTTGGAAATATCGCCACTTATTACTTCTGTTTCAAAAGTCATGCCTATATTATTTGTTTTTGTAACTAGTCTGGTTTCCGTTATACCTTGATACGAGCGAGTACAGCAAAATAGAATTACATGCCTTCCTACACATTACCAAAATAGGAAATGGTACCAACTCATTGGGATTTCATTACCCAATGATACCTCTACGACCAATTAAATTACATATCTATTGCTCGAGGACTGTAAAATTTCTTTCAACCTGAAAACAATTCGTTTTATTAACACAGCCCCAGTTCCGAATAGTACTCATACCACGTTGACACCCGGGCATTACAAAATACAAAAGAGGCATTAATAAGTACGCCTAGATAAAGATATCGATACCCTATTTACACACGAGTATATACATCTGCTGGAGGAGTCGCTATTAGTAGCCTCAACTTCCTTTGGTGATCGTGTGACCCAGCGTGAGTGAGTCGCACTTCTTTTTCAAGTTTCGAGAATCCTTTGTCATCTCTCGATCATCTTAACTTTTTCTATCTTGTTCAATCCGTTTGTCCTTGGTTTCGGTCTCTTTCCCACACCTCTTGTTGCCGTATATACACCGCCACTCACTCTTATCTTCGGCAACAGAAAAATGTTTCCATCAACAGCGCGAGCTATCAGGAGGTCTATGTCTCAGTCAGAGTCGAGTATATTACGTCCATTGCTATTTAATCTCAATGCTTATTCTATTTCGAGGAATAGATACCAGTCTACCGCCGCAGCTCTGTACGCTCTTTTCCAGCATCAATGCCCTCGGCCCGAAGTCCCAGACAATGTGACTCGACACACAGTTCCGAATGTGCTAACTTTTCTCAGCGACACCCAGAAACTCACAGTATCCCATTGAACACGAAATTAGAGAAAAATAGGAACCATATTCATCCCCTCGTTAACTCTTGCCGTAGCAAAATGGACGAATCGTATGTACTTCCAACGGCACAGTCGGCTATCCTGGCGGCGCGATCCTCCCCGTTTTCGATGCCATTAATAACTCACCAAACTTCGACTTCGTTTCGTCAAAACACGAGCAAGGAGCAGGACATATGGCAGAGGGTTATGCTC
Source organism: Talaromyces wortmannii (assembly GCA_001939245.1). Classification (NCBI taxonomy): domain Eukaryota; kingdom Fungi; phylum Ascomycota; class Eurotiomycetes; order Eurotiales; family Trichocomaceae; genus Talaromyces; species Talaromyces wortmannii. The sequence continues at coordinate 148,078 of MJVA01001004.1, read as the reverse complement.
GCGCATCAGGAAAACCTGGTGTTCTCCTCGTGACAAGTGGGCCAGGTGCCACCAATGTAGTTACGCCAATGGCTGACGCATTGGCTGATGGGACCACAATGGTTGTCTTCGCCGGACAGGTCGCAGCGACTGCCATTGGAAGTGATAGTTTCCAGGAGGCTGGTATTATTGGGATCTCGCGAGCCTGCACTAAATGGAACGTCATGGTCAAGAGCATAACTGAGTTGCCGAAGCGAACGAAGTCCTTGAAATTGCCACAAGTGGGAGACCAGGGCCTGTTGTGATCGATCTACCTAGAGATATCACTGGTGGTATTCTAAGGAAAGCTATCCCTACGGAGTCAACCCTTCCTCCAGCAAATGTTGCCCCTCGCCAAGTCATGGGTTTAGTGAAAAAGCAGCCTGATAATTCTATTCGAAGAGCGGCTGAGATTATTGATTATTAACAACACAAAATCTCCTGTGATACTTGCCGGCCATGGAGTTAACTGTTCCGAGGGTGGCCCTGAACTATTAAAACTTCCAGCAGACAAGGCATCCTATCCCGTGACAACGACCCTGCACGACTTGGAGCTTTCGACGAGCTCGATAAAAAAGGCACTTCATATGTTTGGAATGCATGGATCCGCCTATGCTAATATGGCCATCCAAAATGCAGGTTTTATCATTGCTCTGGGTGCCCGTTTTGACGAGCGCGTTACTTGGCATCGTCCATTTTGAAATCATGCATGAAAATATTAACAAGGTCGTGCAAGCTACAGAGGCTGTGGAAGGTGATGTGAGTGCAAATTTGAGGTCCCTGATACCTCAAATCCAGGTAAAGCCCATGTCAGCGCGCCAGGCCTGGTTCGATCAGATCAACACATGGAAAAAGAGATGGCCCCTTTCCGATTACCGAAAAGCCGAACGTTCCGGGTTCATTAAAGCGCAAAATCTCATAGAGGAGCTGAGCAATCTCACGGCCGACCGAAAAGACTGCACTTATATCTCGACAGGCGTTGTCCAGCACCAAATGTGGGTGGCCCAACTTTTTCGGTGGCGTCACCCTCGGACTCTCACCACATCCGGTGGCCTTGGGACAGTGAGCTATGCTCTCCCTGCAGCCATCGGAGTCAAGACTGCCAAACCCGATGCTCTTGTTATTGATATTGATAGCGATGCATCTTTTGCCATGAGCCTTGACGAGCTATCAACGGCAGCACAATTTAATACTGGGATTAAGGTTATCATCCTCAATAATGAAGACAGAGAATGATCGCACAATGGCAAAACCTCTTCTATGAAGATCGGTATGTACATTGCCACCAGAAGAACCCGAATTTTGTGAAACTATCCACGGCTATGGGCGTACAAGCCCGGCGTGTAGTGAACCCGGACGATGTTATCAACAGTCTGAAGTGGTTGATCGACACCGAGGGACCAGCACTGCTCGAGGTCGTTACCGACCAAAAAGCCCCAGTGCTTCCGATGGTTCCTGGAGGATCAGGTCTGAATGATTTTATTACATTGGGCCCTGGTATGTATTAGAAAGCGGACTCTGATCGGGCAAATCGTAATAATGCTAACGACTATGGATAAACAGTAGATAGAAGATCAGAAGCGACGGAAGTTGATGCGTAAACGCACGCTCGGACTTCACGGCTAGAAGTTTCAAGTGGCATTTCGAATAACAGTAAAAAGCATTGGGTTTAATAGTCGCTTCTCCACCTCTACAACATTCGTTGAGCCAGTGTCAAATTATCGGCACGCGGCTCCTCTAATTTAGCCTCGCCGTAATCAATTTATAAGCTGGAACAAATATTTCAGCAAAATAGACCAGAGCAAATGGCAATCAGAGCACTGCCATCTGGCCGCTACCTACTCTAGTTTTAATGGAGAACGCGCAATTTTCTTTCGTTTTCCACTGTGAACATTCAACTCCGCATCTTCTCGGAACAACCGGGAAAGCCCCCTCGATTAACGTCCTCGATTAACGTCCTCGATTAACGTCCTCGATTAACGTCCTCGATTAACGTTCTTGATTTTCATTCCCAAATCCCAACGTCTCATCCGCATAAGATAACATAATACATCATAATGAAGTCGCGAAAAGATGACAAAGGTTACATTGACCGTCGTCGGACTCAGAATCGCATGGCTCAGCGCAGGTTTCGCCGTTAGTAACATCTGCAAACCCCCCTCACTCCTAAGGATATGTTTCGATTGCTCAACTTTTTTTCGCAATTTAATTTTTGATTTTATTTTTTACTAATTTATTATGCATGTTCTCTAGAACGACAGGCTCAGGAGAAAGAGTTAGCTGCGACAGTACCCCAAGTTCAGGTCACTGATCCGAATCCGCCAACTTCATCTAACATTCAAATCGAGCAAGATGTAGATACAACACTTAACGCCACCAGCTCAGTGGAAGTTGACATATCTGTCGCAAATACGAGCATAAATACCTCTGCCGCACAAGATTCTCTCCAGACAGCTTACGGGCTTGGTATGAGATGTCTACTGGGAGCTAGCACTGGCCTTTTGGCGGTTTTAGATCATACGAATATGCATAATGTGAAGTTTGCTCCGTCGTCGCAAGTGGACTTTAATTTTACTAGCAGTGTCTCAGCGCCACTTTCTGCGGGCGACCGAGTTTTTCCTGAAAGAGATTCTTATTTTTTGGAAAAGCAGGATGAAAGTGTGATAAATGGGGGCGCAGGAAAGTCTGAAATTCTCGAGGATTCTCTACCAAAATCCTACATCGACGAGTCTATGGCCGCATCACCTTCTATTCCGAGAGACGCCGAGAAAGAGAATAATCTAGATTCTAGTCCGACCTCGGGCTTTCTCACCCCTCTCCATGTAGCCGCGAGAAACGGCAATGATCGAATTGTCCGAATGTTGTTGCAACACAACGTCGACTGCGACGAGCCGGATAGCGAAGGCTTGACTGCATTAAGCCATGCCACCATCAGTGGTCATGAAGATGTCGTTTCTGTGCTTCTCGAACATGGTGCACAAATAGGCCGAGTCGATAGTCACTCCAGGTCGGCGCTTCATTGGGCGGTCTTACATAGAAAAGTGTCGATACTGAAAGCTCTGTTGAAGCATTGTGTAAATGATCACAGTCTGGTAGATGTTTGCGATAGTGATGGGATGACGCCATTACTTAAGGCTATTGACATTGATTTTGAGGCTGGTGTGGAGTTGCTGTTGCATGGTGGCGCTAATGGGCATTACAAGATGAAGAAGCCGGCAGTGCAGTAATGAAAATCAATTCCATAATATACCTATGATACTTGAAAATCCGACTCTTAATTATGTTAATCATACATATATAGCGAGCATTAAAGATATAGTCTCCTAATATTAGATTCGCCATAATTCGTGAAACCCCGATTTTAACTGAGTAATTACATGCTCACCGGCTCGGGATGATTACATGCCGGGTGGGGGGTAAGCAGCAAGCAACGCGCTTGCGATAATTGACTTTGTGCTTATTTACTTCTATATTCTATCGAGTTAAATTGCTCCAGGAATGTCATACTATCAGCATATCTAATGAGAATTTGTCAGGTTTACTAATGATATTTGAGCATTTACGTTGCCATTCCTAGACTTGGGGTTAGGGTTAGGGTTACGGGCGTAATCGCAGCCTGTGAACATATATATTCACCAGTAATCAGCAAAGGGGACATACAAATGTCGATATTATATGTAAAGTTCCCCCGAAATGCGTAAGCTCCAGGTGTCCCATCTCACACAAATGTAGCACCGAAGGCATTCCCATCTTTACATGGAGAATAATTTATATAGAACTCTTTTCACTGTCAACACAATTGATCTATTCAAATAAATCAAACCTCTTAATATCTATTCAATATGTCTTCTCAGCGCACCGTCCTCATAACCGGCTGTTCTGACGACAGTCTCGGCGCCGCCCTTGCACTGGCATTCCACGCCGCCGGGCTCAAAGTCTACGCTACAGCACGCAACAGTGCCAAATTAGGCCAATGTTCATCTGCTGGTATTGAGACGTTAATCCTTGACGTCCTCTCGCCTGAATCTATCCAAAATGCGGCCTCCAAAGTACCCAGCCTCGACATTTTGGTCAACAATGCAGGTGCTGAATACCTCATGCCTCTTTCGGATCTTAATACCGCCGAAGCAAAGAAGATATTTGACCTAAATGTGTGGAGCTACATTGAAGTGACACAGGCCTTTCTTCCCCTGCTGTTAAAGAGTTCGTATGGAGGAGTTGTTGCCAACCATACATCCTTAGCCTCCGTCACTACAATACCCTTTCAAGGGGTATATACCTCTTCCAAGGCGGCCATTGCCATGCTGTCTGATACGCTCCGACTTGAATTAGGAGCCTTGGGAATTACTGTGGTAGATATGAAAACTGGCGTGGTGCGCTCCAACTTGATAAAGAATGGACAAGAGGCTAAACCACCACGACTTCCTGATACCTCGTTGTATATCCCGGCCAGAGATATCGTCGAAAAAACGCTAAAGCAGGAAGCTTTTGTTGGTGTTGGAACCCCAGCACCAGTATGGGCAAAGGCCGTTGTCAATGATTTGCTGAAGAAGAAACCGCCTACTATCATATACAGGGGGGAGCAGGCTTGGTTGGCCTGGTTGGTTGGGTTCTTACCTGTTGGGACTTTCGATGGAAAGGTCAAGAAATGGACTGGATTAGACATTGTTGAGAAGATCATGAAGGTGGGCCGATAGATCAATTTGGTGTGGAGCAAAATCAATTGATATGGGGAATTTTCCACAAGCCATTGTTACATGTACAATACTTTAATGGCCCTGATCTAAGATAGGAAAGCTCGTAGTCAGCCATGTGCAATTTAGACTTTTGGCTATCACTTTAGCCAGCTATTCAATATATGTTCACATAAAGTAACCTTGTAAGATACAATCAATTGATTTAAACACATAGTCTATCAATCAACACCAGTTGCCAGTCTGATATGACGCCCATCAACCCGAGCTTTCCCAGTACATTCATGTCTCCTGCGATAGAAACTAGCTCCTTGCAGCTGATAGGACCAATATAAACTTATCAGAGCAGACAATTAATGGCGTGCATAGTTGAGCAGTATTGTAAGAACTGAGAAGTGAGTGTATAACGGCCGGCTACAGCTTCTTCCTTCCCTGGCAGACATTTGTGTGGGGCCCTGGACGCGACTGTCCATATCACTTGACCTTCTTCCCTTCTTTGTCCTCCGCTTCTTCTTTTCTCTTCCTCGTCGCAGCAGTCATTTTCTTCCCCTCTCGAAGACATAAAACCACGACTTCATCAATGGGTAAGCAATATGTTCCTATTTAATTTCTTTATCTTCAATCTTCACACGCCATTTCATGCCAGTAATGTTTGTTAAAAATCTTTATGCTAATCAATGCTATACAGCCACAAACACGACCTCCTCTTCCTCTTTCTCTTCCTCTTTCTCTTCCTCTTTCTCTTCCTCTTTCTCTTCCTCTTCCTCTTCCTTTTCCTCCTCTTTCTCCGCCCCCTCCCCAACCGACCGTAAATAACTAAATTGTGCATTTTTGATATCCGGGTTCATGTCTGATGTCTACTACCTTGGGCGCAATGTTTACTTCGCGTGTTAGTCATTCATGATGAGCGCACAAATGCTAACTCTGGATTTATACCAAGACGCCATTATGACTAAAAGCACTGGCGAGAAAGAGCTGAGCCTCCACCCTGCTCCCCGCGTCAAAGAGGTAAGTATCGACTACCGATGTTATACAGACACAGATAGAATCCATAGCTAATAATGACTGAAAGGAAAAGAAGGTTCATAAGGCTCGCATGCAAGAGGTAAACACATCTATATATTCTCTCACACTTGTTTAAAAGGCACAAGCTAATCATTCACTCTAGGATCTGGCCTTGAGATCGAGAACAATATCTAACTTCTGGAAGAGGGTATTATTTCAATACAATTAAACGAAACTTATGAAGCAACCACTAATACAACGTAACTGTACAAAAGGATGCCAAATCGGTCGAGGATGAACAGCGTCGGAAAAAAATCAAAACGACAGCCAGTGACCTGACGCCAGCTCAACTGGCCCGCAAAGAAGAACTCGAGAAGAGTATTGAGACCGAGACGAACCTCATCAAAATTGACCAAGCCAACCTAAAAAAATCTCAGGAAGAAACTGCCCGTCTGGGGCTGAAGGTTAGATCCCGGCAGAAGGCGATCAATGGAATGAAGTCGAAAGTGAAGAACATTCAAAATTTTTAATGTAGGGGGACGCCGTTGCCATCAAAACACCGCTATCTTTTTGGGGGGATATCCGTGAAAAGTGCCTTATCCAGATAAAAGTCCTAGATGCAGGTGTCACGGGTACTAAAATATTATCATACAAGCGTTAAATAATGCTAAGAAAAATCTGTCATTCCCTGGCCCATAAGATACTAGATAATTAATGGGAAAACAGTGTCGGACCTGCCATACACGAATTCCACGTTTTTCTGCTTCGAAGAGGCAGTCGCTTCTCACAGGCGAAGAGATACGAGCTCGGCGCGGCTAATAGCTTCCCACAGATGTTTCTGGCTCAAAAAGCTTTGGAGCGAGGATAATCAAGCGATGTTCAGCTGTGATGAGAATTTCGTATTCTTGTTTATCCCCGTTGCGTTCGGCTCGCGTAGCAGCTGGAAGGTGAGCTACGCCAGTCAATCTCTCGCCAAGCAAACTGACAGCCCCTAATGTTGACACTCTTGAGCGGTTCGACGCCTCAAGCGTTCCAGATAGTTTGACAGCGCTCCTCCATAGAGCTAGAAGGCTAGGTATTGTTGCAATTTGGTCTCCATGTCGTATCAAGATCGATTCCTCTGGAAGTGCCGCTCGTGATGAGTTGGTCTGGACAACAGAAATCTCGCCATGTAGTGACGGAGCGGTCGGAGTTTGGGCTCCCCTAAACAAGATATCTTCGCGGACACGTCTCGTCGAAGGTGTCATAGGAGCAAATTTAGTTCGCTGCTCTGGGACCCCGTCGCTGGCACCCTGGGATTTATTTGACTGAGGACCGCCGACAATGCGACCGCTAACTGAGAATGCCGTCAAAGATCCGCCAGAAACACCACGTACACTAGATTGTCCGACAAGAGGTCCTGGCTCGGAGCCCGGACCTGCTCCTTCGACATCCCAGACCCCCCATTCGCCATCGGCCAGCAGCACCATGACGGCTCTTCCAGAAAGGACCCATGAAGCATCGACAATTGTTTTCCTCCGGCCAAGATCTTTTGGAGACTGTTCAAATCCAGCATACAAGGTGATGAGCCATTTTCCATCTGGCTCGGGACCCTCGTCATCGTTGGTACGTCGACCCTCGTCGGAATATTGCAAGCAACCAAGAATCTTCACATAACCATCGGGAAATGAAACCAGCAGATTGGAATGACGAATGGAAGAGTATGAGAAAGGATTAAATGAAATCGTTTTTGCAGGGGCAGGTAAATAGTGAGTTTGTACAAGTCTCGCGTCTTTGGCAGCAACTGTATAATTTTGCCCCACAGGTATGCGATATAAGAGCAATGTACCGGAAGCTTCGGCAGCATGAGTGGCAACCAGTAGCTCCCATTTGTTCGTTTCAGTATCGATCCGATGCGATTGTTTCTGTCGCTGGCGTGTACGAATAGCATCTCCCTCGTCATTTTCACGCGTAAATGTGATCGAGACACCCCTGGGGATTTCATTATGAGAGACTGTAGCATCAAGGGTAATTATTTGAATCTCCAGATCGGTGATTTGCGAGCTCGGATGCGGAGGAGAGAGTGGCAAGGTTACAACTCTCAGCTTGGAGTCGGCGCAAACTGCTGTGACGACAATTGATTTTGTCAAGATCGGAGGCACATTATAACCAAATGAGCGAGCCTTTTCGGGGAGCAAAGACGGCACAGCTAAATCAAGTGCCTTTGAACCAAGCTGTACATCCACTAAGCGGATTACCGGTTCGTATGGATGCGACGGGTCGATCTCGGTTTCTTGCTCTTCGAAGACCTCGAACTCGACAGTTTGTTGAGTATGTGAAGGAGCCGGGGCAGGTTCATCCTCGTCCGAATCAATGATCATAATAGAATCGTCGTTATCTTGAGCCTTGCTGGGCTTCGCCGCAGGAGATTCTTTCTGCGACTCCTTTGGTATAGGCGAAGGAAGGAACGGGCGACCCCCCCTCCACACGATGCGAATACCGTTGTCGTAGCCATAGATAATTATCGTTGAGCCATTTGGAGCAAGCACGGGGTAAGGCTTCGCTGCGAACACGCGATGAGGTAGAGTATAGCTGCATAAACTGTGTTAATATTTGACAAACAGCACTGATCAAACATTAGGGTGACCTACCTGAGCTGCAGTCCATTGTCCCTTCGACGCACCATGGGCTTCGCGAAGGAGCTCGTCATGATGGCAGCGGCAACAGAATAGTGTTGTGTTCGGGATAAGGATCAGCGCATTGCCCTTGGGGGCCTTGGTGTGAAGAGAAATAGAAGTTCAGATCAAAATTCTGCGATTGTGATTTGGAGAGAACCAAGCTTCGGCCGCCAAGCGCGTCGCCGTCACGGTCTCCGCACAGCGGGAAGGCGGGCGGGAGCTTCAGCATGGGCAAGAACAAAACAAAGCAAAAAACAAAACACATTAACACTTCATCGCATGGCACACAACATCGCTCCGACAAAGCAGCCAAGACTCGCCCTACGATGAATGCTATCCTTATGGAGGGCAGTCTTGCAAACCTCATCTCGAGCCATTCTCAACAGCGTCGCCAACAATGGCATCGGTGCAATCCCTTGGCCTGCACGAACCCCCCGCATTGCCCTTCCTCGTTGCTGAAGGCCTCCTACCTCTAGAACCGGCGCAACAAGACTATACGTGGATACCGCAAGAACCGGGCCGAGATGACGATGTGATATACACCAGGAATTGCGCCGTCTGGTCGCGCGGGGGTGTCGTGAAGCGCGTCTTCAAGCTAGACATCGAAAAAGAAGAAATCCGGCATGCCGTGCTCGCATCGTTCCCTTCTATATGCTCTCAGGACACCGATCAGAGCACTCGTCGCGCAGCGATGCCTCATCTTCATGCGCTGCCTACATTGAAACCTCGCGAACGAACGAAAGCCCACACGGAGGATCTAGATTCGATTGTGGATGTGAATGAAAGACAGACTAGGCGAGGACGCCTTCGCATGTTCAATGACCCTTCAAAAGCATTGGTCGTTGTTCTTAAAACTCAAGCGCATATATTTTTCCTGGCCGGAAACAGCCATGTCATACCCTTACCATTCGAAGTCGATTCTGTTTTCGCCTCGCCCCGGGGACTGGTCTTTCAGAGCAAATTGTCGGACGAATCAGAGACACTATCCGTAATAGCACCTCCAAACTCTTTTATATCGCAGCAGTACCTCCCGGAGTCCCAGCTAAATCAGTCTATTACATCTTCGAGGGACAAAGACGCTCGACTATCCGCTACTTTTACTACTACAACGCCATCTCGACCTCCGAAGCGGCCCAGAGAACCAGACATGCCTCGGACGTTTTCATTGACGGATCCCCATGCAGAAATGGGCTTGGTCGTTTCGAACCAGTCAAACCGTACTAATGGATTCGATGTGTTGGACCGCGCGGACGAAATTCTTTACGTGTCTAGTGCCAATGAACTATCAGGAGATGACCATACATCTGATGCCCCTCCCTTAATCATAGTAATAACGATGAATACTAAGACGGGTTTATACACTATCTGGACGGCCCGCTATAAGCTGGATGCCACCAGCCAGGAGTCGAGGCAACGCAAAAAGCCAGCACCTAGCGGTGCACGTTCAAAAAGACGCAGCTCTCACTTTGGAATGACACCGGGTGGTGCATCTACACCGGTTGCTCGTCCTTCTGGGATAAGAGAAAGTATCGGCACGAATCGAAATATATCCGGCCCCTCATTCTCACAAGCGCTTCAGAACGACGACAACTCCGAGCAAACTGATTTTGCCTCTCAAATGGGCCAAGAATTTGCAGAAATGGGTGGTCCTTCAAAGAACTCACGGCGTGTTAGCTCCTTGTTGGCAAGGGCAGATCTAGGGACCAGTCAAGATAGAACCACTTTCTCTGATCTTGCTACAGGAAACCCCGGGATTGCAGCGAACCACGGTAGCCTGCGACAATCAATAGGTGGGCACAGCAATCGAGCTAGCTTTGGTCACAATTTGAGAGGCTCTCTTGCTGGTAATGCATCAGTATATAGCGCCACAAGTGGTTTCCTAGAGGCCCCCGTCGACCGTCTTCTTGAGGAGCTCAACAATGGCGGTGATTTTGAAGGATTTGAGAACATGGGCCTGACGGGATCGATCTCTGAACTGCCAAAAGAGATGATACTACATAAAGTCGAGAGTTTCTCTTCCGCCATGTCGAGCAGCCTTTCCTTCTCCGAGCTGAGAAGGACTGCTGAGAAACCCAAGATATTCACACTGCGGTCGGATGAAACTCGCCGGTCCAAAGCCAGCAATCCAGCTAATATCGGGCTTTGCTTGCTTGATAAAGGCTCCAAATCACTCGTCGTTGTGGATCTCAAAATCGAGAATGTTGGTCTTCCTGATAACGAAGCTTCCCGCAGACAAAGGAAATCTCAAAAGAAAATGCCGAAAACGATGCTTGTCCAAGCAACAAGCATACGGCATGCTCCTGGTGTGATGGATGCTTGCAAGATTGTGGACGGAGATGTATCCAGGATATTAGCGTTATCATCTACCATGGACGGTAAAGGAGAATTGACTTTGCAATCACCATGGAGTCCGCCGATCAAAATCGACCTTCCAGCCAATTTAACGATGCATGCACCAAGCCGATTGTCTGTTCTTCAAAGTCGAACAGCAGACACAGGTTTGACAAGAACTATTAACGACCAAGATTTAAAGCTGGTGGGAGTTGGACACTCCTCTTCACGTGGTAAAGTAGATTTGTTTGATTCTGAGCATCGTCGCCATCACATTGTGATCCAGCTTCAGCCTAAAAACTCTTTTGTCAAGAAAGCTCTAGACGTCTGCCGTTTCGTCCTTAGAGACTCTCTTCGTGCTGCTGATGGCCTTTATACAGCTTGGTTGGAAGTTCTTCGATGGTTATACTTTAAAGAGTCGGAAGAAAACGATCTAGAGTGGACCGCGTTTGTTGTTGTACTCTTTACGATGGCAGTCGGTTTCATCGATTCACAGTCATCTCGTACCCCCAGTGCAGGGAAACAGCGACGAAAGAAGAGTCTTTTGCGATCTAGCAGTGGTAGCCATGTTGATCAGGAGAGCTGGGAATCCATGGTAAAATCCATGGCAGGGTCTTCCGGAGTCACATCGTCGTGGATGATGAGCAGCTCGTGGTCCTGGGTTTCAAATGGTGGAGACGAGTCACCTCAGATGGAGCAGCAACCATTAACAAAACTGGCCGATCAATTGAAAAACTCCTATGTGATCCGTTGCGTGGATCTTGCCCGTGAATTTTTCGAAAGCCCTCAGGGCGAGGCAGCTTCTGGCTCCGAGGGGTATCTTCCTACTGCCTTGTGTCAAAGTCAGAATACACGACGCATGGCGTTGTGTAGTATTCTTGTCGGCCTTCATCTGCTGCGGGAAGAGCAAAAACTTTCCATTCATGAGAGCGAAAACTCGCACAATGAGACTGGGATGCTCGCTCCGATTCTGGCTCAGATCGGTAGATGGGTGGGGTGGGAATCATGGACCTGGAAAGAAGATGGTTACTATGGCACGGAGATGGCTACGATGTCTTGTTGGGAATTCCAAGACAATCAAATAACAAGCTTGGAGATTCCCTCCGAACCCTTCGTTCCACCCTCTATTTTTGACCACCTGCAAAGTGCAATTCGCGAAACACCAGCACGTCCCTTTTTCACTCTTCTTGACGTTGTCTCTGCCACTGACCGGAAGCCTGGTAAGGGCAGCTCGTGGAAGGATGTGTATAGGCTCACCCCCAGAACCCTGGCAATCAACGGTTACATATCTGAAGTGACTCAAACGTCTACTACAGTCGATAAGGTCAAATTGTTTCTCCGCTGGGGCTTGACAAATAATGTCATTGAAACATTTCCAGAGGGTGTAAGTGCACCATTATTCGAAACAATTGTGCGCTGCCAGATGGAACCTCCAGCTTCATGGACATCCGCTTTGGCGGAACTCATTGATCGAGACGACCTTCATCTGTCTATGGAAACCGAAGCAGTTTCTCTACCTGCTTCTAAGATGCATCTTACAACAACTCACAATTCTATCCGTGACGTACATCATATCGGCGCCAACACTCTCGAGTTTGAACTTGCAAATTCATTTGAGGCTTCCGTTGAAGCAGACCGCATAGCCATCACGAGACTAATATTCAGGGAAGACTGGCGATTTTTAGAAGCGGCCAAGCTTCTCAACCAATCCAAGGCACCAGTGGCTCAATGTATTCCAGAGCCAGATTGGTCTGATTCCGATCTTCTTGAAGCCCAAAAAGAGGTTGTCCAGCTGGTGACTTTGAGGACTTTATCTGTTCCTGCTGGCCGGGCCATGTTTATGTTCAGTGGTCGCTCGCCTTTATTGACCGAAAAGCTACCGATACCATCATTTTCTTTACAGTGTGTAATGAAGCCATCAAACGTCACCATTAGTGCCGATAGATCCGCTTTCAATGAAGAGAAAGTCTGCTGGGCCTTCTTCCATAATGGGGCTGCCACGGGACTTGCCATTTCTCGGGCTTCTCGAGGCATCGATACCTCTTGGATTCTATATAACAAGCCTCAGGAACTGACCAACAGGCATGCTGGGTTCTTGCTGGCTCTTGGTTTAAATGGACACCTGAAGAACCTAGCCAAGTGGGTTGCTTTTAAATACCTGACCCCCAAACATACGATGACATCAATCGGACTTTTATTGGGCTTGTCAGCATCGTACCTAGGGACGATGGATACCCTCATCGCGCGTTTGCTCTCAGTGCATGTTACACGAATGTTGCCTCAGGGCGCGGCGGAATTGAATCTGTCACCACTTACGCAGACAGCCGGTGTCATGGGTATCGGGCTGTTGTATTGCAGTTCCCAGCATCGTCGAATGAGCGAGATTCTTTTGTCTGAAATCGAGAATATTGAGCAAGACGACGGTTCTATTTTGCAGGACGACCTCCGTGACGAAGGATATCGACTAGCCGCCGGCTTCGCTCTTGGCTTAATCAATCTTGGCAAGGGCAAAGACCTTCAGGGGTTACGCGATATGCAAGTTGTTGAGCGGCTTCTCACTTTGGCGGTAGGAACGAAGAATGTTGACTTGGTTCATATTCTGGACAGGGCCACTGCGGGTGCTACGGTTGCTCTTGCAATCATCTTTATGAAAACAAACGATGAAACAATTGCTCGTAAAGTCGATATCCCAGACACAACAGTACAGTTCGACTATGTACGGCCAGATTTGTTTCTGCTACGGACAATGGCTCGACATATCATTATGTGGGATTCTATTGAGCCTAGTTCTAAGTGGCTCCTTCGCAGTATCCCAGCCGCGTACAGGAAACGTTACAAGCTTAAAGAATTCCGCCGCCTGTCGAGTGACGATATGCCCTTTTTTAACATAATTGCCGGTCTCTGCTTTGCACTCGGTCTACGATATGCCGGTTCAGGCGACCCCAAAGCAAAAGAGCTATTGCTGTTATATCTCGATCAATTTATTCGTATCGTTCGGCTTCCCGCTTTGCACTACGATGGCCGATTAGCGCGCAACTCAGTGCGTCACTGCCAGGATATCGTGGCAATATCTGCAGCTGCTGTTATGGCTGGCACTGGCGATTTGGCTCTTTTCCGCCGACTACGCTCTCTTCACGGCCGGGTCGACCCTGATACCCCTTACGGAAGCCATATGGCGGCACACATGGCTGTTGGGTTGCTCTTTCTGGGTGGCGGGAACTATACTTTGGGCACTTCCAACTTGGCGATTGCATCAATGATGTGCGCTTTCTACCCAATCTTCCCCATGTCTGTGTTAGACAATAAATGCCATCTCCAGGCTTTCCGGCACCTCTGGGTTTTGGCTGCCGAACCGCGCTGTCTGGTTGCTAGAGATGTGGACACAAGACGGCCGATATCAACATCTATTTCTCTTGTTATGAAAGACGGATCCACAAAAGATACCGTTGCACCATGCTTGCTGCCCGAGTTGGATGATCTAGTGATGGTCAAGGTACATGGTCGAGATCACTGGCCATTGGTCCTCGATTTCAGCAGAGACGGACGTCTGCGCGAAAAATTCCGACACGGCGGTCAGTCCATCTACTTACGAAGGAACACAACGTATGATCCGTCTGGCAGCTCCGTCTTTGCCTCGACGCTGTCTGGATTAAGTGAAGCCCAAGATATCCTTCCAAATTCGCTGACAGGATCAGCCAAGGGACCAAGTCATCTGCCCAATGCCGTTGCCCTACTGCTCTCCCAGGGCCGACGCTACAAGACACCCCAGTACGATCTCTGGGACTGGGTCTTTGCGCTCTCTTCGCTGCAGGGACTGGATGTAACAGAGCGATCGTCGGTCTTACCGCCGTCAGCTTTCCAGTTCAGGCCCCACCATCCCTCTCACCGAGGCATAGCAAGTCCACCATGGCTTCGCCTATCCCCGGTAGATAGTCGCCTAGTGCTCGAGAGCACGGTGCAGGATGCCATTGATTCAGCATCGGGTCTGTCTCCCGGCTCAGACGAAGTAAAGGATCGTCTTTGGCAACTCCGTCTTCTCTTTGACTGGCTGGATCTCGAAACTGAGACGGGACGACGGAAGGATATAGAGGACACGCAGGGCTCTACCACAGAGGCTCGAAGACGCCGCCCTGGGCTGTGGCTGAAAAGAGATGTAATCGAGGAGGCGCGATGGAAGATCTGGGGTGTCCAGGTCGGGGGGGTTAACGTGTCGCCCAAGTGAAGGACTTCCTACATATGTATACCCACCATGTTTTTAAGAGTAATGCGAAAACATCAATCAGTACATCGCAATACTAGTATAATAATCTATCCAATAATTAAAAACATTAAAAACGTGACTTATTCATGTCTATTATGTGTTACGCAACTTTTTTCGATCGAAATTGAGGGATACTCCGGCAACTTCAAATGTTTTTGTTAGAAGTCTTTGTCCATGGCTGCCGCATCCGAGTTTGATACCGCATGTCAGCTAACTAGCGAGATTTTACGCATACAAATAATGATAGGAACAGTTTAGTATAGACTCGTGCGTGGTATATGACGCTACTACTATTGAGGAATCAACGCTTTTTGGGTGACTGGTGCTCTGTCATGCAGTATGTGACAATTATTCAAGCACGGAGGATTGACAAATACACGAACAAACCGCTATCCTTTTTTAAACAAAAAACTAGAGCTGGTTTGGCTTGCTGGATTAATAATCTTTGTGGTATAATTCCTTGAGAATTCCCTAATTCGGAAGCGATTGCTGAAATGGGAAACCCGGATACCGTGGTTACTAATAACGTGGAGCTGAAACAAAACTGATCAAATGATTGCCCATAGAGCGGTGTATAACTTTTGTCGAAGTCACAAAGAGACCAATAAAACATGCCATGGCTATGGAGAAGAACGCTAGGATCATCAATCACACTGCAGAGAGTTCAGTCTACCCCGTACTCCGTGCTCCAGTCCCACCGCCGGCCTAACCTCGGGGAGATAAGGCAGATTGTGGGGATTTGATCCTGATTTC
Organism: Talaromyces wortmannii; assembly: GCA_001939245.1. Classification (NCBI taxonomy): domain Eukaryota; kingdom Fungi; phylum Ascomycota; class Eurotiomycetes; order Eurotiales; family Trichocomaceae; genus Talaromyces; species Talaromyces wortmannii. Next base: position 132,359 of record MJVA01001004.1, on the reverse strand, counting down.
ATGGCTATTTTTGTATCTATCTTCTCATTCTTGTTGTCCACTTTCTGGTCCAATGAGTGTTGGGCTTCTTGCTGTCGCTTGCTATTGATTGTATAGTTCATGTATAGGTGTGGAAATGGCAGCCTGAGGCACTAACCAGGGGGTAGGCGGTGTGCGATAGCGCTTTCCCCATCGGGGCACTTGCCTATCACAACTCATGTCCGCCATCTCCGCCATCCGCTTTCTCTTCATCTCCGTCGAATTATCATCTCATAAATTATGGCGAGCGACATGCTTCTGATCCTTCGTGATCCGCACATCGCTGGGGGGAATCAATACAATGCAGTAGACTTCATCTATCAAAAGACAATGCGCCTCGGCCGTCGGCTGTAAACCGTTTAGTGCTCATCTCCATGCTACACTGCCTAGCTAAATTATTATTGACTACGTGCTTAGTGTCCATTTTTGAGGCGGGCTCACGACATTAATAATAATATCTTCCGCGGCGCCGCGCATCGCCGCCTAGCTTCTTCGCTTCCTGCAATCGACTGCATTAAGCTGCCGCCATATCCATAAGGGGAAAGGATCTTGCAAGCCACTAGAAGTCCAGACTTCTGATCCCTGAGAACAGTGGCACTGCAGCCTGGAGTCGCAAAGTATCTCGGCGACAGCAAAGGCGGCCGCTTGTTTCTCATTGCTTTTTTTAGCGCTTCGCTCAGACACCTCGTTAGGCCCGAAGGGGTCCGTTATCCTAGGGCCCTGGTGTCCCAGCATGGGTATGATTCACTAGCAGCCTTAGTAGATGTCCCAGTCGTCCGACGGTGCCGGGTCAGCAGCTAAGATTCCGGGGCACGCCGCGTAGGGCGCACTGCGCACGACGTGGTGTGCGCAGAACATCTGAGTGACCAGCTGCGTTGATCTGACATTAAACTTTACTGTGGCGGGTGGAGGAAGCTGTCTTTGCCCGTTCCCTTAGTTCCAGATAGAAAGATACAGCTATATCTTTCGCTCTCTTTCTTCCACCTATGACTCAAAAAAGCCAATTCCAGATCTTTCAGCCCTGCTCTTGAGGCGCACATCTGGGGAGCTGGCATACCATATGGGGCTAGAACCTCAGTCAGCTCGAGAAAAACTAGTTAATGATTAGACCCCGATCCCCTGCTCCCCAAGTACCTGGGACTTCAGCTTTTCGTTATATGCAAACGTTGTCGCCCGTACACCCAACAAAATCGCCCCCCTCCAATACCATCTGCATGCTCAGTCGATTAATCATCTTTTGCCATTTTCGGAGGCCCGACCACTCTAGCAGTTACCATTTTGAGCCCTCTTGAGTCAAAGCGAAGCGGGGAGGTATGCCAAGTCGCCAGCGAAAGCAGCCCGAGAACCGAAGAAGAACTGGCTGTTTCCAATGCAAAGGTTGTCCGAATTATCCGGTATCACATCTATCACAATTTGGGCTGACAGATTTAAAACTAGACAAGCATGTTCAATGCACTGAAGAGAGACCCAGTTGTAGACGATGTCAGCGGCTAGGTCTTAAATGCCAGCGGGGTATCAAGCTTCTCTTTCGGGAAGATGCTATTCAGCGAGGGATTCAGTTTGGGCGGGAAGGTATATATAATCCATGGTTGCTCTTTGACTCTAGGCTAACGCAAGTGATACCTGCAGGTACTTGGTCCAAAAGCTGTAAACGCATCCGAAAGCCGCCAGTACTACAACTCGACGATGACTTCACCGGCGTCCCTCTGGAAGAATATGTTGGAAGATGGATCTGGCTGAACACAACCTATGACGATTTTACTGGGGAAGAAAATGGCTGGGTTCTAGACAGTCCAATCGACGCCTTGCTTCAAATTGACGGAATCAAAGTCGAGCGCGGGCGTTTCATCCAGGGAAATAATTTAGCGAACAATCACTACTTGGAAAGACGACCTTTGGGAAGCCCCTTCGGTCATTATACGTATAGAGAAGGGTATCTCCTCGACTACTTTATTCATGGAATTGGGCCGAGTTGCTCTTTAAGCCGATCAAACAATCCGTACATGTCCTTGGTTCCTCTGCTGTCGCATACGACGCTGAGGAATACCATTCTTGCCGTTTCCGCCAACCAGCTCTTCCTGCTCGGCAATGCCGTATGCTCTCAGGAAGATTTCATGTACAAGGATAGAGCGCTCAAAGGATTACAAAATGAAATCAAATCTTCTACATTGGAATTTGGAACGGTGGCTGCCATCTTGATGATGTGTTTTCACGATGTATTTTTTCCACTGATTTATTGCTAACTTTGAAAATCTCTCTGACAAGTTACAGATAACGGATGGAACCGATGGGTGTGCGTCTTCCTGGCTGTTTCATCTCCGCATAGGCATGCAGATGACACGTCAACTTCCGGCATACTCGGCACAAGCAGAATCTTTGAAGCGATTCTTCAACATGTATTTTGTTGGACATGATATCATGAGCCGGACTGGCCGAACTCACTGTGAAACCCAGTGGGATAATGATGTTCCATCTCATGTTTGGTTAGAAAATGACAATCTTGACGAGGTAAGTGTTTCATTACGATGATACATTACGGGCTGCTACTTACATTGTCACGAAACAATACACAGATCGACAATACTATTGGCTGTTCTCGCCAATTGATGTCACTTATCAGCCAGATATCAGCTCTCACTCGGAAAAAGTCCAAGGTAACGAAATCAATAAACATTATTAGTAACCCTAACTAATTCAAAAATTTTAGATGATATACTCCAAAGTTGATAGTGATTTTATATCCAGTTGCGAAGATGTTGAAGCCGCACTTGAAAGCCTTCAGCAGAATTACTCAGCACATTCGTCGCCTACAGACAACTATATTCTCCAAATCGCAGAGATCAAACGGTTAACTGCGCTACTCTATTTTAATGAGAACCTCGGCGAATTCGTTTCTTCCATACCGCCTTTCCACCGGAGTATGTCATTGCCGCCTTCGTCAACGTCGTCATCATTGTCGTCATCATCAGCTCTAAATTATAGCTCTTCTCACCCGTTACTATCGACTAAGGGAACCAAACAACGCCTCGTCTCTAGCATCATTGAGCTCATCTCTGCTCTTCCCAATCCCGACACGGCCAGCGTCCTCTGGCCTCTCCACGTAATTGGACACAGCACGGCTCTTGAAGACGAGACTCAACGACGGTTTGTCCTTGAGCGACTACACAATATCCAGCAGACAAGGAATCTGGGTAGTGTGCGTGCGGCGAAAACGGCTGTGGAGCGTGCTTTCCGGGCCAGAGATCTCGAACTACCCGGGCCAAAGAGAGGACAGCAGGGCAAATGGGTTGTCAGTCTGGCTTGACCTTGTTCTTTTTGAAGAGAAATTTGCGATGCTCTTACTGTTTTACAGATACCCTAATCGTGAAGTGTTTAATGGCCTTTTTTTATATTTATTTGTTACTATTTTTTTCACCAATGTTCTTAGTTACGATAGAGTTTTGGTTTCGGTGTATAAGAACCGAGATTAAACTAATTCCGATGTTGTATGACCAACATTTGGAATTTATCCATTGCATTATTATTGCCACCTGACATAAAAGGCTCACATGCACAAAAATAGTAATTGCCCGCGACTCAGCCAATCACAGGTAAAAGTGAAAAAAGGATATAAACCTTACCCTTGGTCTTAATATCTATAACAACAACGAAACTAATCAATTAATTACGCTTTTAATCCATATAAAGGCGTAAATTATACCCGGAAACAAATACCCAGCTAGTAACATTCCCACAGCCGTTCAAACTTACACCGCCAGAGCGCAACCAACATTAATTCCACGCATTAGCAGATCGTTCCGCCGGGGGTTTTGTTTTAGTCTGGGTCCGTTGGTTAGCTTAGTGGTGGTTCTAGAATTGATCTATATTAGTGTCTTGTTGGTGCATGTAATGTTTAGTTGCAACGAGAGACCCTTTATAATGGTGATTTATTTTGAGTGTTATCGGTATTATTATTTATTATGCTGCCTTGGTATCAATAATAATTGAGCCCGGCGTCAGAAGTTTCCTATTCGGGAAACCCAGATTTTGTTAGCTGAGTCATGTAAATAATGTCATATAGCTGACTAATAATAAAACAGCCAAGCCAAGACAAAAAAGAACATCGGCCAATTAATAAGGTTCGTATACTCCCGTAAATTTATCAAGAAAACAGGGAATACTCCGTGCGCACATGTAGTATGTACATAGATACCTACCTTGACCGGTTGACAAAGTAGAAAAAAGAAAACGAGAAAACAAGAGATCTGATCTCCTAGAATTTTGCTGATCGCCAACATTCATCCTCCTTGGGGTAAATTTAGAACTAATATACACGTAATGTGTTACGAATTATACATGCATGGAACCCAACATGGAAGCCACATATATATTCTGTGAAAACATGTAGTGATTGGATGGAAAATATAACCTCGGCAGTTATTTCTTTTTTTCCCGATTTGTCTTTCTAACTTTCTTTTTGTTTTTAAGCCTTCGTATTTTTTTCTTTTGCCCAGGGAAATATTCTCTAATGACCAATAATTTTGTTTCGTGAGGGGAAGTGCTAATAGCCAAGCCATTAGTACAGGGATAGCCCATTATCACATTCTTGGGGGCGTCTTGGGAGATACCACTACCAAGAAAACTAGCCCACATAGTTGGCATAAGGAGCAGAGCTGAGAGAAGTAACGTCTTGGGAGGGTGCTAATTATATATTAACGAGCTACGTGGCAGTAAAACACAATAGACTTGGCGACTTGGCAACTGAACTAGACAATGAAAAAACCAAAAAGCAAGAGCCCCGCTAACCGACCCTTTGGAATGAAGATGTCAGAAGATCTGTTGGTTTATATCAGACTAAACGGGACTATGATGTTTTGGGGACAAATCTCCGAGACTATGAGTCGGGAATACGAAGACGTTGAATTATTATTATGAAATTCAAAGGGTTTATTATTAATATCTTAACGTTGGTGGTAACAGAAATTACATAATTGCATATATGTGCGCGCATCTTACTACTGAAAACAGCAATGAAACAAACTATTTTTTTAAAATTAATTTTTCTATGTCGTATATTTGAACTCTCTCTGCTCAAAATCCGTCATGTCGGCAAACGGAGACTCGGCCAGGCTATCCCCGTCCGAGGCGTAGTTGGGCGTCGGGGCTGTCATCGACGACGTCTCGCGTTGGGTGTTGAGTACAGCCGCCAACACCCAGTACAGCGCCATTAGGCCGATGCAAATACAATAACAGATAAGCATGGCTGCGAAACCAGTTGTGTATTCTGGGGCTTGGTTAGCTCGAAAGGTTTGGGGGCCGATCAGGTTGCCTATATATATATTATTATTAGTATTGTCAATTTTAATATAGCACAATTTGTACGCATGGTTGGATGGATATTGGCCGGTGGGGATTTTGATAGTGTTTTGAATACATACCGACAGCGTAGCCGATGTACATGATTGAGTATTGGACGTTTTTCTTGGTGTGTCCGGCTGTGTTGGCTTGTCCGAGGGAGATTCCTATGTATTATTTGTTAGAACCCATTTCAGAACGTTGACTGGGCACTTTCTACCTAGAACATATGGCCCAAAGTATGTGTACAACTATTGAAATGAGAATTAGCAAAGGGATGCATCAAGCAGAGTAGATATCATACCAAATAAATCCCCACCATCTGACCACCAATGTTCGTTCTAGGTAGGGTATATACCAAAATCGCACCGACAGCAGGGATACATGCTGCAATTATCGTGACGAAACACCGTCTATTCGTCCACTTTGCGGCAACCCAGGAGAAGAGAAAGGCAGACAAGGTCGACATGATGCCAGTGGGCATGTTTAAGAGCGAGGTTGTAACGGCGTCAAAACCGAGATTGTTGATGATGATTCCGCTAAAGGTAATCAAGCCTATAAAAGTCAGCATAAGCAGCATTATAAGCAAAGGCTGAATAGACGTAATATCATACCTCCATTTGGCACATTGATGGCAATGTTAAACAAAAAGATAATCCATGTTTTCGGGTCGGTGACGGCCTCAATAGCTTGATCTCGTTTCCATGTCTTGTTGACAATGCCAGTCTTGTTTTCTGCCAGTCTTGAGATTGCATAAAACTTTTCCTGCTCTGTGAAAAACCAGGCGTTCATTGGGGTGTCTGGGAGATATATGACGGCGACTAGAGACCATGCTAGAGATATAGAACCTGGAATAGATAATTGAGCTTCTAACGTTATGAAGTTCTTATATATTCTTTATTTGTGCGTAGAGACTGGAAGAAATAGAGAAAAAGTCTCACCTGTAATTAGGAACAGATACTGCCATTTTGAAAGACTCGTAGACGGCGGAATCTGTCCAACAGCCCACGACAAAAAGCCATTGATAACTGAACTAATAGCAGCAAAGGCTATTGCATTGCGCGGCGGCTGCTCGGCCTTTTTATAAAAACCGGCAATAACAAGAGAAATCGATGGGACAATGATACCCTCGAGACAGCCTGGAGAAAAGATTAGATTTGAATTTGAATGATATGCAGGTTGAAGGTATCTTCTTTGGGGTTGGGTAATATTTACATACCCATTAAAAACCGCAGGACCATCAGGTCACTGAACTGACGACAAGCTGGGATCAGGAGTGATAATACAGACCAACCGATCGAGCAGCTAGCAAGGTACTTTGCAGACGGCACTCGTTGGAGGAGGTATGATGACGGCCACATGCCAACAATACACTTGTATATAATAATATCAGCAAATGTGGAACCAGAAATGAAACAGTTTACCAAACTGGGAACGAAAAAACATCTTACACCAAAATAGAGAATCGAGCCTGCCCATGAGTACTGGCTGCCGGAAAGATGCAGGTCTATTTGCCCGGTCAGTACCTGCCACCGGTTTAAAGCAACAAAGAAGAATATACCAGTTCTCAAACCGTAGATAGCTGCTGTGCTAATGGCAACTTTATCTACTGCACCTAGTGTTGCGGTGGTAAGGAGCTAGTACAACGCCACGAATTGTTGATAAGCTGCTGGGTAAGGACGAAAGCAAAAAAGAAGGACACATTCTCGAAGGAGGGCACTACTAGTCAGGAACTCACCATCGGCACAAGAATCCAGTCCATCTTGCGTATGAGGCGTTTTTCTTGAGCAGGAGACATTGGAGGATATCCCCCGACGTGACTAAGGTACTCTGCAGCTTGGTCCATTATGTATGTATAGGACAGGGCAATGTCCAATCTGATGTCCTGTATGATGTGCTGAGGGGGTGGCCGCAAAAAAAGGGGAAAGGATATTAGTAAAAGAAAACAAAGAAAACTAGAATACTGCATTGGATATTCATATTATTTAAGTTTTGGAAAAGAGCTACTCAACCCATACAACGCACTTGGACAGTGCTTATGCCCGTCCGTCATAGGAAACCTGTGGCCGTTGCCAAGGTGCCAATAGATTATTGTCCGATGGATATTAGCGGGTAAGGAGTCCAGCAAGTAGGGCTGATATCCAACTGTTGGTTGCATCTCTAGAAAAACCGGGATTATTTCCAGGCAAACACGATGGATCCAGAGGAACGGATACCCCCCATGTCCGTGATAAGAAGGCGGAAGCTCGGGTCGGCACGGTCATGTGTTACCCAAAGAAGTCGGAATTATCCACTTGATCGTCAGCTTCAGCGAGGGGGAAAAGGGTACTGTTCCCAGAAAAATTAGTCATCGCTTTTTGCCCCATTTCAGGCTGGCTAACGGTAGCTTATTTGGCGTCTAAGAACTTCGTAGGAGTCGGCCAGCTCTCCGAAATGACTCGACATAGCCCTAAAGCCGTTGATGTGCACAATATTTGCTTTGTTCGGTATATGGTCGTTGAAAGATCGTCTAGCGTGGTGTCCATCTGTTGCTGCGTTTTTCTCGCATCACGTAGATCGATTATATTTCGATCTAAAGTAACCGCATATTTTGGTATTGCCCTCTCCATATCAGTATAATCCGGTTCCGGTGCCACTTAGGTGGCAAGCAAAGCGGCTGAAGGCCAAAAAAAGACGCCATGTTCTGACTGCATCATGCAAGCTAGTTTCAGTCAGCTGGCTATCCGTTGTCCCGGGTACAGGATTCCTCACTCTGGTCTTTCGGTTAGAGCTAGTCGTCATGGGCTCTGTGCGCAACACCGTCATTATGCGGGTATCAAATTTCGAAGAAAATTTTGAAACTTCCACATTCGACTCGGCCCGTATTAGCCGTCGGCATTTCCTTGGCAACTCTTCCAGCATGTTGATTTTAAGCCCGAGGCTTAATTGAACGGCAAGTTGAGCTCGATGGAGAGGAGGGGTCAGCTTTATCGCCCCGTGACTGCTAGCCAACCACGAAGACGATAGCAATGAGGCAGCGCGAACTAGCAGATATGCGAGTCGCTCTCTTGGGTGAATTTAATGCGCTTGAGCGTGGCACCAAGGCCAATGGCAGCCTGCATTCTAGGACCTGGTCTAACGCGATAGCCTGCTGAGCATTCGGAATGTGATGATGGGGACTAAATCCATTCATTTTCGGCTTCATACCTGACGACCTAGCGAATTAGATTCCAGACGGACCAAAAACATAGGTTCGAGATCCACCGATGATCAGTTCCAATGCCAGTATTTAGGCGTCCGAAAAACCAAGTAACTGAGTCAGAAAAAGCCTCGCACATGATGTCTGAGCGAAAATAGGCATCGAGGATCGCGGTAAAGACAAGCAAGACAAGCAAAGTATCAGCCTGGTGCTTACCTACCCCACACGCGGTCTTCCCCCGCGGTGATTATCCGCTGCGATTATTGTATTGCGTAAGCGTCCGATCTCTCGTTAATAAGATCGTGCATGGAGTAATATGCGAACAGTAAGCAATAGTACTGGTCTCGATGCTTGGTTGTTAATCGGTACGGCCCGCCAGTTGACCGTGCGGGCCTTGCGACCCGGCAATTGAAGGACTGGATCGTTTAATGCGTTGGATATATGGGGCCAATTTGATATTGTGAACGACGTAGTGCTGTAATGCTCCGGAGACCTTGGGGATATTCCGTTGCAGTCCTGTATTGACAACCATTGCTAGGAATAGTAGGATGTGATCGTGGCAGACGCTAGTAATATAGTGAGATTGGACCAATGCACCGCGACATTAATAGTATTACTGAGGTCATCGGATCACATTCCTGTCTCGGCCTCGTTGAGGATGCCTCGTTTGCCTCCTCCCATTTGCCAGAGCCAGATGCCCTCTACTGCCCATGCCTTGGCACTGGCGTGCTTTCCAATATTCGACTTAGGCCCTGTTGCCGCGATTTGAGGCTCGTTCTCCCGAGTTCCGCCGCCTTCCGCCTCGTCCATCATCCTCGGAACAACAGCTTCTCGTTCGATAACGGTCCACAGGCCGTTCACGAGATCTTGCTCTGGTCCTCCAAATTCCCCTTTGCCCAATCTATATAGAACACGACCGATAACTTGCCATGCTACACATCTCTGTGTGGGCACAGTGGAACGGCTAAGTATGGAAAGTTCGGAGAGGGTGTACCCGGCGGCCTCGGGGTCATCGGCATGGTGATGAAGTCCGAGGGTAGTAGAGAGCGACAGAGACTCTGACGGGGGTAGTATTTCACCGCGAAAGGAAAATCGTACAGCGGATGGCACGATGGTAGTAGCGGAACTGGAAGGATGATATGGGGATGAGGTTGCGTGAGCATCCTTATCATTTTCGTCCGATTTCATCCATGACAGAGCAGTGGGATCATGGGTTATTTCTGGAAAGTAATGCGTTTTAAGATCGGCGTGGAAGGAGGGCGAGTTCGGATCGAGATTGGGAACTGGGCCTTGGCGGGGAGGAGGGGTAGGAAAATGGATGGGACCGGTGGGAAATTCGGATGCTGGGCGTAGATCTGGAGGGTGAACAGCAGGGGCTCGTTCGTCAATATCAGAAGGTTCTGTCGTTACCGGAGCGTCTTTGCGGTCGTTTAAAACGGACTTTTCGTCGGGGCGTGGAGTTTTTGTTGGCTTTTCAGTCACGGATTCGGAGAGGTTGAAGGAGACTGATTTGGCTGTACTTTTCGTTTTCTTTTCTGCTATATTAGCTGTTTCGCTGGGTACAACAGCCGGGTCCTGCTGGACAGAGTTTTCCGGTTTGTCAACGTTATTTGCCCGGCGCAACAGCCTTTCAAGCAGGGAGGGTGAGAGATTGGACATCAATTCGGCTCTTTCGCTCTCAATCTCGGCATCAGACATGGCCGCTAATCTCTGCTTATTTTCCTCGTCGATTATTCGCTTTTCTTCGTCTGCGGCGCTAAGATCTTGAGGCGGCGATGTGGCGGCTGGGCGGGCGTCGCTGGCCACGTTGGAGGCAGCAGCATTGTGGCTGGCCGCGCGTCTCTGCTTGAAGGCCGAGCGTCCGCGTCTATCCTTGGAGGTGGGAAAACCGGTCGCAGTTTTCGGGGCCGGAGGCGCGGCTGCCTTTGGAGTGCGTTCCTTGATCTCGCCGATGAGACTGATGAGAGGTGCGGCGCGGGGCTGGTCGACGGGTTGATCGCCCTCGTCATCGGACAGATCGAGCACAAAGCGCTCTCCGGGGATCGCCATGGGGGATGTAGAAGAAAAAAAGGCCGAGAGAGAATCAGGAGGTTGAGGGTCGCAGTAGATGAGACAGAAAGCAGTGAGGAAGGAGGAGAGGCGGAAGGCGGGCAAGATGGGAAGGAACGACGCGACGCGAGCTCCCGGACGGGCTGCGGCTTAAAACCCTAAAATCGGCCCATGCAGAAACTGCCTTGCCGTAATGGGTCTAGTGCATCTCAGATAGGCGCGCACGAGCCACCTCGAATGGAGAGTCCAATCAAACTGTGCTGGGCCTCTGCGTAGCTGGAAGTGTATCGCGGTGAGAGTGTGCTGCTGCCTGGTTGATCATACGTGTCTGGATTTGGAGCTGAACCCACTGTTTGCCTTTGTTTGAAAGTCGGCGTTCTCCAGTGTTGGTCTTGGAGCAAAACCAGACGAGTTTCCGTGCTAATGTCCTATTATCATGGATTGCGCTGTGATGATGTTGTTTTTATTAGCAATATTATCAGTTGATAAAAATTATCGACATAATTGTTTAATTTAAATGTATAGGTGTACGCCAATTTACAAAGGGGAGCCATTTCCGGCAAGACTGGTTGTGATATCACAGCCCCAATCTTGCAACGCCAGGGCCATCAGCCAGGGGCACAGGAACAGCATCTAATTTTATTCCATGATAAAATATGCCAACTCGTCATTTCCGTTTCAATATGAACAAGTTTTCACAATGGATTTCATTGCTATCTGGACTGGGGTTCTTAGTTTGGCTGATATGTACGAGGCAATGTGACCTGTCACCCGGGCTATTGATGTATAGTGACAGTCTTGCAGTAATGTCAACAAACCCCCACAGGGGATATCTTTATATACCTATAGACGTTTATCCAGGTACCAATTGACGTATTGATATATTATTCATGTAAAAAATGACAAAGATAGGCCAGTATAACAAGACCGGGCTCGGGTTCAGCGTCGGCATACTAAATGTTGGTTGCGGGCGCAGCGCCAGTTCCAGCACGGAGCAAATTATGTTGCAATTGCAAAGAAACCCTGGTCTGGCACTAGCAAGCTGAGCACAGCCAGTCATGGCAGTTGCAGCCCCGGGTCGTCATACCCAACCGACTCGATGCTCTTCTTGATGCCAGCGCGCGCCTGCCCATTCTCCTTTCCCGAGCTCCTGCCTCCGTCCATCTTTTCTCCTTCTCGCCTGCCTCCTCTCTTCTTTTCCTGTTTTTCCTCTTACATCTCTCTCTACCCTCCCTTTCTCTGTCTCCATCACGCTCTTGTCAGCGTTTCCATCGACTCTCCTACGGGCACATTGTGGTCGGCTTCTAGATTGGCGCTTGATGATTATCGCTTGATCGCCCGCCACGCCTGCCTAGTGTTCACTTCTCCCGACGCCAAACATTTGAAGCGTTTCCCCGAGTTCTTTCAACCGCTTTGCGAGCCGTTATCCCTCGCCATCCGAAACCCGCGTATTTTCGCTTTTTTGTCTTTCCCCAACCATCCATCCATCCATCAACGCTCTTTACTCCCCACGCTCTCTGCGACCTTGGTTTTGCACATGCGTTTGGTTCTTCATTAATTTCGCATGCGAATTTTTCGCATTTACTACTTGCGCCGCGTTTGATACCCGATTCGTTTGTCTGCGTTGGTCTCAGTTTACTATCGCATTGACTTTCTATTATCTTGCGGCCATTTTCACTGTACACGACTTATTTATCTGTGATTCCTCTCTACAACAATAACTCGGGTCTCACTCAATTCTTGACGCGGTGATCGGATGCCGCCTACGTCTTGAACATGGCCAGCGATGCGCCGGGCAGTAATGGAGGTGTCACGGCCGAGGGCGACACGTCACTTGCCGCGACTGCGACCGACGTCGAGATGGGCCCTCCACCTGCTGTCGAGACAACCGCGACTGCAACAGCAGAAGTCCCCGAAGCAGCCGAGAAGGAGAAAGAGACTCCAACAGCGCCAACCAGAGATACCCGCACCAGACGCGCTTCCGCCGCCGCCGCCTCCAATCAGCCGAGCACGCCAGCACCTATAACCCGCCGCACGCGCCGCAAGAAGGACGAGGCCGAGCACGAGAAGGAGAAAGAGAAAGAGAAGGAGAAGGAGAAGGAGAAGGAAAAGGAGAAAGAAAAAGAGAAAGAAAAGGAAAAAGAAAAGGAGAAACCGAAAAAGGCCAAGGGCAAGGCCAAAGAGAAGGAAAAGCCAAAGGAAGCGGACAAGGCCAAAGATAAGAAGGAGGAGACCGAAACCAAGGAGAAAGCAAAGGACAAACCCAAAGAAAAGGAAACGAAGCCGCGCGCTTCTCGGCGCACCCGGGAAAAGTCCAATGCCTCTGCTCAGAACACGCCGCAGTCATCGCGGAAGAAGCCCAAGCTAGAACACCATTCCGAGCCGCAACCCGTTGACAACAGCAACAATAAGGATAGCGCGGGCAAAAAGGAGGCCACGCCCAGCAAAGCTCCCCCGCCAGTCGCACTAGCTCCAGCTCCAGCTGCAGCTCCGATTGCAGCAGCTGTCGACGCGCCGCAACAGCAGCATCCGTCTTCCGCCCCGCCAACACCAGCACCCGCAGTTTCCCAAAACGGCAAGCATGAAGCTATCCCAACCCCACCTCCTCGGAACTATCCAGCTCAACCTCCCGTCCAAACGCCTATACAGACACCGGTACCGCTCTCAGCGCCTTCTACTGCGGCGTCGCCGCACAGGCCTTTCGGCACCTCGGCCTTGGCCCAACCAACTGTATCTGCCGCTTCGACTCCTCCCAGCATGATGCATCCTCAGACTTTATCTCGTTCTCATTCTTATGAAAATGGCACGCACGCGCACTCGACGCCGACATACCAGTCGCCTGCACCTACACAGCCGGCACCGCAGCCATCCCCACACCGGTCGAGCGGACGCAATTACGATCCTATTCGCTCCGCTTTTGACAATCCAGCTCCATCACCGCCTCCACCATCGCACGGCCCATCTCCTGTGAAGAATACTGCCCAATTCAGTCCACCACAACACAACGCGGTGTCACCACGTGGGGGTTATAGGGCAAGCGCATCACCTGCCATTGCTAGTATTATCGATCCTCCCGCTGCGTCGACTCCTATGCATCAACAATTGCCCGCTCACCAGACACAGCCTGCTGTCTATTCTAACCATGTACACAGCTACTCGCCATATGGGTCAAATATGTCATTGCACCATTATGGACAAACGCAGCAAACACAAACGCAGGCTCAAATGAATCACGCGCCCCCAGCTCCTTCACAGCCAGCTCAACAACATTCACAACAGTTGCACCTACAGCAGCAACAGCAACCGCCACATCAACCACAGGCCCCTCATCCCCCTCCTCAGCAATTTCCTCCACAGCAATCCCAGCCAGCAGCGTCTCAGCCGCAGTATTCACCGCCCCAGCAAGAACAGCCGGCTCAAGTGGTTCCTCAGCAGATCACAAAGCCTACCGAGAAAACAACTCTCCTTCAACAACCAGTTGCAATGGAGATTGACTCGGAGCCTACGAGTGCCCCGCTTGCAAAGGCTACGAAAGCGTCTAAGAAGGAGAAGGGTACGCCAACAGCGTCAAGCGCACCATCTCCGAAGCCAGCACGTGCAGCCAAGGATGCCCCTCCTCCATTACCACAGGGATCTGGCCTTATTACAGGTGCGCTGTTTGGAGTAGATGACAGCTCATCTGGCGCGTCCAAGTCGGCGCCTAATATTGTCTTACACGTGCCACTTGCGGGTCAAAATAATCAGATTATCAGTTTTGCACGCTTGGCTGAGGAGAAATACGGGTTTGCAGCACTACATCCACGACTAGCAGCACAGAAAGAAAGGCTAGCTCGGGTAGCTGCGGCGGGTGCAGCTCTAGAGAAGAACGAGAAGGGGGGAGCGGCTCGTGAAAGTGCGGATGAAGATGCCAGCGTAGATATCGACCGCGAGAGTGATGTTGATGGCGACGTTGCTATGGGTGGGACAGAGTTGACGGGTGCTGAAGAGAAAGGGGATGGAAAGAAAAAGCGACGCAGGAAGAAGATGGAGGACTACGATCGGGACGACCCTTTTGTGGATGACAGCGAAATGGTTTGGCAAGAGCAGGCCGCTGCCAGCAAAGACGGTTTCTTCGTGTACAGTGGACCTCTCATTGCCGAAGGCGAGAAGATCCAAGTAGAAAGGTATGTATCCCGTACAGATTGTGTGGCTCTTCTTACTGACGCTACTCTCACAGAGCGGATGGGACGATCAAACGCGGCCGTGGCCGTGGTCGTGGTGGCGTGAGGCGCGGCGGACAGCTTCATGTTCCTATTCCGTCGAATATCCCGATCTCGCCAGACACCGGACTGCCTATTCGTGGGCCTGGCTCTCGCGGAGGAAGCTTGACACGCAAGCCGCGAAGCAACAAAGCACGACAGCAGCAGGCGGACGACAAAGGGGATCTACGCGTGGTCAACGTCTCTGGCCGGGGTGGCAGTGGTGGTGGTCGCGGCGGCGGCGTCAGTGGCAGCACGGCCAGCAACCGCGGCGGCAAAACATCTACAGCAGCAGCTCCAGGCTTGCCTCTGGCACCTGCTCCAGCCCCAGCAGCACCCCAGCTCGCGCCTGCGCCAGGGCCGATGCCAAACCCGGGCATGATCATCCGATAGGTATAACTAGGGGTTATATACTAGAGACTTGTGTGAGTTTCTTTTATCGACTGTGCATTTCGCCTAGACGTCGGAACGGAATTGTGTGGCGGTATTTTTGATTTGTGCTTTTAAGATTGATTTTGGATGCATCGACTCTTGTTGAGTATATCGCGCTGCTAGAGTCACGGTTCGGGATGTCTTGTCTGTCTTTTTTATCTTTTTTTTTTTTCTTCTATACTTTTTTACTCGTTATTCTCTCTTCCTACTGGGGTCATTCGGAGTTTGTGGCACGGTTTATTCGGTTTACGCGGTTTACTCGACATGGGTTACTCTAGATTGCGGTTGCTGTTTCTCTTCCTCCCATTCGGACATGTATTCTTTGGTCGTTGCCTTACCATGTGTCGATCAGTTAGTTGCCGCGGCGCTCTCGGGCGTGCGCAATCCAGTGGATTTGCATGCATGAACGTGCTGCAGTGCTACGCAGGCTTAATCTCTATTGTGTATAGCATTGGTCCAGGTCAGCCGACAGGGCAATTGGCGGTCGCCTGATTGGGCGGGGAGCGCCTCGATGCTGGGATGGTGTGTAGCGAGGGG
Source organism: Talaromyces wortmannii (assembly GCA_001939245.1). Classification (NCBI taxonomy): domain Eukaryota; kingdom Fungi; phylum Ascomycota; class Eurotiomycetes; order Eurotiales; family Trichocomaceae; genus Talaromyces; species Talaromyces wortmannii. The sequence continues at coordinate 116,573 of MJVA01001004.1, read as the reverse complement.
CACGAGCGAGGCTGTTGGCCTGTAGGAACAAGATACGTAGATGGACAGCCCTGTCTCATCTATTCTCGTTAATATCGTGTTTTTGCTGCCTGACATAGTAATATACACTCTGAATAACAAACGCAGCAAACAACAACAATAAAATACAATAAAAGAATAATGAACAGAAGACAATAATGCGGGGGGCGGTCAATAGCAGCGCCCGGCGAATCACATGCATTGAATGCACCCCACAGCGCCGTATTGTCCAACCACACAGCGCGGACGCAGCAGGTGCTTGACCGCTTTGGGCCTCGCTTTGTCACGGTCTCTTGACTCTTGCCTCGCGAGCTGCTCTTTCCTCCTCTCACTTCCCCCTCGACTCGCTTTTCCTCCTCTCTCTCTCTCTCTCACTCTTTCCTCTTGTGATGTTCTTGTCCATCGAAATGTGCTCTTTCCATCCGTCTGAACTTGCTTTATACAGACCTGCTGTGCCCATAGGATAATAACGCTTCTTATCGATTGCGCACTGCCCAACCTTATCTATCTACATAGTGGGCTTACACCATATCCATTGATTTCAAATCACTTGTTTTTGATCCATCCATCTCTTATTTATCTATTTACTTATACCTCTGATCATACATCTTTCCACCATGCATGACCTCCGTCGACAGGCGCTGCTGGAGAGCGGCAAGACTATCTCGCGCAAAGCGCAGTCTCGCGAGGCATCGCGGCAAACCTCGCGGGCGGGCTCAGCCCAAAACTCTCGCCAGACATCGCGCCAGTCGTCGCGCGCTGCCAGTCGGTATCCATCGGACGATGAGGATAATGGGGATCTGAGCGACGATACGACTGCTTGCAGGTATTTCTCTCCTTTTTTTCATCTTGCCCTTTTTCTTTTTCTTTTTTCTTTTTTATCAGTACAAAAATGTTATGTGTGGCTCGGGATGATGTCACTGCCACTGAAACTTTAACTGGTTGCCACTTTCGTCACAGCAGGACACTTTGCTAACCCTCGATCCCTCACAGTACCACTTCGCTCGACGACTTGGCTGAGAACCCCGAGGCCGACAACATTGATTGGCCCGAGGAGCTGGCCGACCGAATCCACGATATCCTCGACCGCAAGCGCAGCAGTGTGCAGGGCCGGGAGGAGTCGCTGTCGGCGTTCTGCCGACTCTCGAAATTCCACTACGTCGAAGAAGAAATCCGCGCACATATTCAGGGCCTGCTCGAGGCGTTCTCGCGCAGCGTCAAGTATGAAACGAGCGTGCGCGAGTCGACTCTGGCTCTCAAGGCACTTGAATTTCTTGCAGTGACTGCCTACGATGATACGATTTATGATAATGTCGAGACGCTGCTTAATCGGACGATTCGCGACTCGACATCCACAACAATAAAGACTGCAGCTATTTACTGCCTCGGAACGTGCACCTACTTTGGCGGAACCAGTGATGATGCCAAGTTGGACCAGATGACCTTTTTCCTCGACATTGTCGCGTCGGATGGGCGCTCGATTGACGCAGCAGACGATGCGGCGACGGTGACTGCAGCGCTGCAGCAATGGGGCTTCCTCGCCACGGAAATTGACGACCTCGAAGGCGAAAGCGAGGAGGCGGTCGAATCGTTTATGGATCAGCTCGACAGTAGTGATTCAAGTGTGCAGATTGCGGCGGGGGAAAACATCGCCCTGTTGTATGAAAAGAGCTACACGCCTCAGGAAGACGACGACGACCAAGGCTCTTCGGAAGAAGACGATGACGACAATGATGACGGGTCGGTCTCGTCCCAGGGCGACGGGCCGCGGCTCATCAAACGATACACGGCGTACCACAACACGCCGCAGCTCGAGCGATTGCTATCATCTCTGGCGACCGTTTCCGGCAAGCGAATCAGCAAACGGGACAAGAAGAGCCTGCACAGCAACTTTGCGTCGATTCTCACCACAGTCGAGAACCCGCGGCGCGGGCCCATGTTCAGCACGGCAATCGACTACAACACGAACCGGCACTACGGCAGCAAACGCCAGGTCAAGATCGGCAACGAGGGGGTGATGAACATTGACCGGTGGTGGAAGTGGCTGCGACTGGCAGCGCTACGACGTATTCTGCAGGGCGGGTTTATGGAGCATTACTACCAGGGGAACCGCGCAGTGCTTAACAGTCTGCCGGTCATGCTGCGCGAGTCGACGCGGCCAGCAGCGGACCGCATGGGGTTCAAGAAGGCGGCCAGGTTTCGAAACTCGACTCGGCGAATGGTAGTGGAGGATGACGACTAGTTTGTCTGGTCATATATGCAGTCTTTTTATAGCACGCGATAAACACGATCTAGTTTTACTTTTTACATTTCATATACGAGAATACTAGTCCATTACTGTTTGCTACATGTATTCAATCATTTAGACCCATTTGCTTAAGTTAACTAGCATAAACAGAGTCCAATGCAACCCCATGACGGCCACCCAGTCGTGTAAAAGTGTAAAGAGTGTAAAATAGTCAGCCCAACGAATCAGCCGCCTTTTGGGTCTGTGATGAAACACGCCACCTGTCAATCCATCAACAAGCTTTCTCTCAAATTTTTAATCTAGTATCTCCTCCATGCCTTTTAGGAGACTGTGCCTGCATGAGATGGTCTAAGCGCCGATCTGAAGATGTAATTGTTTGGGGGCATTATCCCACTTGGGCAATACACTAAACCAGTTGCGATGCGGGCCGTGTGTGAAGGAGAAAGTGATCGGCTGGTGTGTTGTATTTCATCTTGATAGCCTCGACAACCAGTCACTTTTGCAAGACGGAGGGTTCTTTTTTTCTTTCTTCTGTGTTTGTGTTTTGAGATGCGCAGGATATAAATACGGATGAACCGCGCCGGGTTCGTGACTGGTGAATATGGAACAAACAGCTCCAGTCAGATCATTAGATTCAGACCAAAATGAGGCTGTCTCTTTCTCTCGCCGCTGCGCTTCTGGCAGCACCACTGGCCCACGCCGCGCAGTCCTTTGCTGGCTCGAACCTGTATTACGCTGCTGGCCTGACGGACGATGAGTCGACGACGCTTTTCGAGGGCTTGCAGAGCGCTGGCATCAAAGTGCTTCGTGTGTGGCTTGACGGTATGTCCTTTTAAAGATACAAAAGAAGAAAAAGAGCTGACAGAAAAATCAACAGGCCAATCCGGAACCCCCAAAAACACGCAAATCAACGACTTCCCCTCCCTCGAATCCGACAGTCCAGGCAACTTCAACGACACCGTGCTATCGCGCTACGACGACTTGATGGTAAAAGCCAACGGGTACGGCATAAAACTGCAAATCTCGATCCACAGCTACAACGCGCTGTCAGCCACGCCGCCAGATATTTATGGGAAGTGGTACGGCACGGGCGATTTCTATACGAGTAGCGATGCGATTCAGTACTTTAAGAACCGCATTCAGCATGTGCTGGAGCATGTGAACCCGCACACGAACAAGTCGTGGGCGGAGAGTGGGGAGTATATCTTTGCGTTTGAGGCGGAGAATGAGGCGATGCATGATCAGGTGCGTTTTTCTTAGAGGCGAAGAAAAAGGGGGTATGAGCTGATGATTAGTAGGAAAACCCATCGGCGTTGACCGACTGGCAGTGCACCATGGCGTCGGCCATCAAGGACAACCTCAACGGCAACACGGACATTCTTGTTACCACCGGCGGCGGCGCATACCTGGACAACTCCCTGCTGGATGCCTACTTTACCTGCGACAGCCTCGACATCCTCGCCATCCACGCGTACGGTACAGACGACTTTGCGACTGACAAACTGCAACCCTACGTAACCAAAGCACAGTCCAACAACAAAAAGCTCATTGTCCAAGAATGGGGCGCTTGCTACTACGACTCGGACAACAACCGGTGCTCACAGTCCTCGCCACTCGACGAGGGCACGCGCGAGAACAATATCAAGGTCTGGGCAGACCAGATCAGCGCGGCGGGGATTCCCTGGTTTTACTGGCAGATTCTGCCAAATGAGGATCCGCACTCGGACTGGGATTATGAAGTTGGCATTGATGGGACGAGTTGGGGTGGGCTGCAGAGCGTGGCTAATGCGACGGCTGGGTATGAGGCTGCGTTTGATTATTCGAGCTATCTCTTGTAGTTTACATCAATTAGTCAAATATAAAGGTACATACATGCAAATCAAACCTTGGCTACAGACACATTCTGATGCTCAGGCTCATACTCCTGCTCCCTCGCCGGCACTCCAACCACAATCTCTATCCCATCCACAACCAGTCTATCATGCGCCAGCCCCGTATCAATAACCCGGGGCACATTCGCTTCAAACACAGCCCCTTTGCGCTCTGCCATGGCTTTTCTTGCTGTAACAAGACAGATCACCGCATACGACACCCCGCCCACAAGATAGCTCAACAACCAACCAAGATTAAACATATGCGTCGCCGCAGCACTCACGCTCGTCGTGCCAAAACTACCAATAAACCCGGGCAATGGCAGCACGAATCCAATAATAAAGGCCGCAATACCGCGGAAATTGACACCCGAAGTATAAAAATACCGGCCGAGCGGGGAGGTAGTGAACATGTCGCTCAGATACAAATTGCCATTGCGCACGAAGAAATAATCAATGGTCATGATGGAAACAACAGAACCTTGGAAGATGGAGTAACCGCCGAGGAAGCTGAGGAAACCGTTGGCCGAGGAGACGATGCGCCTATAATTGTCAGAAGGATATTCAAGTACAAGAAGGAAAGACTTACCATGGAACAATAGCAAACGCGACAATCAAGCAAATAAACTGACCCCGAATGATATTCACGTACTTTGGCGCCAGACACGTCACGTCCGCTGCAAAGGGCACAATATTACACGCTATCGACGTGCCCATCGTCGCAAACGCAAACGACGCCGCCGCAAAAAAGATGCCCGCGCGCGCCTTGGACGTATACGAATGGTCCAACACGGCATTCAGCAGATCGTACGGATTCCAGTACAGCTCGCCGTACATATTATGCACGGCCGAGGTGGTGATGACGCCAAATGCGGAGCAGATGATTTGCGCAATGGGTAAACCCAAAAACTGGCCGTATAGCTGCGCATTTTTAGTCTTGGAGTAGCGCGCCAGATCGGGAACAGTGACGAGGAGTGCAGAGTTGGCGCCCATGACCGAGTTGAACTGCGAGACAATGCCCCATGCGAACACGGCGCGTGACGAGCGTACGGACTCGTCGACCAGCTTGTCTGATGAGACTCCGCCGTTGGCAGTTGTCGCCCAGCAGACCACGCCAAGCGCGGCGATGGGGAATATCACGGCTTTGAGGGTGAAGAGGTGGCGGATTTTGGATGTGTGGATCAGCATCAGGGGGAGCGTGAAGACGAAGGCGAGGAAGAAGCCAACCATGACCTGCGTCGTGATTTCTTGGCTCTATACAGTAGTTAGTCCTGTAATTCTTTTCAGGTACGGAGAACCTACGGCTGGGATCTTGTTGGGAATCTTCGTCCAGCTCGGAAAGATGCACCGCAGGCAGATGGAGATGAACTGGCCCTCAAAGTACAGCTGAACGCCGCCTATTCCAGTCCAGTCAGCCATGGTCCAATATTATGCTACCACCCAGATTATACGAGGCTAAACATACCCCAGATAATACCCAGTATAGCCCGCAGCACAACAAAAAAATAAGACCCGTAAATGCCAAACGTGACGCGGGCGAGTACCGGATAGCCAACATGATACCGCGCCGCAGCACGGCCATTGAGCACAATGACCACAGAAGACAAAATATTGGCAAACAGAATCACCAGCAGCGCGTCTCTAACCGACGCCCCCAAAGCAATCAGAGACGATCCGAGACTCCAGGTCGACACGGCCCAGGACTCGCTCCACCTAGGGCTGTCAGCACTTGCCAGCAAGTTACGACAGGCCACTTACCAATAGGCAAAAAAGTTCCACACGGTCCACGTCTGCCGCTCTGGTGGAGACGGCAGCAAGTCCTCGTTGGCAAGCATTGAGGACGCGCTTTTCAAGCGAAGCGCATCGTGGAATGCCGACCAGGAGGACAGGGCATGCTTGGTCCTGGCCCAGCGGGAAGACCTCAGTTCTGACATAGTGTTTCCTCTTCACGCTTCACTTCTCTTTACTTCATTTGCAGTCCACGCGACAAGTGAAAAACCCACCAGGTGGATGGACCCGACCCGGCGGTAGATATACACCGCAGACGACTCGCAAACGACTCCCAGTGGCAACAGAGCGAGTCAGGCAAAGCGTATCTCGCCCTATCGCGGCTAATCGTGGCTTATCGCGGTGGGGCATGCGCGGGATGCGATATCGATGTCCGGGGAAGCTCCTCTTTACGCGGGATGTTATCACTCTTGAAAAACATCGAGATAGTATTTCAAGTGTTATCTTGCAAGTCCTCCATCTCTACGAAAAAACCTTTGGGTCTGTTTGCACATCTAAAACTTCCTCTAGAATGGCCGGCCTCCAAGTCATCTCCGGCGGAAAGCCGTTCTACTACTGCCCCAAAGGGCAGATGATTCTCGGCGAAGCCCCGATCTATCGCGCCAGCGACTCTACCTTGCACTGGGTTGATTGTCTAGCCGACGAGCTGTACATTCTCAAAGTCGACCCAGACACAGGCGACGCAATTGGTGAAGCGCGTGTGCTGCATTTGGAAGACAGCGTGACGGTGCAGTTCTTTCGCAAGGACAAGCCGGGTAGTTATATCGCTGCTTATTACCAAGGCGTGTGTTTTATAGACGAAGCCACAGGCAAGATGGAAGTAGTCAAGGAGATTATCCCGACTGACCAGCGCGTTAACCTGCGGTTCAACGATGGCGGCGTCGACGCCAAGGGCCGGTTCTGGCTGGCTGAAATCGACATGAACGCGATGAGTTATGGCCCGAATCAGCTGCCGGCTAGTTATGGCACGCCCAAGGGCCGTCTGTGGCGGTATGATCCGGATGGGAGCTTGCATTTGATGATTGAGGATGGGGTGATTTGCGGGAATGGGCTGGGATGGAGTCCGGACAACAAGACTTGTGAGTCTCTCTCTCTCTCTCTCTCTCTGTCTGTGAATCTGACTTATAGATAGTCTACTTCCATGACTCTGTCGCCATGGTTGTTTATGCATACGACTTTGACCTTGAGACCGGCAACATCTCAAACAAGCGTCTTTTGATCGACCGCCGCGACTCCTTTGGCGAGCCAGACGGGATGGTTGTTGAGTATGTTGAATGAACATAAGTGAATACCATGAAATACTAACTTATATAGCACAACCGGCAATCTATGGATCGCCATGTTCGATTCTAACCGGGTCATGGTATTCTCTCCCGAGGGCCGACACCTCAAAGATATCACATTTACCGCGCGCAACCCTGCCTGCACGGCCTGGGGAGGGAAGAACTACGACATTATTTTCCTGGCTAGCGGCAAATGGAGAGGCAAGAGAGAAATGCCGGATGATGAAGGAGGGCATATGTTTAAATTCAAACCGGGAGATGCCCGCGGCCAGCCCAAGAATGAGTTTGCGGGATAGTTAGCCACAAAGGTGTTTGTTGTAGATTATAGCGTGCATATAGTTGAGAATGGATACCATAAATGTGACCACAACAAAGTCAAGCATTAGATAGCCGTGAGTTTCATTTGAATGGCTCTCGTATATTGCTGATCGTTACATATGCAGTTGCCGGACACAACGAAGTCCTAGTAATATATCGTATGTTGTACCGTGTTACTCATATAGTACGGGAGACTATGTTTGAAATTAGAAAAGTATGATACAGACAGCTCCGCATAATGAAGCCGACATCAACCTGTCAACATTAATGCTGTAGCCTGTTGAATGATGCCACGGCGTCTAAATTGGCCGCATTGCATTCACTTCTTCAAGTCAAGCTAATCCAGCGCCAGACGACAAATCCATATTAGCATTTCCCAATCCCCACTTGGCGAAATGCTGGGCCGACACGTGAAATCATCCGAGGTTGTGATTACAGGAACCTCTGGGCCGTCGTTGTTAGTGTCGGCCAGTCAGAGAACAGCCCTTTAGGCTTTCAGAGAGATAACACATGATTGAGTGGATGGCCGTGTTTGTTGTCTAAGATCAGATCCAGGAGATGACGGGCAGGAATGACCGGAAATGCTGAGCGTGGCCAGCGGTCACGGGGAGGCGGCCATCAGTGATCACCAGCTCCATCGCGACCAGGCTATTCAGCAGCGTAGATGTTGTGCCCCGCGCTGCTCGACGACATGGGGTCCGGATTGTTGGGAAGCCATTGTGTCCACAGTCCACAGTCGATAAGGTACAAGTCGTTCCACCTGGATAGAGCCTCGGCTCTGGGCGGGGACGATCTCACCCTACGTCACGGCGCCAGAAACGGTTGGCGCGAGAAGCGTCGTCGAGGGGTTTCGTCTGCTATTAATGCTGGGCGCCGTCAGCCAGTCGGGAGCAGCGGTCGTTCTCGTATGTTGTATGCGCTGATGCAGTGATTCTGGCTCATTCCAGGTGTTGTTGAAGTTTGCCGCAGCTTCCCTTCCGCTTGGGTCCGCGTGCCACCTCGACTTCTACGTTCTTCAACCAACACTCTTACAAACCACCTGTCAGCATCTCCTCGCCCGTGTCGCCGCCTTTGCCCTCGCCCTCGTCCTGTTTATCCCACTGCAAGCTGTCATCTTTGTCATTTCTTCTTTCTCCCTCGCCAGGCCGCCACCCCTGGCAGACCGCGACTGGCCACCATGGCGGGAATGGAAGAGCTTGAGATCCACAGCAAGGTAGGTAACCACGAAACTGCCCAACTCTTATTCTGCTGAATCTTCGGCGTGAACTCAAAAAACAATAAAGAATGCTGACGTCGTCAGTCCTACCTTGTTCGATGGGTCAACGTCAAGGGCGACCACACCATCTCCTGGAGCCTACAGCCGCACAAGAAATCGCTCAACTTTGGCATCTTCAAGCACCTCGGCCAGCCTGGCGCTGCCGCCCCGTCCGATGCGCACAGCTCAGAGTCCTCGTCCGAAGCTCCCCCCGTGATTGACAAGCTGCGCGGCGCCGGTCTAAAACCAATTCAGTGGGTGGGAAAATGCGAGGCGGACAAGATCTCCCAGGGCACCTACGGCGTGTCGCCGGACGAAGGGGGCAACTATGCGCTGATTTTTGACAACACCTTCTCCAAGACGACCGGCAAGATGGCTACTTTTGTGCTCGTGACATACCCAACTGCGACGCCGCCGCAATCCGTACACCAGGCTCACCACTCGCATTCCCTCAGCGCCGTGGGTGGCACCGGCGCTCGCGGCTCGCCAAAGCTTCGCACGGCAAACACTGGCTCGACCGACGAGCTGCGACCGGCAAAGGGGCGTTCTGTGTCGGGTGGAAAGGCAGCTGCAAAACGTCCCCAGAGCTCTTCCTCTGCCAACGGCGCGTCCGCATTGCTACACACCGGCGTTTTGCAAAAGAGACGCCGCAAGCGACACCAGGGCTGGGCGCGCCGGTTCTTCTCGCTCGATTACACATCGTCAACCCTGTCTTACTACCACGATCGCAACTCTTCTGCCTTGCGGGGTGCTATACCCCTCCAGCTGGCAGCAGTGGCCGCCAACGCGGCTTCGCGCGAGATCTCGGTCGATTCTGGCGCCGAGATATGGCATCTTCGGGCAAGCAATGCCCAGGATTTTGCGGCATGGCGCACCGCATTGGAAAAGGCTTCCAAACAAACAAAGGAGGACAAGCTCCTCTCTCCCATGTCTCCTCTTCTACGTACTCCTACGCACTCGATGACCCGCCACCTGCCAAACCCAGCCGAGGAACGCGAGTGGGAGCAGATCGAGAGCCTGGTTAGTAAAGTGTCTGGGTCGAGAGACGCTGTGCGACGCTTGGCCAAGGATACAGACCCTAAATATCTATCATCCACCCCTACAACCGTGCCTGACCGACGACGCTCACCCAGCCCGCAAGCCAGTCCAGTTGATCCAACCCAAAATGGAGACGACTATTTTGGGTCGCAGCAAAAGCGGCCATCTTTTTGGAAACGCAAGAGCAGTGCCCCCAACATGGCCAAACGCAACAACGGCCTGGCCGCGCCAAGTCCTACGAGCGATGCTTCAATCGTCCCTGAACAAAAGCCGAGGAGTATCATTAGTCACCCGGATCACGACGATGAAATCCACGATCATCTTATGGCGCTCCTTGGCGATCTCGACAAGGTTGTTTCCGAGTTCTCTGGGTTGATTGCGGAAAGCAAACAGCGACGACACCCACCCGCTGCGGTGTCGAGTTCGAGACTAAGTATAGACTCGGACGTTTCGCAAGAGTTTTTTGATGCCGAGGCTGGCCCGTCATCCCCTCTTCTTACCATTCAGCACGACTCGGATGCTGAGGCGGAGCTTGAAGACGAGGAAGATGACGCTGCCTCCACAGCTAGTGAGGGCGAAGATCACACGCGAAAGGGTGTCCCCGGCGAGAGTGCCTCTGCAGTTTTGTTTCCGGTTAAACCAAAGTCCTTGACTCCTCTGCCAGTTGACAAGGTAACGCGGCGGAAGACTGTCCCAGCTCCTGTTATGGCGCCACCCAGTCTGATTGGGTTTTTGCGCAAGAACGTAGGCAAGGATCTGTCGACAGTCTCGATGCCCGTGTCATCCAACGAGCCTCTTTCGCTGCTTCAGCGAGCTACCGAATGTATGGAGTACTCGGCTCTTCTTGATAAAGCTGCCGCTGCAACCGACGTGGTAGAACGGCTGATTTATGTCACGGCGTTTGCTCTGTCCAACTTGTCGAGTAATCGAGTAAAGGAACGGGCACTCCGGAAGCCATTTAACCCGCTTCTCGGGGAGACCTTTGAAATGGTTCGCGAGGACCGGGGGTTCAGAATGATTGCTGAAAAGGTCTCGCATCGACCCGTGCAGCTGGCCTATCAGGCCGACAGCAGAGACTGGAGCTTGACGCAGTCGCCCATGCCGACGCAGAAATTTTGGGGTAAATCATCGGAGATCATCACGGACGGCAAGACACGATTGAGTCTCCATGCGAGCGGGGACCACTTCAGCTGGGGCAATGCGACTTCATTCCTGCGGAATATCATCGCAGGAGAGAAATACGTCGAGCCTGTGGGAGAGATGAGCGTGTTTAACGAGACGACAGGACAGAAAAGCATCGCCACGTTCAAAGCCGGAGGCATGTTCTCGGGCCGTAGCGAGGAGATTACTGTCAAAGCATACGATATCCACGGCCACGAACTGCCACTGGGCTTGTCGGGGACATGGACCAACTCGCTACAGCTTACAGAGCACGGATCGGTTACGAACAAGACCATCTGGACAGCGGGACCTCTAGTCGACGAAGCCGCCAAACGATACGGATTCCCCATATTTGCCGCGTCTCTGAATGAAACCACGCCAATTGAACAAGACAAGCTACCCCCGACAGACTCCCGACTACGTCCTGACCAGCGCGCGCTTGAAGCCGGCGATGTGGACACAGCCGAGGACCTCAAAGGCCAATTAGAAGAGAAGCAGCGTGAACGACGCCGCGAACTCGAAGAAAGCGGGGGCGTGTATCGCCCACGGTGGTTCTCTAATGTCCCCGAGTCTGGTGGTGGCGAAGTTGTCTGGAAGCTGAAGACGGGCAAGGATGGGTATTGGGAGGAGCGAGCCAAGGAGGGGTGGTCTGGGGTAACTCCTATTTTCAAGCTGTAATTTTTTTTCCCTCTCTTTTAGTCTATACCCTTTCATGTATTTTTTGCATAAGCGGTGGCATATAGGCAATCTATCTTCACTCTACTATTTTACAATCTCAATTTGTGGCTCTGAGAGCAACAATTTTGCAACTATTTAGTAGTTTTTACTCCAATTGACTTGAATATTGACATATTGATTTTTTCTTTAATAGCTATGAAATTTCCCGAAACCTCGACCCAATATTCTTCAACACCTTCCTCGTCACCTGAATTCTTAGCCTGGGCACTTCTTGACTGCACGAGCAATTCAAAACGCCAATATACCCGGTCAACACCACCCCTCCTTTCTCAGCCTCTTCAAACCCGTCTTCTTTTTGTTGACAGGAAGTAGTAGTAAGTCTCAAATGCCAGTCCAAACCACACAGATACCTCTCCACATTCATCGACGACGCAAACCCTTTACCATTTTCCGGCGCAGCAGCAGCAGTAAACAAAACATGTACCTGCCCCTCACAATCGCCCAACCCCAATTCCAAATAATCCACAGACACAAAGTATCCTCCCCAGAGACTCCCCGCGTCGATGTTTCGATAGCCAGAGACAACACTCAGACTCGTTGATGATGCGTGCACGTTTGGATGAACGCGGACTTGGCCGCGGCACAAGTCGACGTGGCGCTGCGCAAGACCCGTGATGAGCGCGTATGCTGCGTGTGGTGTGTCAGGCGCGAAGAAGAGTTGCTTGAAGTGTGTGCCGTAGAATACAAGGCGGCTTTCGGTGTGGATTTGGCGGGTGGTGAAGAGGAGTTGGATGTATGGGTTGTAGTCGGAGGGGGAAGTGATTAAAGCGGCGGGTTCGTTGTTGTTTTCTGTTTCTGGGTCGTAGGGAAAGGACTGTAGGAAGTAGTAATCGTAAATACAGTCTCGGACTTTGCGAGGCAATGACAAAAATGTAGGCGGAGGTCTTTTCGGGGGCTGGGTTAGGATGTGTTTTCCAAGGTAGTCAAAGTCTTGGATGTCCATGTTGATTGAATATTGATTGATTTGAAGTAATCTTGTGTCCTTCGGTATCACAAACTTAAACCCTTATATCTATCTCAGAAAAAAAATCGATAAAGAGGATTCCCTCGTAGATAAACGGTCCTTCTATGTCCGTCACACGCTGTGCTACCTGTATTTCGAAAAGGGTTAAGAAGGCACGTATACTACATGTATATCGCTCAGGGACTTGCACACGGAAAGATGCATTGATTGGGTATTAGCCCTGTTCAAAATAGGGCCAACGGAAATTGGATTGTCTAGTCTACATGTACTAACGGGGTGTAGCACATATGTATACATCATGTGTACTCGTGCTACATTAATTGAAGCAGTACATGTAGAGCCTTGGACGGTTAGTTCATTAACATTAACATAAGAACCAACTATTGACACATTTGTATCTTCAGTAATGTAACATTGAATGATTATCCTCAACTATACTGCCCTTTTGTTCAAATGATAAGGGAAAAAAAGCTAGAAATACAATATAATAAATCGCCTATGCAAAACCCGACTGTCCAAATTTTATAAAACAATAAAAATATGAGCGGATCATCTCCGCGGCATGCTCTGACCAACCCGGCCAACCTGCATATTAGTAAAAAGCAGCTTGAAGCCATTGCACAGGGCGCGCATGTCCGGGTAAGGGTTGCGCTGAAGCTCATACCCCTGAGGGATGACTTTGACATTCCAGCTCTGCAGGTCGGCGTTCTGCCCGGCCTTGAAGCAGAGGAAAAAGTAGCCTGGGTATTTCGGGTTGATGCAAAAGGCGTAGACGGAGCGCTTGGGGTTGGCCATGGTGTAGGTTGTGAGCCATTTTTCTAGGACTGTTAGTTTGCATGAAAATACTTTGTATATAGAGAAACATACCGGTGTCGGCTCGGGTGCCGTTTTGGTATTTTTCATGCGCCATCATCTCGTCTACCTTCCTCGCCATTGTCTGCACGTGGCTGACAATCAACTCGTCCAGATCGCTGTAGGTGTATTTCCCACCAATCTTCAGAATCCGGCCAACAGCATATTCATTCTCCTTGTCCAGTTCCAGAACATCAATGTGCTGGTATACACCATCAGACACCTTCCACGTCACTGTAAGGTGGTCAGGGCCCTTGGAAGACGGTCTGATCACGCAGTCACCCCGGTTCTGCCCTCCCAAATATTCTTCTGCTTGCTTGGAGTTGTAAGCCCTGAACAGAGGGTGTTTGATCACACGGACAAAACGGCTTTCAGTCTTGGTCTTTTCTTGTAGCAAGTCTCGGTCCTCTTGCTCCTGCCGGTGGTCCCATTCACCACGGGGCCGCTCAATGGGTCGCTGGTAACCTCGGCTGACCTTTTCTTCAAGGAGACTCATGTTACAGGTAAAGGTCTTCTTGTTCAGGTAGAGAATCTTGCCCTGCACAGACTGGTGGATCTGGAAAAGAGACCTGGGCGGAATATCATGCCTGTCAGTAATATCTGACTCAGGAACCAAAACCTCCACACCACAGTCAAGCTTGCCCTGGATGTTGTCTGGAGCGATTCGTTTGATAGACATCGACACAATCATGCCATCTGCCAGGGTCTCGTTGGTTTCACCTGTCAACATAGTAAAAATCTCATCCGTGCTCGGGAAGACAAATTGCTTCCGCAGCTCCTCATACGGTTGCTGCAGTTCGGCTCGGATCGTTTCCAGTGTAGCTCGCTTGCGCTGGTTCAAATTCTTCTCGAGCTGTTCGGCATATTCCTCAAGAATCAGATCGTTGACACGGTCCTGGAGGTCATCCTTGAGAAGCTTGCGAACAATTGCACCGGGACCAGATTCGTCGGTTTCTGCTTTGATATCCTCCTCATCAAGCTCCAGCGCATCAGCAGCCATCTTACGGGCGATATCGTAGTCTTCAGGGTGCACTCGAGTGTTGTCCAACGGATCAGCATCGGTTTCAACATTCTCCCAATCCAGGTAGAGGAAGCTGGCGCAGTTATTCCACACTTTGACTCCCATGGCCGGGTACTGCGCCTCAACACCGAGCAACTCGACACGGTTGTTGACAATGCCGCCGTTCATATTGACAATCTTGACCAGATGTGACGCCTTTCGAGGTCCTAGACCACATACATATTGCAAGAGATTTTGTGCTCCCACATCACTCACGGCATCGTTGATGTCAACACCGCAAAGGTTGACCATATCAACGAGCGCACTCTCCAGCTGTTTCATGACGGCCTCTTCGGCAAGATATCGTTGACCGGGGATAAACTGAATGGACACCAAATCTTTTCCGAGCGCTGCATATTCTTTCAGCGGGTTCTGCAGGTACCGGGCGATACCACAGCAATAAGACGTAAGCCAGTCTGCCTTGACTGGGAAATCGGTGCTGGCCCTTGGGCTGTGGGCATATAGCTGGGCGGTTTCATCGTTCACCATGACAACCTCCAGCCGATCAGTAATCTCTTTTGCTTCTTTACCTTCACCTACGGAATAGGGGGCAGTCCGAAGGTCCTTGCGCTCGATAATATCAGACAGTAACTTATAGAGCTTGCGCGTTTCAGGTGATCGACCCGATACCGCAATGACATCGGGAACGCGACGACGAACCAGGGCGACGAATGCAGCAACGTCGAAACCGTCTGGAACACCGCGATCGGGATCACCCATCTGTAATTTTGCGAATTTTCCATGCTCTTGTGGTCGGCCTTCCTCCTCAACCCATGTCCAGTGGATAAAGTGTTCGCCGCCGACTGGGGCATCGCCATTGGAAAAGGCGAGCACTCGAGGTACGGTACCAAGAACCATGCCTTTTGGTTTGTACGGCGCCTGGTCCAGCTTGTTCGAGAAAACTTCGCGGAGGTCTTTGGCAACATTGTTCTCACAGTTCTGTCGGATGTTCTCCTTCACGCTGCGGGTCAGCAACTTCAGTAGCCTGCCAAGTGCAGCGTCAAGAACCTCGCGTCGCTCTTGGTTCCAGGCATCGGCCACATCGCTCTGGCTGTCCGATTCAATGTGGCTGTACAAGCTTTGTCGGTACCGCTCAAAGTTCTGGAAGGTCACTTTGACATTGACCAAACCTTCTTCCTCGGCTTTCAACATGCTCAAAAACAGTTCTGGACGCCGCGCAATGTCTGTGAGTTGCTGGTTACGCAAGTACTTGAACTCATAATATGGGTGTTGTTCATCGATTCGTCGCAGACCTTTTTCAGTCCGGAAGCAGTCTACAACGCCGTTTCTGTAACATTGCTCGCGGATGACCTTGCGCATTCTAGGGTTTAGAACCAGTTCTTCGATGAACATGGCCTTGGCAGCACGAAGCGCACTTGTCGAGTTGGTGTAGTCGGTATCCAAAACGTCGTCAGCGATTTCCTCGGGCCGCTTTTCAGGATCTTCGGCGTACTGTCCACGGCGATTTTGGGAGGCGGCTTGCGCAAAGGCGTCTGCAGTGATACCAAAGGCACGAACAAGGTGATAAACACTGCTTCTGCGGATTCTCTCGAAAAGAGTGTTGGCACCTGCTTTCCGCCGTTGCGTGGCTTGACCATTGGTTTGGCCATTGGCTTCACCATCGACCTCCCCGTTTGCTTCATCGGACGCGAGAGAGATATCCTTGATCTGAGGACCGTACTGGAAGTGCATGTACTCTTGGATATCCTGCAACTCCTCCATGGTAGTCGCAGAGGAAAGCATCTCGTCGACGATTTCGTCGTCGACATTCATCTCTTGGAGTTTGTGATAGGTCTTTTGCAGAGTGTGTCGTTTGTCGATGTAAGCGCGGAATTTGAGGTCGTGCTCGAAAATGTCCCACAGGTCGTTCATATTCAGCAGCTTTTGCGCCCGAACCACAAATTCCGGTGCGTCGGGGTTACCTGGGTCTGGTGACGAAGGAACCTTGGCAGCGTGGATAAGGTAGTCTTTGCGGTGTTGGAAGATAAAGGGGACTTCAAAGTCGTCGGTAACCATGAATTCCAACACTTTTGCAACAGCACGCTGGAACGGCTCTTGCAAATTATCTTCGATGATATGCTGCTTTCTCAGTAGCATCAAATTGGATATCCAAATAGCTTCCTCCCGGAATTCGTCGTCGGTAAGAACAAGGCCCTTGTACGGCTTTCGTGCAATTTGATGGCGTTCTGGCTCGTCGGTGAAACGAATCTCGTTGTCTTCGTCCGTCAACATTTTCTCTGCCAGCAAGGTCGGTTCAAAGACGTCCTTTAGATCGAGACGTTTCTCCTCTTCTTCTTGTTGCTCTTCCTCATCTTCTTCCATTTCGAGGGCAAACAGATAGTCGGTGCCGTCTCCAAAGGCGGCGCGCATATCTTCGAGGGAGTTTTCATCGAGACCGGTAGCTTCGGTGATGGCAAGGCCGGAAATACCCTTTCGAACGGGACGGGCAATCTCTTCATCGTCTTCCATGCGCTGGCGCTCTTCATCAGAAAACTCGTCTTCTTCGATGAAACCCTCCATTTCATCCTCGCGGCGGCGGCCAGCTCTGCTATAGTCGGCTTCTTCCTCTTCGTCCCAGTTGAAGACATCGGTGGGGCGGTCGGCCTTGTGGCCTCTCTTTAGGCGTTTGAATTTGGACTGTTCAATACGTTAGATATGCATTGTTAGATAGAACTTGGCGCCTACTTCTGTGGTCGGGGGTTTGAAATTTGGGTTTTGCTCGCCGATGAGATCGAGATCTTCCTGGTCGAGGTGGACGTCGTCACGCTCGCGCTCTTCCCGACGGCGCTTTTTCCGTTCTCGGCGGCGTTCGGCTCGTTCTTCGATCTCTTCGTCTTCGTCGACGATGAAGCCTTCCCGAACCTGGTGGAAATAGCTATTAGTTTAGATAGAGCTGGGGTTAAAAGCTGGGGCATACCGCGCGAGCAGCTTCTTCGTCGTCCTCCTCCTCATCATCTTCCTCACTCGAGTCATCATACGAGGGGCCCTTTCCTGCAGAAGGACCATGCAGAGGCTCGCCGGTTTCCTCGTCGAATTCCTCATCGTTCTCCTCGTCGTCCAACATGGCCTCGCCTTCGATCAGGTCCCTGGTGCTCATGATGGCGGTTGTGCTAGGTCGAGATGGCAGGCAGGAGTTGATGAAGTGAAGTGAGCGGCAGCTACAGTCACAGGCTCCGACAAAGCAGCGACAAAGCGACGAGGCAGCAACCGAATGGGGGGAACAAACAGCTGGTCGTGAAGGAGGCTGGAGCAGCAGCCGCGATCTTGCGCTCGGCACAAAAACGCGACACCAGCCACAATATCCCGAACGGGACTAAGTGTGGCGCGTGTTAAGATCACGTGATATGACGGAGGTCCCTGGTCTTGGCATTGTGCACGTGACTGCGGTCTATACTTCTTTGTTCGCTTCTCAATAGGAACACGTCGGAATCAATAATACTAATGCAAGGCGAGTACGGAGGATTACTGTGCAATCTCCCAGCAGTCGCACCGTGCAACGCAAGTGAAATGACTGCTTCACGAGTGTATGACCAGCCAGTGGCATCCCCACCTCTCCTGACCAGCGCCGGTTTCAGGCTCGGCGGCGCGCGCTGTTTGGCTGCGACTGAGCCCAACTCCACCGTCTATTGATTGCTAGTGTGTGCAGGCAGCGTGTTTACTCGCCAGGGTATTATTATTCAGTAGCATTTGCATTTGCCATTTAAATTCTATTATTATCAAGATCTCCCTATTGTCCAGTCCGCTTAGCGCCGCTGATTTGGCGCGCCCAGCTCGCCGCCCCAAGCGCGCTGATTGGCCCCGCTGCACTCAATCACCTCCTGTTTGTCGTCCTGAGGTCCTGAGGAGTCACGACAAACGGTGACTCTGCCAACGCCCGTCCTCGCCATCGTTTTGTGCCCTTTTCTAGGATGTTATTTCTGTAACTGCCGCTCTTCGACACGGGAAGCGCAGCTGTGACGTTCGACTTTGCACGAGCCTAACAGCAGAATACCACGTCAGGCCCAGTTTCCCCGCCGCAGCCCGATAAACCTGATAAAGCTGCAACAACCTCGTCCCCCTATTCTCGACCGATATTCTTTTTCTTTCGGACTGTTTGTCGATATTTTCAGAGCACACAGCCATGGCGGACCCGTTCAAGCCGCGTACTATGAAACGCAAGAACGTCAAGGGCCTTGCCTTGAACGGAGCTCCCAAAACCACCTCGAACCCGTCAGAACAAGATGCTCTGGCGTCTGGCGCTGCGGGCAATGCAGAGACCAACCGCTCCGACACGCTGGAAATCGGGCTCGAGTTCAAGCTTGATCTGCGGAGCGAGGACCTGATCACGCTGAAGGAGGTTGGTGCTGGGAATGGCGGGACTGTTGCAAAGGTGATGCATGCCACGACGAAGGTGGTCATGGCAAGAAAGGTATTTCCCTGTTTTGCTCCTCATCGGGAAGGGTCTACAATTCTGACTATCTATTCAGATCATCCGAGTCGACGCCAAAGAAAATGTCCGCAAGCAAATCATTCGAGAGCTGCAGGTCGGCCATGACTGCAACTCGCCCAATATCGTCACATTTTACGGAGCATTCCAGAACGAGTCCCGCGATATCACATTGTGCATGGAATATATGGACTGCGGGTACGTGGTATTTTCGAACATTTAGGGATTATACTGATGGTGACAGATCTCTTGACCGCATCTCGAAAGAATTCGGACCCGTGCGCATCGATGTACTGGGCAAGATTACAGAATCGATCCTTGCCGGGCTGGTGTATCTATATGAAACCCACCGGATCATGCACCGCGACATCAAGCCGTCGAACGTGCTGGTCAACTCCCGAGGAAATATCAAGCTCTGCGACTTTGGCGTCGCCACCGAGACGGTGAATTCGGTTGCGGACACATTTGTCGGCACATCCACGTACATGGCACCCGAGCGTATCCAGGGTGGCGCGTATACTGTGCGGTCTGACGTGTGGAGTGTTGGACTGACGGTGATGGAGCTGGCGGTGGGACGGTTTCCGTTTGACTCGAATGACGCTGCAGCGGGTGACCGGGCGAGCGCAGGACCGATGGGCATTTTGGACTTGTTGCAGCAGATTGTGCATGAGCCGGCGCCAAAGCTGCCCAAGAGCGATGCGTTTCCTCCGATCTTGCATGACTTGGTGGCCAAGTGTTTGCTGAAGAAGCCGGACGAGCGGCCGACGCCGCGCGAGCTCTACGTATGTCTCTATTATTTTTTTCTGTCTAGAATTGTATTTACTAACTATTTGCAGGACAAAGATGCCTTTTTGCAAGCGGCCAAACGGACGCCGGTGGATATGCAGAAATGGGCACGCAAGATGATGCACGCACAGGACCGGCACTCGTATCTAGAGCCTCCAGCGCCGGCGTCTCTGAAGGAGGCTACCTCGCGCAATTCGTCGCCAGACCCAGCACGAAACACGCCACGCACTGCTATATCTACTCATGCGCCCTCACACGGGACGCCGACATTTGGCGAGATTCCGGTGAGAAACGATATCCCGTCGGCCAACAAACACCACCAGCCATCACCACAGCCACCACACAGCGGTTATAACCACACCAGCCACGGCAGTCATAGCAATCACAGCGGCCACCACACGTCCAATTCCTCGCACAGCTCCCGACAAGCGCCCTTCCTGTCGCTCGAGGGTTTGTCTCTGGAAGGCGACGACTCGCGCGAACGAACCCGGCCGATGCGCAGCTACACGGGCGAGCCACGCTCTGCAGTCGACGCACCCTCGCGACCGCATTTCCCGCGCACGCTGAGCTCGACGCACCAGAGCGGACTGCATACAGCAACGCTGCCCATGGGCGCTGCTGCTCCGCCGCCGTCAGGTCCGTTGCCTACGCCGCCGACGACTGGTGAGGCGTGGCGGAACCAGTACAGGACGCAGAACATGACATGAATGATTACGGCCGGACCTTTCTTTTTTTCTTTCTTTTCTTCTCATTTGTCACTGCATTGTTTGCCTCTTAAAGTCCCTAAAGTTCTTCAAAACCATCGTGTACCTAGGATCTGATTGATAGCCCTATCAATTGATACATATCTACATCTCATATACTGATTCCATCTATTGACAAAGATTACAGAGTACTTTTCACCCCCTCGACCATAAGTGTAATAGCATCCTTGCCCGCCTGCAACACGCCATCCATGGCCAAAAACGGATGCGGCATGCCCTGCATAACATGCACCGTGGCGTCAACGCCATTTTCTTTCAGTTTCGTCGCATACGCCTCCCCTTCACCTCGCAGCACATCCAGCTCTCCCACAACCACCACCGCCGACGGCAACTTTGCCCAATGGCCGTCTTCATTCGGGTACAGCAGCGGCGACGCCTCGGGGTTATTCCATTCTTTCGTGTCTGGCAGATAGTGGTTCCGATACCACATCATCTTGGGCGCGGGCAGGGCGGGAGTATGCTGGAATTCCTTCCACGCCCAGTTGTTTTCGGTGGTTGCCGTGTTGTCGGTGACGGGCACGATCAAGATTTGTTTCGTGAATTTGATGGTAGGCTGCTCGAGAAGCGCTTTGTGGGTGAGCGTGGCCGCCAGGTTCCCGCCTGCGGACGAGCCGCCGATGGACACGCTGGCCGTGTTGATGCGCAGGTTGGCGATGGTTGAGGGCGAGTGTAGCCAGAGCAGAGCTTCCCAGCTGTCTAGGACTGCGGCGGGGAATGGGTTTTCGGGGGCGAGTCTATCCATCATTAACATTTTGTCAAAATGCCTAGAATTCTTATGGTGGTACATACCGATAATCAACGCTGACCACAACCACACCAGCACGCGCACAAATATTCGAGCACACGGTATTCTCCGTATCAATAGTGCCCAAAACCCAACCTCCGCCATGGAAATACAAAAACACGCTCCATCCGCTCGCCGGCGGGGATCCCTCGGGCGTGAACACGCGCACTTTTACCGGTCCGGCATCATCTTGGGTGGCTGTAGCGACACGCTCAATGGAAAAATCCTCGGTTTTGCCCACAGGCAATATGGGACCTCCACCGGGGATGATCACGCCGCCGACGCGTGATGCAGAGACAGGCTGCAGATGCACCTGCTGCATGTTGATGATGTATTTGTTGTAAAAGGCGGCATATTCGGGGTGGACGCGCGCGGCGACGGAGGGGTGCAGGGGGTACGGGGGCTCCATTTTTTGCAGCTTTCAGGTTGAAAATTGAATTCAAATGCAAGAGGGGTATTCTCAGAGATAATTAGACTCTGGCTATAAGAGGACTGTGCCTGTATTAGTCCGAAAGTAAATCAAATCATCCCACTGTTCCTATACTCTGGGATGCCCCGCTCGGTACGCGGGATGCGATAAGATAAGCTTCTGTCTCTCAACCGGAGCCAACTCCGACGCTGGATGGAATAGTTCCACGTAATGGTCCATTTAATAAAGTAGTTATTAATACCACCACCAGTAATTTGTCCATGCAGACTGCCCATGTACAGTCACATTGTACCACCCTTGGAAATGGTCAGGTGACTCAACGACCAGCGTGGGATGCATCTGCCCCTCAGAGGGGTAGACGACGCTGGACGCAAGGGGTCATCCCACGTTATACTACTTGGTAATATCGAGGGGTATAAACCTTCTTTTTCTTCTAAACTTTCTTCCCTGTTCTACGTTTTTTTTCCCCTCTCTATTTCCAATTCTATAGCTTCACTTTGCTTCGCTCGCTCACTCACTGCTCAAAATGGCCACCAAAACCCCCGTCCTCACCGACAAAGCCCCCAAGCCCCTGCCGGGCATCTACTCGCAGGCCATCATCGCCAACGGCGTCGTCTATTGCTCCGGCGCGGTTGGCATGGACCCGGTGACCGGTGAGCTGGTCGAGGGTGACGTGAAAGCGCGCACTGTCAGTCCCATTTAATACCCATCACAAAAAAAAATGAGTTCGTGCTGATTAGTTGTCCAGCACCAATGCATCAAAAACCTCACGGCCGTGCTGCAAGGCGCCGGCACGAGCATCGACAAGGTCGTCAAGGTCAATGTGTTTCTCGACGATATGGCCAACTTCGCAGAGATGAACTCTGTGTACAAGCAGTACTGGGGGGATGTCAAGCCGTGCCGAACGTGAGTTTCCCTTTCTTTTACCCTCAGATTATGTACTTGTATTAACGAGTGATAGATGTGTCGCCGTCAAGCAGCTGCCGCTCGGCACGGACGTCGAGATTGAGTGCACTGCTGTGCTGTGATATACCAATAGTCTAGTCATACAAAAAGCTATATACAAAAAAAATAAAAGGTTTATATATACGGGTTATTTGATCAGCCGTCCCAGCGTCTCCCATGCTTCCTGCAGCAGCTCCCACCGACACCCTTCCAGGCTCTCGCGCACCGCCAGCAGCAGCTCGCTCGTCTGCTGCGCGACCACGTCGACTTGGTCCGACTCGTTGCGGAGAAGCATCAGCATGCGCACGAGGTACTCTTCTGCACTGTAGGATGTGTTTTGCTGCTGCTGCTGGTATTGCTGGCTCCGCTCTCGCGCCATCGCCCCGTATGCCCACAGAATCAGGGCGGCATGGTAGAGAGACCACGGCCGCAGCGCGATATTATCCTTGGCGGCCCGGTACAGCTGGCCCGTGAAGATAGACTCTTGGACTAGCAGTAAACAATGGTAGAGCGCCTTCTTGGACTCGTGCGACTGGCTCCACGCGCGCACGCGCACTGTGGCTCGCATGCGGTCGTTGGCGGAAATTAAACTGCCCAGCAGTGATGGCGCGCCCGCCAGGATGTGGATGTCG
Source organism: Talaromyces wortmannii (assembly GCA_001939245.1). NCBI lineage: Eukaryota > Fungi > Ascomycota > Eurotiomycetes > Eurotiales > Trichocomaceae > Talaromyces > Talaromyces wortmannii. Next base: position 93,212 of record MJVA01001004.1, on the reverse strand, counting down.
TTGATGTCCGTGTAGATACCCACGTAGGCCATACGGTGCAGCGGGCGCGACGCCTCGAGGGCGAGCGACGAGCTGCGAGAGACCAGCGAGAACGACCAGGTGTCCATGGCCCGTTCGAGCGTCTCCTTCCACGTATCGATGGCGTCTAAGCGAGGAGAATTTGCTGTCGATGGACCGCCACGCCCAACACCCAGAGTCACCGAGTCGCGCGCTTTCAGATGTGCAGTCACGCTGAACAGCCCATGAAGTAGAATCAGCCGCGAGTATGCGCTGCAGTGTGGCGGGATTGGCGTGCGTGCGAGGAGCCGTTTCAGCACAGGCAGAAAGCCCGGCGACTCGGGCGTCTTGCGCATCATGCGGTCCCATTCTTCAGGCCTACTACACTCCCAGAGCACGTCGGCGCAGGGCAGCGGGAGGCGCACGTCGTGCACTGACAGGATGCATGTGTGTCCAAACATGAATGTGTGCTGCGCGTCCATGACAAAACCAAAAAACGCAGTCCGGTTCGAGGCTTGGATCTCAACCCACTGGTGCCAGGAGCGTTCTGTTGCTGTCAATCCGGGCGCATGTGTTGTGTGCTGATATGCCACGCCGCGCTTCATCAGCGTGATGATGGCACCGTGGAAGATGTGTGCCAGCTGGTGGTGCTTCCGTGTAGAAAACATCTTTTCGTGTGCTTGTATGATAAGCAGAGTCTGCACGCACCAGAGGGAGGCGGGAGGGTCGAAATCGGGGGTCTACCTTTGTCAGAACACCAAAAAAGAAGAAGAGAAAGGAAACGCACCCCGAAGATAATATACCGCAGCGAGTCGTGTATCTTATTGGCAACATCAAAATGCCCTGCGTCGCCCGACAGCGTCGACCCCAGCGTAACTATCGCAGCTACCATCAGCGGCGACGCGCTCACCGGATCCAGCGTCGGCTTGTGCAAGATGGGGAAATGCGGGTGGTAGTTTTCAAAATACAGATCCCAGAAGCCGGCCAGGTTGTTTGGGTAGAAAAATGACGACATCAAGACCTCGGACGTTAGACTGTTGAGCGCTTTCAGTAAGTTCGCGCGCACCTCGGCCCACGGCGAGGATCCGGACGACTGAGATGAGATTGAGTGACGGATTCGCACCGGAGACGGCGCTGCCCCAAAAGCTGGCGGCGAGATGCCTGGCAGCGACCCGCTGCTCTGCGGCGAGACTATTTGACCCGGATTGTTGAGGTCGGCCGACAGGTTGTCAAACAGCCATTCGAAATCGAGGGCAGGGTCAGGCATGGTAATCGACGGATCAAAAAAGAGCGAGGTGACTTCTTGGTCGGGCAATGCTGGGAGCATGTCGATGGCGTTCACATTCATATTCTCTATTTCATCCATCTGGTTATACGTCTCTTCTGTCTCGGGCTGCTCCTCATACTGCAGCATCTTCACGCTCGAGTCCGACATGCGCACATCGTCCTCCTGCTCACGCTCAGTAAACATGGCAGTCGACTCGAGCGCGCGCGGCGACGATTCCTGGATATAGCCAGCAGTAGCAGCGTCGTCGTGTAGCACGCTCGCAGTATCCTCGGCCACCACGCCGCCCGAGTTGCGGAACCACATGCCCTTTTCATGGCGGCGCTGGTGGCGGCGCAACAGGTCCTTGCGGACAAAGCGCTTGGGACATGTTGGGCACTGGAAGATTTGCTTGGGCTGGTCTGGGGAAGTTAGATAATGAGCATGCAGGTAGACATGAAGACGTACGGTTCAGGCGATGGCGCGACAGGTGCTCGGCTCGAAGAAACTTCTTTCCGCACCCGGGCTCGGTGCACGAGTGCTCTTTGGGCATCAGGATACATACATATGTATGTCTTTACATTATGCTACAGCGAAATAAGATGATTAAAAGGTTGGAGTAACTTAAGATAAGGTGTCGGGGTAGGTCCCGCTGCTTATGTCACCCGATTACTAGCGCTACAACTATTCCCTCGAAGCACTTCTATTGGAAGGACTTTAAAATATCGACAGAGGAATCAAATATATAACACATCTCATGTCACTATTCGCGGGCAGAGTGCTCCTTAGGCTGCTAAGTATGTATTGCTGGCGCTGGCCCATTACATTAATTACTATCGTCAACTAGTAATTTCATAGATAAATTTTTGTTCGGTCTGTCTCAAATGTTACATATATCCACCTCGGATATGCCTAATTTTAGCTTCACGTCAACCAACAGTTGACACACCTATCATCTTTATCAACCTCATATTTATTAAACAATCGATTAACTTCGCCTGAATGGCCTAGCATTAGTATGATACACGTCTTAGGTCAGCCAATAACAGGCCATATGTTATATGTGTCTTATAAGAAGTATTTTTTTGCCCACGTGACACTCACAGGCTCTCTGGTCTAGTGGATTATGATTCTTCGTTTGGGTGAATTACTGAACACGAAGAGGTCCGGGGTTCGATTCCCCGGAGAGCCCAATTTTTTTGCTTCCCACTCTTCGTGAGCGGGATGATATATATTTTTTCTTAATGGAAACTGTAATCTTGTTTCGTCATATAACTATATTATTCTATCCCCGCGATGTTCCGAAATTCCTTTTCATTCTCTCAGCCTCGGGCAGGAATGCAGATAAAAATACATCTCTAATGTAACATACAATTTTTAATACCAATCATTACGTTTTTCGCCGCCCCTCTTGTTTTCCGGGTTCATCGAGATGATGCGCCGCCCAGGAATGGTGTCGTGCGTAAAGGCCGACTCGAAGATGCCCGAGATGGCGCGCTTCCCCAGCCTCGCAAACGAGTCGTACTCGTCCGTCTCGCCGTTGCAGGCTGCCCATTCCTGCGACGCGGCCGGCGTCGAGCCATCACCCAAGTCGCTCCAGCGCGTCACCACAATGGCATGCCGGAAACTGACGGCGTGCGGGTCGCTGCGGTCCTCGGCTAGCTTGATCTCGACCAGGTATTCGGTCGGGCAGAACGGACAGCGGCGCATGGGCTGGCAGCGCGCGCACTGGCTGGGGATGCCCATGGAGTTGCCGCTGCGCGCGCCGGGCCGGATGGCGTCCTTGAACCGGCCCTCGATGCCCTGTAGGCCGCTGGTGTCGCGCGGTATAGGTATATGGTCGAGCGCGCATTTGCACACGTTCATCAGCTCGCCGTCGCGCCAGTGCGGACATGCCGAGAAGAACGGCCAGTAGTCGTCGCGCGAGTACAGCAGCATGCGTTTTGCGGTGGGAGGCAGCCCGCACGATGCAAATCGCTGGCTGATGACCCGCATCAGCAGTCGGCCTTCATGCACGTAATACCGCGAGGCCATCGTCCACTCCTCATTCTTCCACCGGCGGCCCATAGACTCAGCCTGAATACCGTATCGTGGCGAGAAGCGCTGGGCGCGTGTGACTAGCTGCACAAAGGTAAACGGCATGTTGCGGCCGTGAGCAATGCGATGGCGCGGCGGCGGACGCAGCGCGTTGCGCTCATTTGGGCATTGGAAGAGCGGATTCAGCACGCGTGCTGGCTGCAGCTTCTCCCGGCCCTCCAGGGTGCGCCGGTGGTATTTTGCACATGGGAAACACAGCAGGTGACGAGGCAGGTAGACGTCAAGCAGGTGCAAAAACTCGATTTTGTAGCCGTAGTTCTCCGGGTGTTCAAGCACGGTAAACGGACGCCGGCCCAGGCGGCGATAGAGGGTTTTACTGGCCAGCGCCAGGCAGACCGTCGACTTGGGATCGAGATAGTTTGTGATATAGCGCCATAGTTCCGGGCTGAGACTCGCAATGGCGGCGTCGCCGGGCGGCCGGTTGTCCCTCTCATGGCTTCTCACGTCGTCGACATTAATCTGCTCCTGTAGGCTCAGGGAGTGCAGGATCGTGGTATAGTCGCGGTTCTCGCCCAGCTGGGTGTCGAGGCGCGAGGTCGCGTCTCTGTATTTCTCGCGATGGGCTTGCAGCGGCGCAAGGGGCAGCGGAGGCACTGGTTCGTTCTCGTACGAGGGCCGGTAGCTGGTGTACACGCTGCCGAGCGTGGTGGTGCTGGCGGACGTCAGCGACTCGGCGCCGCGCTTGCGCAGCGTCTGGCGCGACTTTTTGGGCCTCAGCCAGTTGGTGAAGCTGCGTTTGCGGCCGGAGGAGCTGCTGGACATGATGGCTGTGGACGTTGAAAGTTGGGAGGAGCGGATGTCGTCGGTTGGTTATTTTATCTTTCTTATCTTATCTTATCTTATCGCAACTACGTCACAATCCTTTGTAGTACATCTATGTAATGTTCCTTGGACAGTAACCAATTGTCAATTAATCTAAAAAATAGTCAAATTTGTTTCTCCTGATGAGCTTTGTAGATAATGTCTCCGAGATCGAGGCCGTATATCGATGTAGTTGGTACAAGATCGACTGGTTCACTAACCTCAACTCAACTGCCTTAACTATACTTCGGGCTTCTTCAGGAGCTTCCTTACCAGGGACCAGATACTTGTCACTCTCACAGGACATCGGATGGGTTATGCTCAAAAATACACTGCTCCCTTTTTCCAAAGTATCGTTCTATCAGTGGCAGAAGAGCGCATAACCACGCGATCATGAGAGCCACCCAAACAATGCCGAAAATGTAACCATGTGTTGTTTGAAATCGTGGTGCTTCTGAGACGGGAAACATGTATTGTTGGGCCGGTGTCTCGACAGCACTGCAATAACAAAAAAACGTCAGCAAAAGAAAAGACATGTAGAGAAAGTCTCAAAATGGCAATAATACTAACTATCCGATTGAGATCATAAGAGATGTAGTCAGCGCACGCAGTTGCTTATCTCCGTGGCAGGTTGAATTTAACCAGCCACTTATCAGGGGTGCAATAGCACCGTAAGCGCTACAGAGATAATACACGGCTATCATGAACGCTTGGTTGGACGGCCAGACCACAAAAACGATGTAGGAAAATAGCTGCACTAATCCAAGTGCAAAGATGACAATGCATCGCTTTTGGGTTATATCGGCGATGGAAGCACTTATTACCATCCAGGCCAATTCCTGGAACAACCCGTGAGTTCAAATGTTGGATATGCGGAGAAAAGAAAAGAAAAGAAAAGAGTAAATATAACTGACCACACATCCTACAACGGTTGGCAAATCATTCAACTTTTCCACACTGTATTTATAGTGACCGTCGATTTTTAGAGATCGGATATACAAGGCCATCCATCGCTGTAAGTTGACGCCGCAGGTCAATTCCATGAATCTGCAAGACCACAACAGTTAGTATATCTTTTCCCCTCTCTCTCTAGAATTGCCTACAGGTGATCAGTACTTACGCCCACGCAACGCAAAATGCATATATCTGCCAGGAAGACAAGATTCGTTTTACAGTTGCAAGATTCCACGAGGACTGTTCTGCATCACGGTTCTCCTCGGCAAGACGACGGATAGACATCTCACGTTCTTTTTCGCTCATCCACCACGGCTTTGGAGACTTTGGTTCATCTAGAAAAGCAATATTATATTAGCGCGAGCAAAGACATCACTTTAAAGACGTACTAGGACAGCAGAAGAACCCGAGAATCACAACGGGGATTCCAATGATGAAATCAAATATAAAAAGCCAGCGCCATGCAGATAAACCTGAACGGTGGTTCATATTGTGGTAGCTATATAGATTATGTATGCGTCAGTATTTGTTCCTGAAGCAATGCATGATAGGTGGAGGTACAGACAGCCCTGCTTGAATATAACCCGATAGCATCTGTCCCCCGACCCCAGAAAACATGAATAAAGTGGAACGACGGCTTATCTCGGAGACGCGATACCAGCTCCCAATCTACGACCCGACGTTAGCTTTTAGTTGGCTAGTCATACCTTAGGAAATGATGATATACCAGATAAAAGGCGCCGGGCATGGCACCAGATTCGAAGAGCCCGGCAAAAAACCTAGCGGATGAAGCATGAGTAAATCTTAAGTACATATTTTGGTGAGACCCTACCTAAGAATGTAAATCGTCTTGGCCGACTCTGCCTTGTACATAAATAGGACAAAGATTGACCAGGCCATAGTGCACGCTGGTAGCCAGTATCGTGGATGCACCACCGTCAGGGCCACAGTGAAGAATGGACCGCCAACCATGATACCAATGTTGAAATAGGTAGTAAACCAGTTCAACTCATTACCGTCTGGTAGGAATATCTATGAGCAAATATTACTGCATTCCGGCATAACAAACGATCGACTCACTTAGACTTAGTTCCTCTTTCATGCCGGAAATATAGGCGTTTGTTACGTTTGTTTGGTCCTTGCGAGGAACAATGAAAGTCAGTCGCATTGATTAATTTGCATTTGGCAATTTTTAATACAAACCAAGTATTTCACGAAGAATGTCTGTAGTCTCACTGGTTAAAATTACTCCAAAGAGCTGATACGACAATATCTTACCAAGGACGTATAGAGCAAGATGAAAAAGTCTAGTTTCAAAATCAACCACTTCTCTTCCTTTGTAGTTCCGGGCTCGTGCCAATGGAACCAGCGTCTCTGACCATCTTTACGAGATTCCTTGCCTACACTCATGTTTGCGATGCAGAAATTCCCGTAGGTGTTTGACTGGAGCAGGAAGAAACCTCGTATATATAGCGAATCTTTCTAATAAACCTGACTCCATTGCTATGATCAAGGCGATGAGGACCTTGCGAAAATTATCGCCAACGTAGTAATGCGATGGATGCATTATACAACAATACTGTTCCTTCAATGTTGGTTTCTCCACAATATGTAAATCATATTTCAATACAAGATTACTAGCGGCGGCCGACGATGTTTAACCTTCAAGGTACCTGTCAGATAAGTCCTTTTTTTTCTTTCCTCTACTTTTCTAGTTCTTCTAGATGTCATTTAGAAATCCCCACCTGTATTTTGCGCCGTGGTTAGTAGAAGCTGTATTACATTGATTATAGCTTTGCAGGGACCATCAAGTACGTAACTGGTCAGCAACAGAATAACGTACGGGAGTAGCAGCATGGCCCACGCTCCCCGCGTATGCAATGCATGCAAATCTCGCAAAAAGCGCTGCGACAAAGCATTGCCCCGGTGTGGATTTTGCACGACCAGAGACTTGATTTGTTCATACGATCTGCCCTCCTGTCCATGCGACACAGACAGCGAAAATGTACGGCGTCAGAACACATCGGCGCCAGCGCGGACTACTTACTCGCGCGTCGCCTTTTTCGCCGAATCACTTTCTGATCTACGCTTTTTGTCCGCTACGACAGTAACGCTTGATCAAGTGCTGCATTTCCACGTCTGCCGTATTCTCCGGCTTACGAAGCTATCAATCCCAGAAATTAGCGAGCGCTTTCTCCGGAATTTCTACCGCTGGTTACCTATATTATCGCCAACACAGCTCAATAGGGCTGTGACTTTGTACGAAGATGCAAAATTATCGTTGTCGCCGCCACTCGCAGATTTTTCAATCCTGATATTAGCTCTCTGTCTGATCACATGGCATCAGCCGGGTGGTAGAAATGCGGAACCACCATTATTCTCTCTGGAATCCTTATATACGACCGTTCGGACGCTGTTTGGACAAGTCCAGGCTGCCAGGTGTGCGTCACTATCTATCGTCCAAGCGGGTCTTCTTATTGCGGCTTACGACTATGCTCGGGGGAGGCCGTATGCCGCTTACATATCAATGGGAACGTGTGTGAGGATGGCATTGACACTTGGTTTTGATAAGGTGGGTAAAAGCGATTCGGACAATCTCCAAGACCGGGAAGAATATATTATATGGCGGGGAATCGTGGTGTTGGAAAGGTGAATGATCTCTAACAGAAAGGGGAGTGAATACTAACATCCCATACAAGGCATATATTATGCGAGATCCCAGAACAAAAGCAACCTTTAGCAGTGGAATACGCAAGATTCGAAGCTCCTTTACCATGCGAAGCCCCCTTCACGACAATCCACTCGGATGCTACATGTTTCGGGCGCCTAGCACAAGTTTCTTATTTGCTAGATCAGATACTATGTGTAATCCATCTTCCAGAACAGGGACGACTAATCAAGGCTATAAAATTGATAAGATTGGATAGGGAGCTCCAAGGTTTTCTGGATATTCTGACAAGAGATACCAAACATGAGTGGAACTTCTCTTGTGGTCCAATTGGAACCGTGTTCAGGTGTGTGTCATGTTATATTTTCGTCGGGAATTGGTATTTAAAGAGAGAAAAAAGCAGCTTAGTTGACTATTTTACAAAACATCACAGGTCTCTATTTCTGCTACACGAGCACATACTGTCTCAACAAGATAATGACAACGACGACGACGATGATGATGATGATGATGATTACATAGAAAGACAACAATGGATCCACCAAATGTCGCACTCTGCGCTAGCTACAGCAACGAAGATGATGGTAGACGTTGCACACGACCATTTACGACGCATAACCCCGGGCAGTGTCGATGGATTGCCACTTACATGTCTATATAATCTCCGAAGTGCGATGAAGCATATCCGAATGGTCGATAGTGAAGGGGAGAAGTTCTCAGCTGCAGACATGGAGTTACTGGTCGCACTGGATATTATGATTGTTGATAGATGGTGCGACTGAGCACCATCACTTGAACTTGTTACAAATTAACCCACACAATGCTTTAGATTGTACTACATCATGCAATATTACTTGTACAGTCAATCAATTGTTAAGAATTAGACTGGCCAATGCGTCAAATTCGAGACAGCTCGATAAGATTTTCGCGAGATCTGTGGAGATCGCCATGCTCTTGCAAGTTTTCCCGTCCTGGCCTGTTTCAAGTGCTCCAATCGAGCTAGACAGGGCTGCTAGTAAGTTAGTAAGTACCTAGGCAGGGTAGATATTAGTGCTATTCAGACGGAGAATCTTATACGAAACGTGGCGTGGCGGTGAAGCTCGGCCGGACTCGCTAAAGCGCCGCTAGTTAACTAGTGCCTCCCCGCACTTTGAGGGTTCTCAAGAGTCCATTGTTGATATCCTGGATTTAATTGAGTATTAATGGGGTGCTGTATCGTGGCCGAGGATGTAGTAGAGAGTGTTGCACGGCATGCAAGCGAGATTGCGGGTGTTGTTGACATGTTGTCCGCAGCGACTCGTGACTCCAGAAATATCTCTGTGGGGACAGAGTTCCCAGTGCCAACTTCCGAACTTGGACCTTAGTCTTACCCCTCAGCGGCTGGCTTGGACTTCACTCCACTCGGGCGCCTGCCCAGTGCCGAGGCTTGCAAGACCCTGCAGACATGAGATCATGCATGTTTGTTTTACTGACTCTGACTAAGAGGCGTTTCGTCTCGTCTCTTGTCTCTTGTCTCGTCCCGAGCCTCCATTTCCCCTGAGTCCTGACATGTTGATATACGCTAGTTAGTTGGCACACTTGACACACACGCACCAGTCGACTTCAATATCCACCGATATATTTATATATATATATATATATATCTCTCTCTCTCTCTCATACACATGCTGCCTTGATCGACATGCAAGTCCCTACGGGCGAGCTGGGCAATCTGACGCCCGACCAGGAAGCCCGGCTGCAGCAGCTATGGATGTTTCTGCTCAACGCCTTTGACGGCGCAGACTCGACGACCAGCAATGGCAGCACATTCACCTCGCGCACCAGCTTCGACGACCCCCCGCGCTCGCCCAACAGCTTCGACACGGTGCGCACCACCAGCCGCCACAGCCTGTCCAGCCATGCGAACAATACCGACTTACACCTACCTCCAACCCCGACCAGCCCAATCTCGAACGCCCAACGATCATACACGCAGCCGTCCAATCCTAAAAAACTGCGCCGTCGCACCTCGCTGCTCAGCAATGCGTCGGAATCGTTTGTGTCTCGCACCGCGTCCGTGTCCACGCACAAGCGTGCCATGAGCTTTCACGCCCAGTCCATGGGCGGCGTCAACCTGCGCCCAAGCCCGCAAAACGCACAGGTCATGCAGCGCATCATGGCCACGTACAAGATGTCGCCGGACGAGCTGCGGCAGACGCTGCTCTCGTCGCTCAAGAACGACCACCCGGACGCTATGCTGCTGCGCTACCTGCGCGCCCGGAAATGGGATGTCGGCAAGGCCTTTGTGCTGCTGGTGTCCTCGATGAGCTGGCGCCTCAAGAAGGTGCATGTCGACGACGACATCATCCCGCGGGGCGAGCTGTATGCGCTGCAGCAAACAAAAAGCCCCAATCGGCGCGAGCAGCGTGCCGGCAACGACTTTGTGAAGCAGCTGCGCATGGGCAAGAATATTATCCATGGTGTTGATCGCGCTGGCCGGCCCATTGTCGATATCAGGGTTCGCCTGCACCACGGCGATGACCAGAGCGATGCAGTGCTGGAGCGCTATATTGTGCATACCATCGAGGTGTGCCGCCTGCTGCTGCGGCCGCCGGAAATCGACACTGCTGTTTGTATTCCTGTTTATTGATTTGTTGATTGTTTGCTAACTTCTGTAGATCCTGATCTTCGACATGACCGACTTTTCCATGGCCAACATGGACTACACGCCGGTCAAATACATCATCAAATGCCTGGAAAGCTGGTATCCGGAATGCCTCGGGGCGATTCTCATTCACAAAGCGCCGTGGTTTTTTTCGGGTGAGTTATTCGTGCTTGTTAGTAAATGAATACTAAAAGCTGACGACTGTAGCATCGTGGAAAATCATCAAAGCCTGGATGAGCGACTCACTCAAGTCCAAGGTTGTCTTCACCAAAACCCTGGAGGACCTGGAGCGCTTCATCGCACCAGAGAACATCCCCGGCGACCTGGGCGGGCCCGACGCATACCATTATCGCTACATGGAGCCGGACCCCAGCGACAAGGCTGAAACGCTCTCGCGCGACGCCTACTCGCCGACAAGGGAGTTCCTGCAGGGCCAGCGCCAGCGTATCGCGTCAGAGATGCTCGACGCCACGCGGCTCTGGCTGCAGACATCGGCCATGCGCGACCGCATCGGCTCTGCGCTGCAGCACGACCGTCGTGTTGAGTTGATCGAGGAACTGCGCCTGAACTACTGGCGTCTCGACCCGTTTGTGCGCGCCCGCACCCATCTCGACCGCGAGGGCGTGATTGTCGGCGACGGTATTGGCTCGATTAATATATATCCGCATCGTACCGCGGCCAATGCCATGGTCGAGGACTCGGAGTCGGACGAGTCGCTTGCGTCGGCTGCCTCGTCGGCGACGGCCTCGTTTGCCCATGGTCGTGGCGTGCAGGGTAATTTCCAAGGCGACATGCAGAGCGATCTGCAAAGCGATATGCAAAACAACATACAACATCCTGCGCAGAGCAGCAACATTGCCCACGGCTTCGACTTTGCGCTCACCAGCCACATCAGCGACGACACCGAGACCGACAGCGGCATGTCCATGCGCGACAGCTTCATGCGCGAGTACGACGACAGCATGATTAGCGAGGACATGATCAGCGAAGTCGACGAGCTGCCCGCAGTACGACAACAACAACAGCAACAACAGCAGCAGCAGCACCTCAATCAACCCAAACCCGACGCCGCCAGCCAGGGTGAAACTCACCTCCAACCCCCGCCCCAAAACCAAGAAATGAGCTCTAGCGAATTCGATTCCTCCGACGATGACTTTGATGAAGACGAAGTCGTGGAAATTCACGACGCTGTGACGCACATGGTCGGTGGGCGAGGTAGCGGTATTGTGCAGCGCGCAGCGGTGCGAGTCGTCAACGTTTGATTTTTTTTTTATTTTCCTTTTCAAGCGAGCGAGCGAGCGAACGCCTTTTTACATTGTTTATATGGTTCATATTCTTGTATAGTTTTTTTTTCTTTTCTTTTCCTTTTTTTTTTAATATTTGATTCGGGTTCGTCGACACTGGTTGTATTATGACGTTGCATCTGCATTTTGACTTTATCTTACTTCGATGTTATGACGATGATATGCTATTAGCCAGCTACTAGCTACGATTGATTATTACATTTCCAAGTTTTTACTTCATGTTTATTGTTTATTATCTTATCTACGAGTAAGAGTAGTCAATATTCAATATTCTCAATTCAACTCCCAACCCCGCTTGCTTCACTTTTTGTTGCGCAGTAAGGCAGTCAAAGATAGTAAATATATATAAGTGAAAATAACCGGGGAAAGGTTCCACCGGCAAGTTCCAAAAAAAAAAGTGAAAGTAGAAAGTAAAGTGAGAAAGAGAGCATGCAAATGCAGACCGCCAAGCAATGATTCAGTAAACCCCAAGACAACATCCAACGCCGGATCAGAAATTCATACACATAGCAGAGCAGATAGTAGAGTAGTAGCAGTAGTAATGGTAAAAGTGTGACGACACGTCCAGTCGAGTTCGACTGTAGATAGACAAGAAAAAGAATAGTGAGTGTGGCGACAAAGGGGATTAGTCGCAGGCAAAGATAAAATGCATGGTAGTGTATGTATGTAGACGAAAAAAGAAAATGCGGACGAATGTAGATGGTCGGTATATATAGAGTAAAAGACCTTGACAGATCGTTGATAGAAAATGGACCTTGTATAAAAAGATCAAATTATCGCGCGGCGCGCGTCAGTGTAAAAGGATGCAAAGTGCGTTGGCCGTAGCGAGTCATTCGGAAAGCGGTGATGTCAATCGAGACCTCGGACGTGTCGGAGCGCTCGTCGACTTCGAGAATGGCGGCGTTGAGGTCGTCGGGGTTGTCGGCGCCATCAATCAACACGCCGCCAGGGCGTTTCTCTTCAGCGTCGGCTTCTTTCTTGTGAGTTATTGGTATTCTTGTTGTTATCGTTTTTGTCGTAGTAGAGGCCACTTCATCCTCCTTCTCTTCCTCCTGTTCGGCCATGGTCGTTGCGGCCTCCAGGACCATCTCATAAGCTCGGACCAGACCTTCCAGTTCATCCAGACAGTTACCCTCCCGCAGGAACCGGTACGCGGCCGTCTCGCAGAGATTCTGAGCTGCGTCTAGTTGGCTCTCGATAAAGTCGTATGGGCTTTCCTTTTTTCGCGCGGGTTTCCGCATAATACGAAACTCCGGTAATGACTCTTCGGTTTTGGCATCGTCGTCGACGGCGAGAGGAGCGTTGTCGTCGACTTCAATGGCCGACAGGTCTGTTGACGGTTCTGTTTCTTTCTGTTTGTGTGTGGATGACATTCGCATTCTCATTCGGCCGCGGAGGGCGTTCTGCATCGAGGACGAGATACGTGACGACCGGATGCTGCTCTTGGCCGTCCAGATATGTCGCACCATCTGCTCGAGGGCCTTTTGCGTGTGTCCATCGTATAGAATAACTGGCTCCTCATCCTGTTCTTCTTCTTCCTCGTCGCATGCCTCGTCGACTCGGCGGCGCTTGGTGACCTCCTTGAGCGACTCTCTCGACAAGATTCGCTTCAACCCGCGTTTGCACGACCTGGCTCGTAGACTTGATCGGTAGCTGCCAGCAGACAAACTGGCAGTCGACTTTCGTGATCTATTAGTGTGGTCGTGAGGTCGTTTCCTCGTCTCGGCGGCGAATTCTGCGCGTTTGGCGTGGACGTGAACGGACAACTGGTTGGCGTCTGAGATCCACGAGGGAACGCTGTCTCGGAGCTGGGCGAAGCAAGCCATTTCTTTCTGCGGTGGTTCAAAAAGATGGCAATAAAAGGAACAGACTTATTATCTACATAGAGATAATAGTAATCATCGAGCTATACAAGGACATTGTATTGCTGAAAGGACGAGATGAGATGGTGGAGGAGAAGGGATGATGGATGGACGAGGTGGAAAGTGCGGAGCCGAGCGTCACACAAAGCCAGAACAAAGAAAGGGCTGGGCCGCGGGCGCCGCGCGGACTTGGCGGAGAACAAAAAAATGACAAAGAATTAAGTCCGCGCTGAGAGAGAAAGTCATTTGGGTGGGGCGTGGGCCGATCCGTTGTCTAAAATCCTTCGGCTCTGGGCCGGCAACGCTGATTTGCTCGGGGTGGCTGCGTTGTGTGGAGAGTGGCGGGCTACAAACAACACTATTGGTGCGGTGTGCCGGGATGTGGGTGCTAGCGCGGGCGGTAGGGCCAACCGCGGCACTGCGGAATGCCGAGCCGGCCCCAGTATCCATGGGACTTAGTTTCTGCTAGACCAATGGTAATTAGAAATGCACGCCACGGCCCGCATTTCTGTGCTGGTCCCGGGCGGGCCCCATGGAGAGACTCCGTGCTAGCTGCAAACGGTGTGTTTCTGCGATGTTGCGATTCAGCTTTGACTTCTGTCTGCGCCGCTTTGGTATGTGGCACAATTCACTCGAAAAAAATAATAATACATAACGAGTCTCCATCGATATCCGTTCTAACTGCTCTCCATTCCACTATTCCAGTAGTCTGGAGAGTTGATCGCCCGGCGGATCGACCCCCAAGGATTCGAGGAAACCATAACTGACTCGCAGAGCTGACTCGTACACGCTATTTTTCGAGTCACGGACCCGCGGTGCGCTGCCACGGACTTTACCCAGGTCCTGGCATACAACGGCCCGCGACCCAGCGATCTGTCTCTGATCTGCCGCGACGAAATTATAACGTCGCACTGACACGGTTTCTCCGTACTGTTTGCGAATCCTGCCTTTTGCAAAAGGTAGACAAACGTATAAAGTTGGGAGGTCGCCGTCTACTGTTCTCCACTGTGTCCCCTGTCAAGGGGGATGTCCGGGCCTTGAGTCGGCATTTGTCATGGCGCAGATCAGATGACGGCCCCGCGTCGCTGGTGCCAACAGCCTTGGGTCTGGATGTGACAGCTAGCCGGCTACTGCTGCATGAATCAGCATGATGCATCAAATTGGGCCTAGACGATTCGTTCTTTTTTTCCTTTTTCTCTCAGGTCAAACTCCGTGTTTACTCCGGTCACCCTGGTCGCTTCTCCTCGGCGGCTTCTCCGCCTGTACTGCAAACTTCAAAACATCGCATATTAATTATTATTTTATTATTATGTGATCATCAATATCATTAGTATTTAATATTTCATTATTATGTGATCATCATTATGATTAGTATTTAATATTTGATTATTATGTGATCATCATTATGATTAGTATTTAATATTTAATATTTTTACCGCGTAGTATCGAGTAGCACGATCCAGCGTACCGGTGCAGACCGTAGCACTGCAGATTCATGACTCATTAATGCTGTTATTCTTGCTGCATGGTCAGGATCACTAGTAATACGTAGTAATAGTCCATAGCAGATAGTAAGTGAGGCCACCAGTTGGCCAACTTGACCGTCGCTGTCGCTCACCCGCAGCCTGGGGCCTCTTGGCTCTTGGCTCCTTGACAAGTCATGTGACCTTATCATCACCACCCCTCACGTGACGATAGCAGCTGCCGATCACCAAATTTTGGCCCGCGATCTTTGATTTGGCGCTTAATGCGTTCACCAATTCAATAACCAGACTGCCCAGTATCTGTCAGCTGCGTTGCATTCTGACTTTTTCTTTTCCTTTTTTGTGCCTCTAGCTTGACTACCATGGGCATCACAATCCTCCCCCCCGTGGTGGAGGATATCCGCCGCCCGTCGAGTGACGAGCTGGATTCGGACGGCGATGTCGACATGGACCAGCTGCCAACCAAACGCCCGCGTCTCGCCAGGGGCAGCCGATCAGCCACGGGGCTGGTGGTTCCCGGCGAGTTGGTAACTAGTGATCCACAATGGATGAGGTGAGTCCTCGACTCTGATCGGCTTGAATTCGTTCGTCATATCTAACCACACACTCTCAAAGAGGCCATGGCACCTTTACCACCCCGTACTCGGCATCCATCATTGCCACCGTCGCCGGCACAGTGCAAAAGACAAACAAACTCCTCTCCGTCCACCCTCTGCGCGCCCGCTACATTCCCGAGATTGGCGATCTCGTGGTCGGCCGCATCGTCGAGGTGCAGGCCCGGCGGTGGAAGGTCGATGTCGCCGCGCCGCTGCTAGCACAGCTGCCCTTGTCGGCAATCAACCTGCCCGGCGGTATCTTGCGACGACGAACCAGCGCGGATGAGCTGCAGATGCGCACGTTTTTTGTTGAGGGGGACCTTGTCGTTGCCGAAGTGCAGAGCGTGCATGCCGATGGCTCGGCGACACTGCATACGCGCTCGCTCAAGTACGGAAAACTGCGCAATGGCGTGTTTCTCGCGGTGACGGGCACAGGCGGCAATGGCGCCGCGTCGCGAACGGCTGCGACAAAGGGCAGCGTCGGCACTCACGCAGCGCCGGCAACATCAGTCGGCGGAGTCGTTAGATCACGCCGCCAGACGTGGACTGTCAGCACAGCCAACGGCGGCGGCGATGTCGATGTGGTACTGGGCGTCAACGGGTACATCTGGATCTCCAAGCACGCAGACGGCACGGCGGCCGCGTCGTCGACGACCGAGAATGTGTCCATCACGCGGCTGGAAGAGGTCGCCCCAAGCTCGATCTACTCCAGCCAAAACGACGAGATTGCGCCGCAGACGCGCCGCGAGATTTCCCGGTTGTCGGGCTGTATCCGCGTGCTGGTTGAGGGTGGTATCCGGGTGGATGAAGACACGGTGATGCGCGCGTATGAGGCGAGTTTACAGGCTGATTTGGAGGAGGATGATGATGATGAGTCTGGCCAGGGGAGAGAATATTTGGGCGGCGCCAAGGGGCAGCGGATTCTGGATGTGATGATGGCTGTTCATGATTGATGTATTATAGTCTAGATCCGTAGAGATACCCTTAAACGTTCATTCTGTTTCGACAAGCACGTCAATTCATTCGTCAATGAGTTCAAATGTTATAAATGTGTAGTTTATGGAGCTTGCAGTATTATTATCAATCCTTGACAAACTGACTAGAACTTTGAATGTTCAGATCAACCGGTCGTTGGAACTTGGGGCATGCAGTGTCACATGATCTGTTGCCCGTGTTTCTGCGTACATTCATTTACCACTTGATTATGGTTTATAATAATCGATCAATTGACGTGTAGCTAGTCAGATTTGTGCAGCATTGTAAATATTGAATGAATTAATGGGTCCACTGTTCTCAAGTGCTGCGTACATATGTATTCGATATCCTCGGTTATATACACTCGCAAGTATATCAATTGATCAATTGACTTATTTTCCTGCTCGACAAGCTTAATTATTTCAATAAAACCAAGCTTTCAGAGACTATATCATCAATGCAGATCAATTACCGCTACCTAGTACCAACAGGACCATCAGTTCATGTATGGTGTATCACATCCGCGGCATTCGTCATCCCCCCCACCGGCTCCACAGTTGACTTGTATATCACGATTTAACCACGCGCGCACTTGATGTAATTGTATAAACCAGACACGAAGAAAACAGTATACAACAAATTAAAATACACAAACAAGAGCATTATCTTCTCGCTATTGTAATTGACACTGTCCGAAACCCATTACTCGCACGTACAAGACACCAAGGATGTAGGATCGGATGGATCTGAAACAGATCCATCACAGTTAGATCGAAGCACTGCCTTCACATGTGCCCCAGCGCATCCAATATTATTGGCGCATACCCAGTCAAACTCACATACGTAACTGCGTAATTACTCTGGACTGAGGACTCGGCAGCCGACAAGCGACAAGGTTTTGGCTTTGGCTTTGGCTTTGGCTGGACCTTGCCCCTCCTTGCCGGCCTGTCAGGCACCCATCCATTCATTTCTTTCTTGTCAACTTCACCAGCGATGCCATGCTGTCTCGATGGATGTCTTGACATCTGATTCGCGTCGTCGATACTGATACTCACACACATACACCATCCTCTTCTAAAAAAAAATGGCCCTCTCCGCCTCCGCCGTCATCGTCATCGCCATCTGCGGCGCCGCGGTCGCCGTCACAATCCTGTTCGCCTTTGCGCGCTACTGGGGCGGGCCCAACCTGCTGGCCGTGCAGAATTTCAATCGCTCCGAAAGCCAGGAAATGTATATGCGCCAGGTCCGGCAGCGATCGCGCGAGTACGCTTATACCGAGGCTGCCCATGCAGCAGCAGCATCAGCAGCAGCAGGCCCGTCAGCACGCACGTCGCAGGTGTGGTCGAATACGGGGGGAGCGCAGACGACAACGACGCCTGGGACGCCTGCAGCAGGAGGGGGAGGTTGGGGACGACAGCAATATGGATATCCGTCGCCGGGAGGAGGGAGCTATGTGAATTATTCGTCATATGAGGAAACAGGAGGAGGACAGTATTACTCCGAGCAGCAGTCGCCGTATGGAAATGAGTACTATGAATACGAACAGCAGCAGCAGCAATATCCGCAGAAACAGGCACAGCAGAGTATAAACCCGGGTAATGGCGAGAGTTCGAAACGGTACGTCTAACGATTGGGTACACCGGAGAAAAAACGAGATGCTAACGAAAGAATTCTTTAGTCCGCTGGATGAACACGCGCCTCCGCCTGTCTGAGTCTGAGTCTGAGTCTGAATTTCAGAGTTGATTGATTCATCGAGTTTCGACAACCATGTTCGATTCCAGTTCATGTATATTTATTGATTACTGTTTTGGCGTGTTGGTCTGTGCCGGATTTCTAGGGTTTCATGTGTAACGATTGATGCGATTTATCATTGATATTATACCAGGTTCAAATCATGGCGCTGAATTTATGTATTGATTTATTTGTATATATATATCTATATCTATATCTATATGCATATGTATTTACTGTTGAAAGTTCACTGGACTCGATATGTAAAATTACCTTTTTAGGAAATACTGCCAGCATTGAGCACATGCACGCCCAGCTGGTTATAATACAAGAAAGATAGAGGTACACTTTGAGTTCATCTCATTATAAACTAGCAAGTATATATACTTCCCAGTAGGTACACAACACAATGTTCAACCTCAACCACTACTCCTCCTCGTGAACCACAGCGCCCGACTTCTCCATCGCCAAATCCGACACATCATTCGCACCCGCCAGGCCCAACTCCTCATAAATACGCTGCATACGGTCACGGTCCGTTTGCGCAATACTGCCCATGTCACCGCCAAAGAACACATCCAGCTCTTCGAGCGTCTTGTCCTTGGTTTCGGGGAAGTACTTCCAAATGAAAAAGCCACCGGCACCGCTAAACACGGCAAAGAAGATGTACGTGCCGTACTTCATCGAGTCAAGCATGTCCTTGGTGGTCAGGCCAATGACAAAGTTGAACATCCAGTTGGTGGAAGCGACCAGCGAGACACCGCGGGAACGCATACTGGCGGGGAAGATTTCTTGCGCGAGCACCCAGGCCACGGGACCCCAGGAGTAGGCAAAGTTCACGGCGAACAGCCAGATAAAGGCAATGGCAACCCAGCCCTGCGTGACGGCAAGGTGCTGGTTTAGGTTCCACTGGTCTTCGTAGACGCCCTCGACGCTGGCGACGATGACGTGGCAGATGCACATGCCAATGGCACCGACAATCAAGAACGACTTCCGGCCGAATTTGTCAAGGTAGAGGACGGCAGGCAGAGTGAAGATGATTTGCAGAATGCCAGTGACTCCAGTAGCCAGCAAGGTGGTCGTCGTGGATGAGAAGCCAAAGCTGCTGAAAATCTGCGGCGCGTAGTACAGCACAGCGTTGATACCGGTAAACTGCTGGAACACCATCATGGCGCATCCCAAGAACACCCGTCTGAACATGTTGGGCGCGAACAGAGCCTTCCATGGCGCCATGATGCCGCCTTTGCCAATTAGTTCTGCTTCTGTTTCCTCGTCGAACCGGACGGCGGCTTTGATTTCCATCAACTCGGCGTGAAGCAAAGGGTCTTGCGGGTCGAGACGGCGAAGCTTGCTCAACGATGCTCGCGCTTCGTCTTCGCGGTGCTTCAACATCAACCAACGGGGCGAGAAGGGGAAGAAGAACATTCCGAAGAACACTATAAAAAAATGAGTCAGTAACTACAAAAAAGAGAGAGAGAGAGATAGAAGACGTACAAATCCAAGCTGGAATCAGCTGCAAGGCCAGCGGCACACGCCACGACGAGTCCTTCTGACCGGTGCAAGGGTGCCCATGGTTCTGCTCGTAGTTGTACGTTCCGTCCGGCAGGTAAGGATTGGCGATACCCTCGGGGTGGCACTTGTTGCTGCCCACAAAGGAGAAGCCAAAGTCAAGCCAAAAAGCAATGGTAGTACCGATGGTGATGGACAGCTGCTGCAGCGAAACCAGTGATCCACGAAGCTCCGGAGGAGCAATCTCAGCCTGGTACAGCGGAATGACCATGGAGAACATGCCAATTCCGAAACCACCGATGATACGGCCAGCAAAGAAGTAGGCGGGCGACTGGGCACCGGACTGCAACCCAGTACCTAGGGTGAAGATCAGGACAGCCACCATCATACTATACTTGCGCGAGATTTTGTCGGCTAGCCATCCGTTGAAAAGAGCACCTGCCCATGCACCCAGCTCGAGCGCAGCTACGAGCCAGCCCTGGATGGTCGAACCCATCAAGCCGGGAAACTTGTTTTTGAAGCTCTCTAAAACTAAGATGGGCCCCATCACTCCCTGATCGTAACCATACATCATACAACCGAGGGAGGCGAACACGCAGGTCATGAAGACATACGGGTTCTTGATCATGCCCTTGATTCCGTGAGGCTTGGAGGCATTTTGGCGACCAACCAAGGACTGGCTGTTCTTTGCCTCCTTTGCTCCATCTAGGATTGCCATGTTGCTGGTATCTGGTAGCAAACAGGGTATAGAGAGGTAGTACAGAGTACGGAGCGAGGAAGAGTCAGTAACAGAGACAAGAAAGAAACATTGGAAAAGGGGGCCGCAAGGCTCTTTATGTCTTTGGCTTTATGCATACGGCCGGTACCGCTTACGCCCCGTTACACAAGCCCTTCAGGCAGGGTTTTCATCTGGGGCTCTGGAACGTGGCTGACCAAGTTTCCCCGTCCCCTCGAATGGGGTACTCCATGGCACAGAAAGGTAGGAAGTACTAGGAACACAGCATGGGGTAGTGGTAACTAGCGCTTGTCGACTTCAGACTTGAGCCGCCACGACTGTAAATACTAGCCTCCTCCGGCATAGATCCCACACGAACATGGCGTGTTTCCAAATCTAGCGCTATTAAAAGCGCAAGTTATATATTCAAGGAATCCTCATGGCCAATCCGACGAGTGTTTGGCTCGCGCGCGCCGGGGACGCGCGGCCAGGAAATGAACAGTTAGGGTTCTTTATCCGGCACCACGGCAGTACATTTTTGTTGCACCAAGACCTCTTTCTGGGGTACAAAATACTGGCCTTGTGACTAGATATTCTGTGTTTCCTGAAAGCCGTGTTTTTCGCTGAAAATAAATATGCAAGTTGGGTTGGTTGGCCATCGCTTTGTTTTCGGCCTATTTGTTGTTTCATATAGATCCCGGTCAGTAACATCTGTCGCTAGGTTCGGCCCAATTAATATTATTTTAAACGAGCTGTAGATGCTAATAGATGGTACAGTCCTGCGCCGGGGTTACAGTGGCTTGCACTAGGCCGTTATGAGGAGCGAATAGTTTGACGGTTACCAACAAAAGGTGAGACAGCCCGTTGGTTCTTTAACAGCTTCTTTGGAGACAGCAACCAACTGACCCCAGATTCTGACATTGCATTTTGCACTTTTGGGTTTGCCCTAGATTTAGGACCGCCATCAACATTCGTAGTATAGAGTAGATTGAGTTCAAAATCATTTCATGCAGCTCGTATATTTTCCTGAGGCGCAGATTATCCGGATTCATTCCTTGGCAAGGTTTGACAAAGCTTGTTTTTGTTTTTCAGTAACCGAATGGCAAGCGGAAAAAGACTCTGCCGCCACGCCGCGTCGCCAGGAGCAAAGCTTCGGTAATGAAGACGGAAACAGGGTTGAGCAAAGTGGTTTTGATTGGATTGAAATTTCCGGTGGCTGACTAGAATTTTTTCACGTGGTGGTTTTTCACCTAGCGCTGTTCTAGTGAAAGAACCGGGGTGTTAATGGAGATGATCGTTGGGCCGTCTGGCATTTGCCATGCAACCTGATCTCAACAGCGTCGTATGTGCCAGTACTATGTGGACTGGGGTTCTGATCGAGACGCGTGGTTGACACGACCGATCGGGCCCATGCGCCGAAAATTCGCCATCTCAGATGCCGATAATTCTCCATACCCAGTAATTCGCCGTCTCATCGGCTTCACTCGTCGGTTTCCAGTGTTCCACTCATCGGAATGTCCGAGTTCGTGTGGACTGTGGAGGCGGGGAGACACGTGGTTCTGTCAAAGAATGTAGGCCACTCCGTAGTCGTATTTCTTTCTGGAAAAGGCTAACTTGCCACGCTGATGCGGCATCGGCTGAACCTGACTCATGCTAATATAAATTCGCCGATTCAGATCTGGATCAGGAGACCGAGCTACTCAATCTGGAATTGGGTAGCTGGAAACTGGCAGGCGATACGCAGTAGCGACACTACTTTATATTGGCTCCGAACCCGGGATAGGCTGCATGGTTTGTGTTGTTGAGAGAAGCAGCGGCGTTGACCAAACAAGACGATGGCTTGATATGCATGTTGTTGGTTGATTGATTGTGTGCAGCTAGCTGAACTGCTGGTCTGAGTGTTGGGAGAATCAAGAGAAGGTCAGGTCGGGCAACCCGCGAAAAAGGCACCAAGCGAGGAGGCTGCACTGTGCATTTGACTCGACTTGTCAACTACACAGGTGTGCGGAGTGCACAGCAAATTCGAGATGCCTGCATGCCAAAGAAGAGCCACCATGAAGTTCACAAACAGGCAACGACAGTAACCAGCCAGGGCTATCTTGTCGAAACAGGAAGACCCACATTGTTTCTGCCATCAGATTCAGGCAGCAAAACCACGTGACCAAATATAACCAATTTGGCCGCCAGGAAAATCAGGCAGCGACAGGAGCTCGACGGTCCTTCCCCAAAGAGACCTCACGTGACGGCGCATCAGGCACTATTGGCGCCAAGGCGGACTGAGCGAAACCTCCTGTGACGAGAGCGGGGCGTCCGACCACTTCCAGCACGCTGATTGGCCTGTGCAGGCCCGGGACGCGACTGACGTGGATCGGACGGCCCGCCAAGATCTCCATTACGGGGCCCGCTAGCTTCCCGGCCCAATCAGAAGCAGGGTTCCCGCGAACAAGTCACCGCCAAGATCCCCAATAAGTTAAGTCAGCTAACTTTGCAAAACAGAAAATCTTACTTTGTTGTTGACAGCCGCCTGCTTGGCCGTCGCATTTGTTTCGAAACACGATGCGTGTTTTGATGCTCTCAGCACAGCCACACGTGGCCCAGTCCATGTCATCTTTCCCCGTGGAAGTGGGTGGCCATTCATCCGTCTCTTTTTTCCCGTGTAACGTGCCGCGCCTGACTGTTATTATTCTCTCCTTTATTTTGTTATTATTATTCTATCCTTTACCGGTCCTTCTCTTATCATCTATATATTTAATTGTCTTTTTAAAATTCATATGGTCTTGACCTCTAAAAAAAACGAAAAAAAAACATGTCCTCGCTCAGCCAGCGCCGGCCTGTCAGCGCCGTCGCCGACGACGTGATAGAACCAGAGCGTGAGCTTCCGCAATACAGCGACAACGACAGCGAAAAACAGCAACGGCCTCTCGCTATGGGCAGATTTCGCGTTGCGACGGCCGGAGAAAGTGGGCGCAAAGGATTCCATCCGTGGCTTTTCCTGCAAGTATGTTTCCGAAGCACATGCACCCTGTCGATGGTCGTCAACGTCCTCTGGCCTGTCGTCCCTGCCGCCATCGTTATGGCTTTCGCCCGCCCTGACCTTGAGGTCTGGGTGTTTGCACTCAATTATATCGCCATGGTCCCGAGCGCTAATCTGATGGGCTTTGCCGGAGGCGAGCTGTCCCGGAAATTGCCCAAGGTTGCCGGAATTTTGTTAGAGACCAGTCTAACATCGGTCGTCGAGCTGATCCTGTTCATGGTTCTGATCAAGAAAGATGTCGACAATGATCTTATTTCTGTCATTCAAGCCGCCATTCTGGGTTCGATTTTGGCCAATCTGCTGCTGTGCTTGGGCCTGTGCTTTTTCTTTGGCGGTATACGACGAGAAGAGCAGGTTCTGCACGAAGCTGTCAGTGAAGTCGGATCCGGTCTTCTTCTGGTAGCTGGTTTCGCTCTGTTGATTCCGAGCGCTTTCTATTCTGCCTTGTCTGGAACGGCTCAGGGGAATTCAACTTTTACACCCCACGAGCTTACTGAAAACGTCCGGAGAATCAGCCGGGGCACAGCCATCATTCTCTTAGTCGCGTTCTGCATGTACGTGTTGTTTTGTCACCTCATTGAGTGTCAGCACTAACTGAGCTAGGTTCCTATGGTACAATCTCCGTACCCATCACAGTATTTTCGATGAAGTGTTGGAGAACGACGAGAACCAGGACGAAGATGGAGACAGAGAGCGAAGACGGCAGAAGCTGACTTTGGTTGAAAGTATCATTGCAACAGTGGTTGCACTAGCCCTAGTCGCTCTCTCAGCTGTCTTTTTGGTAGAGAAAATCCCTGCCATCAGAGAGCGAGGTGTGCCGGACAACTTTATCGGTCTGATCCTGGTTCCTCTGGTTGAAAAGGCGGCGGAACATTTGACTGCAATTGATGAAGCATGGTTCGTTTTGTCTTTCTCGGTTCGAATATCGTAGCTAACATGTTCAGGGATAATCAAATCAACTTTGCTCTCTTCCACTGCCTCGGTCCCTCGATCCAGACCGCCCTGCTGAATGCCCCTCTGGTCGTCATTGTCGGCTGGGGACTCGGCAAAAATATGGACCTCAACTTTGAGATTTTCATGATTGTTCTCCTGGTCATGTCCATCCTTGTGGTGGGCAATTTCCTGCGTGACGGAAAATCAAACTACATGGAGGGCGGTCTTTGCGTACTTGTCTATCTGATTATCGCCCTCACGACATGGTATTACCCTAACCCGGAAGAGGGCACGACAAACGTGCAGCTTCCTGGGGAATGAGATTTTCTCAAAAAAGTGCTATAGTTTGATTTGTGTTGTTGTCTCGGCATGTGGCGCTTAGCGAACGTTGAAATTACTGGCGCAAACTGTTTCCCCAACATCTGAACTCTACATATTATTTATATATCGACATATCTACATATATGTTATTTAATTTCATCAACATTTCAAAACATACAAAAACGAATCTCGCTTTGGCGGATTCTTCCACGGAATCACATAATCCCCTTTCTCCATCTTCTCCTCTGTAAACCCACACTTTTTCAACACTTTGATCGACCCAGCATTCTCCGTATCCACCCACGCCGTTAATTGGTCGAATTGAGGTTTTAGTTGAAAATAGTGTTTCGTGTACTCGCGCAAGGCCTCAGTTGCGTACCCTTTTCCCCATGCAGAGGGGTGCAGAATGTAGCTTAGCTCAGGAACGGGGTCTGTGTTGTGTGTGCCGATGACGCCAACCATATCCTCCCCATTCTCGGTTTTGCTATTGTTGTTCTCTGGTTTGACAAGAATGGCGTAGACTTCCACGTCTGGATTTGTTTCGACCAGCAAGGCGGACATCCAAGTGCGGGTTTCTTCCAAAGTTTTGCAAACTCCGCGAGAGCTATATCTTCAAATCAGCTTACATGTTCCTTTGTTTCTGTCACGAGAAGAAAGATGAATACCTCCATTGAGTAGCTTCTTTACTCGACCAGATGCGGTAATACCCCTCCAGATGATCGCTGGTGAAACGGGTCAATGTCAATCGAGGAGTTTCCATTGTGCCGATCCTTTTATTTTTTTTTTATCTCTAAAAATATATCAAGGAGAGTAAGAAAAAGTATTTGTGGGAATTGTGCTCGCATTTATATCATGGCTAAAAGCCACAATGAGGCTGAGCGGATCCGCGAATTACCCTTTTGGGTAATATGACTCACAGCGTTGAATTTTGACTTTTTGTTTAAAATTTTTATTTTAGCTTTTACGTTTTTATTTTAACCTGGACTAGAATAATTTTTACTCATTTTGTATCTTTAAAGAGTAAATCCTCTCATCAAGAAGCCATCTAGCCACTCACTCCCCATGTGCTTCTTTCTACATGCAACGAACAATAAGAGTCGGAAGGGCGCCCCCGCCGTTCAAACAAAAATGAACTGATTACGAGAAAACCCCAGATATTTAAAATAAATATTCTTCGCAGCATGTATGTCATGATCCTACCTGCTATTTACTATGTAGTCCGTACTATATCTATACCTCGGCATCCGGGGTTGGCGGATAACTCTAATAACCTTACCCCAGAAATCTGATGGCCTGTCGCATTCAAATATTACAACTCCGACGTTGTAAAACATATTTATTACAAAATTCTTACGAGAATAATGGTAATATGACATCTGCCTTCGACATCATGGGGCTGAGAATCTGGGGCAGGGTGAGAATTATGGGGGCGGCGCGGTGACATTCAGTCTTCCAATATTAAACCAGAGAATAAAAGACTAGAAGAAAAGAGAAAGAAAAAAAAATAATTCAATAATGATCTAGACCAAGTGCAAAGTAAAGCGCATGTAACATTACTCTCAAATTCATAAGAAGGAGGCAAAACTGGAGTCTTTTATCGGGTCGTCGGCTGCAAACAGTAATGCCGCGGCAATTGCGATACGTCATCTATATAGCCCCCGCGGCTGAAGGGATGCGAGTCTTACTGTAGTACACATCTTACTGTACATGTAGGGGGTTTATTCTTACGACTGGCTCAGTCTATAACTAGGGGGGATCATCCTGGTGTATACCGTATAGTGACACTCTGTGTCACCAGTTGTATTTTGTACATTATCTCGGAGTCCGAGAGGGTCGACTGGTTCAACCCGCGATATACCGTTTGTTACGACACTTTCCATCAGTCTCTTTCTCGACAAACGCGCTGGATTTACATTTTTTTAAAATTAAAATATGTCTCGTTAATATGCAACAAACCCGAAAAACTTCAAAATAAAGTGACAGCCATGGCGCGGCTCACCCCGCACGTGCGGATCGTTGAGGTTGGTCCTAGAGACGGACTGCAGAGCATCAAAGACGCCATTTCGACCGAAATAAAAATCCAACTAATCCAAAAACTGTACGCGGCCGGCTTACGAGCCATCGAGCTTACCTCTGTGGTTTCTCCTCATCGGGTCCCGCAACTGGCAGACTGCCAGCAGGTCCTGGCACATCCGGCTATCAAGGGATTGCTCGCGGACGAGCGCGGAGACGTTCGGTTGCCTGTGCTTGTTCCAAACACAAAAGGGCTTGACGTTGCACTATCGCACGGAGTCAAAGAAGTGGCCGTCTTTATCAGCGCAACAGAAGGATTCAGCAAGGCGAATATCAATAGCACAGTCCAACAGGGAATTGAAAGGGCACGCAAAGTAGCCCGGAAAGCCATCGATTCTGGAGTCGCAGTGAGAGGGTATGTCCTACTTTTTTGGTATCGTACCAGTAACTAACGCGCTTCTCATATAGCTATGTATCCTGCATTTTCGTGGACCCATACAGTGGCCTCACCGAGCCATCGCGTGTGTTGCACTGTGTAAAGGAGTTGCTTGATATGGGCTGCTACGAAGTCAGTCTTGGTGACACCACAGGAGCCGGTACTCCGGCCAAGGTGACCAGTCTGATCCGATACCTAGAAAGGGGTGGAATCCCCCTGGACCGGCTTGCCGGCCACTTTCACGATACTCATGGACAGGGCACCGTCAATGTTCTCCAAGCCTATCTCTGCGGAATCCGTGTCTTTGATGCAAGCGCCGGCGGGCTTGGAGGTTGTCCGTTTGCTCCCGGTGCAAAAGGAAATGTGTCCACAGAGGATCTCGTCTTCATGTTCCACAATGCAGGTATCAATACCGGGGTCAACCTAGCCGAGCTAGTTGAAACTGGCAAGTGGATTACAGAGCGACTCAGGCAGCCGGGCAGCAGAAGCAGCCAGTCAATGAGACAGATTCAGTCAAGAGAACAAAAACTGCGGTTGCCGGCGTTTCGATCCATGCTGTATGTGAAGCAGTCGTGGCAGCGTACCAAGTCAGCCAAACACATTCATATTTACCAGACCGGACATGACATCAAGATCGTATTAAATCAACCAAAGAGCGGAAACGCACTCACAAAACCGATGATTTCGGAACTGATAGACTGTTTTAGAACGCACAACTCTAACCCCTGCGTTTCTCGCATCATCCTCACGGGCACCGGAAGATATTTCTGCGCCGGGCTGGATATGCCAAATCCAAAATTTACTGACAGCCAAACACAATTCGACGAGCTCATGCAGCTGTTTGAAACAATAGACCAATCTCCAAAGACCGTGATCGCCTGTCTTAACGGACACGCCCGAGGCGCAGGAGCTGCCCTGGCCTTTGTTTGTAAACGACGGATTATGGTCAAAGGCGCGACCATTGAGCTGGGCGAAACGAGGCCAAGAAGTTTGCCAGGTCTCGTATATCGATATACCGGTTTGGGATGGAATGGCAGCACGTCTGTTTTACCGGCACGGCCTATAAACGGATCAGAGCTGAAGATTTTGGGGCTGGTTGGCGAAATCGCGGATGGACAGGAGGATCTACAGATAAAATTAGAATCATACACAAGCGGACAAGGTGTTGCGGAAATCGTTTCTGTTCCGACAATAAAGAAGTTGAGAAAGGATCGGGGGGTTTAGCTATACAGTCCATTTTAAGCATGTAGAATTGTATTACACATGTACGATTTTTGAAATATGAAACCGATATAGATTTTTAAGTGATGACATGCTTGCTTAATATCTGTAGTGGTGTATGATGTCGAAGTTAGGTGATATCCGCATCGAGCAGACAGATTTGACAGTAACTAACAGCTGACTAGAATATATTTTGGGGTTCTTTTTATTTTCCTCTATATGACGGGCCCTGCTAATGCAAGGATACGCTCCTCATGCTGTATGTTCTGGCGAGTTCTTCATGGGCACCACACGGTGTGATCAAGCACAGCCGACAGGTTTCCTCAATTGCAGGATGATATTGTCCTTTACTGTAGCTTTGCACTCGCTAAATAACAGGTCGATTTTTTTGCAAGGTGCAATAAGACAAAGAGACCATTGCGAAGGAAGCATGGCTGTCGCTCCTTCAACATCAACACCTTCGTGCTAGCAGGACTAGCAATACATTGCGCATACCCTATTATCGCACGCATATCTTCATTTTTGCCACTGCATATGCCATACATTTCTACTGCGACTAAATTCAGAAACTGGGGGCTGCTGCACCAAAGGCTTTCTTCCGGCAGAGTGCTGAGCCAGACCGCCAGACTCCAAGACGCGTCGATCAGTCCCTGGTATGTCCATGTATTCTAAGATGGCGTTGGCAGTGTTACACAATAATAAAATATCACAGGTGTTATCTGGATATAGTGTAATTGGAAGAATAGTGAATTTCACACCAGTTTCTATATACATCAATCATATTAATCCGAGACTCAGATTGCTATCCTTCACGACACCTGGCCAACACCTACAACCAGCCCAAGCATCCATTGAGCTCTCTCTACCTCGTAAAAAACTATTCTCTGCACGGTTTTCGACTACATATGTACGTACGCACGAGTTGCATCCTTGCATGACTAGATAGTGACACATCCAGCAAGGGTCCTCACACCGCCGGACCAACCGAGAGGATCAATTTCGATCTCGATCTTGAGCATAATAACACGGCTTCTATAGATAATAATGCTAATGTTAATATAGGAACACCGAAACAAGAATCCCTCGGCATTTCTGAGGATGATAAAGTAGTACGTACTACTAATTAGTGTCCGGCATGTGTTTCGACGTAAGTAGAAGCTAATAATATGTGCTGCAGCAAATGTCGCAACTCCCTGATTTGCCAGGCCCATAATAGCCATGTGGATACCAAGATAAATAAATTAAAAATACATGGGTTATCGAGCACGTCATTAAACCATATTGCCCAGCGCCCACTCGATCGTCGATACTATTCCGATCTATACCTCAATACTCAATTCTTGACCAATCAAACACCAATAAAAAAATAACATAAAAAAGCAAATAAACCCTCGTAAACGATCATCTTAATTACTAATAGTATTATTAATAATAATTGACAATAGTATAACAATAACATTAACAGATTGACCCCACCTCGACATCATTTCGCAACTACTGCACACTAAACTCCAGCCTAAAAAGCCAACATATGCATGTTTGCGTTGTACAAAGCCACGACAGAATCGTCCAAGACGAAAACGCGAAAAAAAAAGAGCAGAAGGGACAAATTAGTACATGCATGCAGCTCCACTCCCCCGCTCCAAGTTGTTTCCATGTTCATGCTCGTGCAGGGCAGAGTTGCATTGACTATTGGATGTTAATGTATCTCGGGTAGAAAACAGCTAGGACGGATATGTATATCACTCAAGGAAACAACATGCAAGAGTGGAGAAGCTGAGGCCAAGCCAGCCACGCGAATTATTATTAATATTAAATAACGCGGATGATTATTACTATAAGAATGGGACTTTGTTAATATATTGTTTATTGCTTTGCATGTATGGATTAGATTGGCTATTATTGAATCCTATTGCTTTTTATTTTTTTCATTTTTTTTTTCAACATCTTGCTTTATGAGATCAACGATGTAATGATTGAAATACTGTGATGAACTAACGACATTTATTTTTTGGTAAAGGCGATAATATTCTGGTAAATTGAGGCAGCGTCTACGGGATATACTGCCATGAAGTGAAGAAAATGGCTTCAAATAAGGCCATGCAGGGGCCGCCTTTGGCCGGGGTGAAAGGCAAGTAGCAGTCCGACTTAGCAGGAAAATGCGTGCATCTCTGCATGCGTGCGTGTATATCTGTTAGTTAACATATGGTAGTCCTCGAACTGGCTGGCACGGTTATAACACCTTTCACCGGCATGCTCCTGGTTGACCTTGGTTGCGATGTGGTCAGAGTCGACGCGCCAGCTCAGTCGAAACGAACTCCCTGGGTGGATTCATTGTGCCGCCGCAAAAAGTCAGTGGTAATCGACTTCAAGTCGCCTCCGTCACGCCAGGCTTTCTTTGATCTGCTGCAGGCCGCAGATGTTTTGATCGACCCGCATCGACCGGGGGTGTTTGACCGTATGGTCGGCATGAGTGGAGACGAGCTGTGTCGGCGATACCCCAGGCTAATCTATGCCCGCGTGACTGGCTTCGCGCGCGACGATAAGATCTATGGTAATGCGGTCGGCCATGAGAGTAATTATATGGCAGTCTCGGGTGGACTGCCGGCATTGCACCATGTGCACGGCAAGGATGGTATCTTGTCCAAACCAACAACGAATTATTTGGCCAACTTTGGTGGTGCTAGCATGGCAAGTGTGGTTGGTATATTGGCCGCGATGGTCCACCGGACGGTGTCGGGCAAAGGCCAGATTATCGATGCAAGCGTTCAGCAGGGCACGGCCTATATGGCCACGATTCAGCTCCAGAGAAGAAACGGTCAGCCAGAAGGCGAGCCGTCACTCGATATTAATGAATCTCCGTACTCGGACGTCTACCGCACTTTGGACGGAAAGTACATGATGGTCGTCTGCGTAGAGGATGCTTTCTACGAGCGAATGATACGGCTGTTAGGGCTGGACCCTGGAACTATCCCAAGACGTGAAGACCGGAGTAACTGGCCCGTGCTGAAAGAGCTCTTCGCCCAGCGATTTGGCTCCAACACACAAAGGCATTGGAGAGATGTGTTTGACAACACCCAATCTTGTGTCAGCCCCGTCTTGGACGCCGACGATATTGACTCTTCTCAACCATTGGTACAGCTGAGCGAGACGCCATCTCTCTCCGTAATAGGTGAAACCGGAAGGATTCCTCGACTGGAGCCAGGAGAGGGCAGTGAAGAAATTTGTAAGAGCTGGTTGGGACTAAGAAGCACACTAGACCCGGGCGGTCTTGTAATTGATAGCTCGAGTCGCGTCCTGAGCAGGCGGTCTGTCAACCGGGGGTCCAAGTTATGAGAACCAGGCCATGCGGACAAAACAAAGGGGCACGATCCTTGGTGTCATCTCGGAAGAATAGTACATGTGTAAAGACTCGAAAGGGGCGTTGAGCGTTGTATTTCCCAAGAGGCGGTGGGATCTGTATACGTAAGCAGCAGATCAGCCAGGCGGGATCGAAATAAAAATAACAATAGCAACGAATCCGGAGACGTAGTTAAAGCAATAATGGCAGATATAATAATAGCGCTGGCACTTGGTGCGTGCAACGGTCAACGGTCAACGGCCAACGGCAATCACACACATCGATCACAGACTAACGAGGATGCGGAAGTAGGCCGGGTTGGTTGACATTGGCTGGCAACAACGGGGGCACTCCACCGGTCCCAGGCTGCTGGAAAAGCGACCGGATTGACACTGCAATCTTCTTCAGCACGAGTCATGACGAGACAAGCTAAATTGGCGGACTGGCCTGGCTAGTCCACGGCAGGCTTGGTCGCCGAAGACCCTTTTACCGGATGCGTCGACGCCGTCCAGGGCCGCTCGGCCAAACTCCAGAGTCACCACTTGGCGCCGGGACGAAACAACAAACAAGTGATGATTACTGGGCGATGCGCACCTGGACTGTGTAGTAATGTGTACTATGTAGCAAGGGCCCAAGCGCGGGGCTGAAGGATACAGCTTCATGCCTTCATCTCGTGCAACCAGTCAGCTGCGATCGGATCGGTCGATCAGGCCGGCGGAAGCCAGAAAGGCCGCCTCACGCAAGAATAATCCTTATTATTCATCCATTCATTTTCACTTCTCATCCGAGAGGCTCGACTCGACGGAGGGGCCGGCCGAAAGCCAAAGTGGCTCGAGGATGAGGATGGACCAAAGCAGCTGCATGCGTCCGAGGTTGTCCCGGGGCTGTGGTTCTGGAGACCGGGCCGGCGCCAAGGGGCCTGCCAGTGTTGGCCGGGGCTGGTGTCGCTGGAATAATGCGGGAAGTGTAATATGTATGGCCAATAGTGGTGATGGTGATAGTTGCAGTGATGATTATGATGATAATAACAAGGAGAAGAGGGTGCGTAGTCGAAGCGAGGCCAGACCAAAGCTCGCGAACAGTGGAGGAAGGTGCGGCCGGGTACTTCCCGACTGATGAGTCTTTGACTGCTGCTAGCCCAGTCACTAACGCTCTCGCTACGGGCCAGACAGGCAAGAGCCCAACCAGCCCCTCCTCCGTCTTGGTTCTCTCTCTCTCTCTCTCTCTCTCTCTCTCCTCTTCGCGCGTCTTCAATCGCACAGAACTGTCCATCTTGCATCAACAAACGCCCATCGGTGTCCCCTGCGACCCGGGAGATCGGATCGGTTCACTTCGCGCTCTCCCCCCGTCGCATTAGTTACTAGTTACTACATAATAGCCTTATACGGATTACGACTGATCTCTTCCCTCCCATTTACGCCGCACTATTTCTTGTCTGTCCCGACTGATCTTACACCTACGAAGAGCCGCCTGCAGAAGAATGCGCCTGCGGTCTTTCGCCTGAATCTACCGATCGATGCGTGACAAACCCGGCTGGTGTTGGTGGAAATAATCGTGGCAGAGCAAAGCGACTTCTTGCTGCCGGCCCAAAGGCACACGCATCGTCACTCTTACTCGGCCTGCATACTATCTGGTCGGTAATATACTGTGTCGTACTCATACGACATATTGCAGGCATCGCTTGGCTGCATCATCCTGGGTGTGGCCGCCCCCGCACACATAATTTGCCACGGCCCCTCAATCCCCACGCCAAGGACCCACGAACGACATCTAATAAGAAGAAAAAAAGGAGAACTGGAGGAGTAATAAAGACCAAAGGAAGAAAGAAAATAAGAATAAGCAAAAATGAGCGGACCAAGCACGCTCGAGGTTGATGTGAGTCTGGTCCCGTTTTATTAGCTGCCGGATGAAGGCTGACCAATGACCATCTCTAGAGCGGGGAGCTGTACGATGCGTCGTCATTCATGAGCGGCGAGACGGATAGTCGTGAGTGTAGGGTCTGTCTGCGCAGTCAGCTTTGCTAATGACGAATCCGCAGGCTATGGCGCCCCGTCGTTGCAGAGCTTCAGTTACGAAAACGGCCGCCGATATCACGCCTTTCGCCAGGGCTCGTATATGATGCCCAACGACGAGAAGGAACAAGAACGGCTCGATCTGGCCCACCACATCTTCAAATTGGTCTTGCGCGGCCGGCTGGGACGAGCAGCCTTCGCCACGCCGCCGCGCCACGTGCTCGACTTTGGCACCGGCACCGGGTCGTGGGCGATTGACTTTGCCGACGAACATCCCGACTCCCACGTGGTGGGAATCGATCTGTCTCTCATCCAGCCGGGGTGCGCGCCGCCAAACTGCCGTTTCTTCGTCGACGACGTCGAGTCCACATGGACATATGATTCCAAATTCGACTATGTCCACGGACGGGGCATGGCCGGGTCAATTAGGGACTGGGACACCCTGCTGGAACAGGCATATGCGAACCTCAACGAGGGGGGAATCATTGAGCTGCAGGAATATGAAACAGTATATAAGTCAGACGACGACACTTTGGCTAGAACGCCTGCCATTGCCACATGGCAGGAGAAATTGAACGAGTCCGGCGAAAAGTATGTTTTGACACAAATTGGATAAGAATGTGGCTAACAACATTAGAATTGGCCAGCCGTTGAATATGGCTCAAACGATGAAACGGCGGCTGGAAGACGCCGGCTTTGTGGATGTGCACGACGATGCATACAAGGTAGGCATTGCTGGACTTGGTGATTAGTTTATGTTCTAACCATGGCATCAACAGGTCCCCGTTGGGCCATGGCCCAAAGACCGACGACTTAAGGAAATCGGATACATGATGCTTTTTCATTGTTTAGAGGGACTGGATGCCTTTACACTGGCACCATTCAGCCGTGTTCTGGGCTGGACGAAAGAGGAAATGCGCCAGCTGATAGAGAGGGTCAAGGGCGAGTTTGTCATTGCGAGCAATCACTTGTATGTGATTATCCACTTCGTCCACGGCCGGAAGCCGACGGCACAATGACGACCGCAACATGATACCCTTTTTTTGTGATTTTGTCCTTTTTGGCGCTTAGGAAAAGCATGGGGTTGTATTATGCATTTGGGCGGATGAAAATGGGTGGCTGTCTGATATTGATGTAGTACATGTTCCTTTTCTCCTCTTTTTCTTCACCTTTTTTGTGACAAACTTGCTTGTCGACGGATATGTCGATATGCTCGGTGGCTTGGCATCAAGGTCAGCATACGACTCGGGTTTCTGAATATGGGCTCACCGGACAAAACTTTATTGCCAGTGACTCGTGAGCGCAGTCAACGGCTCCAGCCCCGGAAAGTCTCCGAGTATGAGTCAAGCTCACTCAATGTCTCAGTCGTGCGATTGAGGAGGAAAAGGGTGCAAAGATTGCAATTCTCGGTGGTTGCGTTCGGTTGTAGCAAGGTTTCAATAGTCGATTGTGAATATTATTATTTCTCGTCACGAGGATTGTTTTCTGACAGTACATCACCAAAGTAAATCATTGACCGAGCAACAAACCCCTCTGCGGGGTCACGCAGTATGTAATGTCATGATAGTGATAATGTATGCTCTGACACAATGACAATGCAATGCAATGCAACCAAATAAAGGCATGACACGTGTAGATCAAAGAAGAAATGAAAGAAAAAGGAAAGTACTCTACCAGCTGACAATTTGAGATGTTACTCAGCTAGTTAGTCATCATAGTAGTTACTGTTCTTGTTGCTGTTGGGCTGAGCTGAATCCTCGGATGTAGTTAGCATAAACGTTGGAAAACCCCAACCCTAGTCCAATAGCCTTTCACATCAACACACCACCCTCTTTTTAATCAATGCAATGTGCATCAAGGCTTGGAATGTTCAGCTGGGTGTGGTTACACAAGGCTACTCGTTCCTGCAGTGTACACTAAAGTTCTAGCTAAAGCTGGGTTTTTTATGCGAATTATTG
Organism: Talaromyces wortmannii; assembly: GCA_001939245.1. Taxonomy (NCBI): domain Eukaryota; kingdom Fungi; phylum Ascomycota; class Eurotiomycetes; order Eurotiales; family Trichocomaceae; genus Talaromyces; species Talaromyces wortmannii. Next base: position 57,343 of record MJVA01001004.1, on the reverse strand, counting down.
GGACAAGATTTGATTCGATCGATTCGTGATTTTTTTGTCATCTTTTGGCTTTTTTTCTTCTTTGCTTTTTGTATGCTCTATAATTTGTCACGAAATGTGAGCATACGAGCGGGGAATGGAAGAATGAAGCCGTGGGTTATTTGTGTTACGCTTTTGTCGAGCGAGTCAGGTATGTTCAGCTGATGTAGAAGCAACATGAACTCGTCGTAGTACGTAGTGCGTATGTAGCTGTTGGCTCCAACAAAAAGAAAAAATAAAAGAAAATCTTGCTCAAACAAACAGAAAGCGGCGCAGACATGCATACCTTAACGATGCAGTCAATCAGGTAGAACCAAGACCAACAAAATTGGCAAAATCAATCCCCGTCTATAGGAGCACATCTTACATCTTACTCCTCACTAAAAAATCTTAACCAAATAGTTACTAGCCAATGACTCAGGCCTGGCGGGCCTGATTTGGTCAAAGTAATAACAAACACATTATTATATCGCAAACAACTATAATACGCAGGCAGTGCTTATCTGCGGCCGCTCAGTGAAACAAAACACTCCGTAGTAATATAGACTCATAAAAGGAACATCCGATACAACCTGGCCCAAGTCATACGCACAAATAGCACTCCAAATAATAACAATTCAAGAAAAAAAGAGGGGGCTCATCCTTCTGCAAATGACCGAAAAGGGCAACTCCGTTCTGCAGCTGAATCCACATGGATGCGTGAAACGTCTTTTTCCCCCCTTTTTTCTGACTGAAGACTGAATATTGGGAAAAATGAAATTGACAGCAACGTCGGTCCCAGCAGTCTGGTAACTGCCAACGCAAACCTGCAGCTGAGGTACATATGTAGTATGTACATGCTTCCGAGACACCGGTGCTAATTACCAGGGGGGTGTGCAGGACGGGACGGCTTACTGGTTGATTTTGGAATTAATTTTTTTGAGCTAAATAATAACCGTCTTGTTCTTTTCTTTTTTGCCCTTAATATTCCTCGTGATGTCTCCCGATAGGCGAAGTAGTACGAAGTATCACAAGCGGCTAACTCGGAAAAGAGGTGTGAATATCAAGAGAGATATGACGACTGAATAGCCTTTGGTGGGGGCCGGTTAACGGAGCTCTCAGCCTGGTGCACGAGTCTTCTCTTCAGTACACTGAGTCCTGAGTACTGACTCTTTGACTCTTGACTAGTAACTACTACTAACTACGGATAGTAGTGACTCGTGAGGACTGAGCACTGAGCACCTGGTGCTAGTTGCTAGCTTGACTAGATGATGATAAATCAGGAATTTTCGCAAGAGAGCCAATAGGAACAGAAAGCAGTTCGTTTGTGGTGATCGTATAAGGCTGTTGTCTGGTGACAGGCATGGCGAGGCTGGTTAATCAGCCCAGATCAAACCAGACAAGATCGGCATGGTCTGTGAAGACTCTACCGTTTCGCCGTCATTTAAACGAAATGATTCTACGTGTTGATGTTCTTAGTTAAACGCCGTTATATTCTATAATTCAAGTGCTAATGCGCCCTGGACGTCTCCGTAGTACGTATTACCAACTCCTGAGTAGCATCCAGATTTAAACCCATCCACTAAACCCATCCACTTCCCAGACTCCCCGACCTCGCCGGCTCTGTCAATCCCTGGCCTCGCGTGCACGGCTATATTAGCCTATGCTAGGGCCACATGCTAGGGCCCATTCGGCTAGTCCAGACCGGTTTGCAACTTTGCGCAATGAGTAGCCCGGGCCCCGAGTCCGCCTTTTGGCTACTGTTAGCTCAAATGTTAGTTGAACTAGGGGCTAACCGGTGCGGCGTGCACCGCCGTTCCGCCGTCTAGTCGTTTGACTAGTAAATCGCATGAACAGTTGCATCAGCAAAGAAACAAACAAAAAAAAAAGAAAAAAGAAAAAAAAAAAAAAAAAACAATACTGGAGAAAAACCCACAGCGGGACGGNAAAAAAAAAAAAAAAAAAAAAAAAAAAAAAAAAAAAAAAAAAAAAAAAAACAATACTGGAGAAAAACCCACAGCGGGACGGGACGGCTCGCAGCGGGAGGAAAAATGACGCGCCGAAGGTTCGCACATGTACATTGTATGATTGTACTACATATTACTCACTAGTAAGGAAAAAAAAAGTGAAACGTAGAAGCTGGCAGCCGGAGACGCAGGGCCGGGGTATTTTTTCCCTGCGTTTTCCTTGCATTTTCCTGGCAGTGATGATTTACGGCTGTGTAGATCGGAAATATTATTACCAGCTGCTTGGCGTGCTCTCCGGTTTGATTGCGGCCGGAGATGCATCTGTATAAGTAATTAGCAGTAATAACAATAGTAATAGTAATGATAATAAGAATAGTAATACAGGAACGAGCTATAAACACAAAATAATGGGATCCTATAGCAATCCGATAGCTACAAGTCAACATCCTCGGCATATTGATAGTAAAAATCATCAGTCGCCACGTAGCATGCAACAGCGTCTCAGAGCGGAGCGATGAAACCATAATATTGTAATATAATACTCATGTGTGCGCGGGAATCTAGAAGCGCCTGGATACATTCCAAGGCTAGAACTTAGCAGCGTTGCCCAACGCGGAAAGTTTCGGGCTTAAGCGGGTTTGGATCAGAGGAGGAGGGGTTGTCATTTAGCACTACTGTTAGTCAAGAGTTGACCCATGTTCTTCACAGGGCCGTTCCAGCAATAACAGCGAGTCCCGCCAGCCCGGACGCACTTGCAAGGATTATTCGCTCCCTGGCCAATCCTTTGCACACACTGCAAAAACAGTCCCGGTAGACTGGTTTGAAAAGGCTACCACAAACTCTGCAGATTAATATAATATTCATATTTCGTATTTGACTTGACGCGAAACGCTTATTTCATTTCAGCCATGTCGCGTAACATAATCGTCATAATCAGGACCACAATGCTCACACTAACAACAGGCCGGTCCGGAGAAAATTCAGAAGTCCATGCGAATCGTATGACTTGGCTGCGACTCGACCGAATCAGTAAGCAGGTCATGCATGCGTAATCCGTAATATATATGCCTGTATCTATGCATATGTACTCAAGAGGGGCATTAAAACCAGGAAGTAGTCCTCCGTAGAACAGTTAGCCTTGGTAAATCACTTACTAACATTGCTCCCCCCCCCCCTCTGTGCCGCAATAGAGGAGAAGAACACGCACGAAGTACGGATAGTGAGAGACCAAAAGAAAAAAAAAAGTGGGCAGACTGCCGAGTCAGGCCTTCCAGGTCGGAAGCGTGTGGTCTGAGGGGTTCCTTGGTTTTTCCGTGGATTGGCAGCCAAACGATCACACACTAAGGGGCGACTGGGTTGATTAAACGGTGGAGCCAGCATGATAGAGGGCAGCGCCATGCGACCAAAAGCTTGGACGTCGTCATGACTAGTAGTCTAGCAAAGGCCGTTCATTTCTATTCCGGGGCTGAGGTTGAGTGTTCGGATTTAGAGGAAGAGGGAGTGAGGGGCAGATGATAGTCCCGAGTCTCTGGGTTGTGCTACGTACATCGACCCATACTCCGTAGTGGATTGTCAAATTATAAATAGCCCCTGTAAATACCCACTCTCTGGGATATTATTCATTAATTTATTCATTGAAATTTATATAAACCTCTCCATCTCTTTCCGTGTTTTGCTCTACTCATTATTACTCCACACAATTACCGGTCAACTATCTTGCTCAATTGCTCACCCACACACGCACAAGATCTTGATATACACCTTGTATACTTCTTGATATCATCCCGCTTCCCATTATATTAAATCATATCCGTCAAGCATGTCCTCAGCAGACCTCGACAAGCTCCTCGGCCTCATTGGCGCCACCAAGCCATTGCCGGAAGACCCGGTCAAACGGGCAGACATTGAAACCGTGCTCAAGGATGGCTATGTCGTGCTCGACGGCCTTCTGGACGAGGAAGACGCAAAGGCCCTGGGCGAGGAGGTCGACCGCATGACCGGCGACGACCCCAAGTTTGGGCGCAAGACGTTTGAGGGCTGGGCAACTATCCGTATTTACTCTTTGCTCAACAAGTGCGTCCTCTTTTTGGTGTGTCCTGGAGCAAGAAACTAACAAAAGCAGAACTCGCAAGTTTGACAAGTGCTGCCTGTTCGACCGCGTTCTCTCGCTGAACGACTACTTTATGCTGGAGGGCTACGGGCTCTCGGCCACATCGAGTATCCAGATCAACCCGGGCGAAAAGGCGCAGTTGATCCATTACGGTATGAATTGGCCTACCCAAAAATAGATATTCCATGCTAATATGTTCATAGATGATGGATACACATATCTGCCTCGTCCGCGTCCGCCCATGAGCACTGCTATTATGATTGGTGTGTTACTTACTCCACGGCTGCATGCCCAATGCTTGCCCTAAGTATATCCATTATGATATTAACGTCAGTCTCAACAGCCATCGACGAATTCACCGCCGACAACGGCGCGACTCGCATGGTGCCCGGAAGCCACAACTGGGACTCGAAGCGCGTGCCCAAGCCCGAAGACGCTGTGCCTGTGGTTGGCAAGCCCGGAACTGTGGTGTATGTATGTCCCGAAAGATATAGAAATATAGCTGACCAGAGGGATAGATTCTTCCTCGGAACAACATGGCACGGCGGCGGCCCCAACACGACCGACAAGCCTCGCCGCGCAGCTACTGTGCAATACTGCCAGCCATACGTATGTCCTTATACATATATACACAAAAGACAAGCTGACTTTTATACAGATCCGCCCTGTTGAAAACCAATTCCTCGCCGTGGACCCCCGCCGGCTCCCAGAAATCCCGGACAGGATTGTCAAGATGATGGGCTACGGAATCCTGAAGCCATTCATCGGATACGGTTCGTTCCTTGCCCCTTTTTTCACTCATATTTGCAAAAAAACACAACTAACAGCATACCATAGTCGACGGCCTCGACCCCCTCAAAGGCGCACGCCGCATGGTCGACTGGCTGCAGCGTCCACTAGACGCCCAACCCCCTGCTTTTGCCACCATGACTTGAGATTTTTGTTATCGTCTTTTTGATTCATCGTTCGTGCGCGCAAGACTGATGTCCTAGTGATACCTCTTTAGCCCTTTTTATATTTATATTTATATATAGCGTGATTGACGAGTCACTCTGGTTTTGATAGCAATGAGTTTGTTGGTTTATCAGTTGATGTATTTAGTGATTTATTTTTCTTATGTATTGGTGTTCAATGATGTTCATGTTCAATGTCAATGTTACTACTCATGCGTACATGTACAATCCAATGTTGCCTATGTTTTGTCTTGAAAGTTAGGTCAGTTATCAATTACAATAGATAGCATTGGGCTAACCGGATGATCTGTTTCAATGCTGTTTAAAACAAGCCAAGCTATAATCACCAGAGAAACCCCCATCCTAATCGTACAAATCCTCACATTCAAAGTATTGAGTAATATCTCACCATAAATGTGGAAATGAAGAAAAAATAACATAAAATAAATCTGACCAAAACGCCGTTGTATCCCTAACCCTGCCAGGCCATGTTCCAAATCAACACCTTGAGCCCTCATGAAACGCTACCAATGGAAATTTAAGTGGGAGTCCATGCCCACTTGATATGTAGTCCATCAGATGATGCATATGATGGTCTAAGTAGGAAAGAAAGACGAAAAGAAGAAAAGCCGAATAGTCTTATAACAAATATCTTGCTGAAGACTAAGCCCCAACCCCAGACGAACGTTTAGATCGACGACCCGAAAAATTGCTGTTGCTTTCCGTCTCCTTCTTCTTACGACTTGTACCGCCGCTTCGGCCTCCCTTGGGTCGATACCCAGTGTCTTCCTCGCGCTTGCGTTTGCCCTTGGAGCTGGTGGGCTCGGGAGTATCTATGGCAATACCATCTTCATCGTACATGTCTTCCTCCTTGGCGGGATTGCGCACGCTCGAGGCTCGCTTGGAGGTCCGCAGATTGCTTGGCCGTGGACCACCGCCTCCCTTTTCAGACGAGTTGTCGTTATCCTGCAGAAAAATCTGCGGCGTGTTGCGCCGAAGCCAGTTGTACACTGAGCTCGGGTTCGCTAGATTTGCATCGCGCATCCGCTCGGTAAAAGTCAACTTGTCGGGCAATTGACTCAGTTGCGCGGTCGCGCTTTGATCGCCCAGTTCGGCATCGGTTCGCAGGAGGTACTCGGTTTCATGCTCGGGAGTCAAGTATCCTAGCTTGTGCCGTAATGAGGCCTCTTCTGGCTCATCTTGATCAAAGTCTGAAGGATCGTTGTGCGGAATCTGGCGTAATGTGGTGTACTTGAGTGCTGGTTGATACGTGCTGTTTCGCTTTATACCTTCTTCCAAACGACGGTACGAGTCGGCGGTGATCACTCCAGCTTCCAGCTCGGCCCTTGCTTCTCTCAGAGCGGATTTAGCAGCCGCGGCACTGTACGTCGACGGGGCAATGTCTTCGGATTCTGGCGACAACGGGGCATCCTCTTCAGGAGCAGCGAGATCGTAGCGGAGGCCGGGCTTGATGTGTAGGCTGTCGTTGAATTCCATGAGCACGTCTAAAAGTTGACTATTCATGCTTGTCAGTGTGTTTCTAGATGATTAAACTTAGATCAAAAAGCGTACTCGTTTGTTTCTTGGATCTTCTTGGACAGATCTTCAACCCGCAGTCGCTCACGCACCAGGCCCTCGCTCTCGCGCATCTTCAATTCAAACTGTACCTTGAGCTTGACAAATTTCTTTCTATACAATTGTCAGAATCATCAGGAAGCAAATTTCGTGGGCAGCCTTACTTGAACGAACGATAGGGCTGTTTTGGGGCAAGAGCTGAAGCATCGGGCGCATCGGCGGCCGTGGACACGGCATCCTCTGGGTCTGAAGGCATTTTCTTTTCTTTTCAGGGCGTCGACGGTTGGGATCGATGATGGATTTGTGGGCGGGTTTCAATGGAAGGTCCACGTTGCTGCTGGCAAACGAAGCGTGACAAAGGGAAGCAAACCGGCAGGCGCGCTCCGCCTTGAACGAACGAGCGAAGGTGAACGCGGCCGGGATGCGCCTGTGCGGATCCCGCCTCCCGTAAAAAGTTGAACTACAATTTCTCACCGCTGAAAAGTTGCCTCGACTTGCCATTTCGCCAAAAACCCTTGTTGTTATATATACAAAGGGAAAAATGTCTGGCTCTGACGACGACACCATAACGAGGAAGCGGAAACTGAACGATGGCCCCGAATTAGAAATCGACGTCTCCGCGCCTGAGCCGCCGTCCAAGAAAGCTCTGCGCAAAGCCAAAAAGAAGGGAATCGACCCTGAAAAGGCCGCGGAAAAGAATGAAACAGAGAAACCGTCGAATAAACGATCGCCCTACGGTGTGTGGATTGGAAACATGCCCTTCAGCACTACGAAAGAGGACATCCGCAAGTTTTTCACAAGCAACTGCACTTTTTCAGACTCTACGATTACACGGATCCATCTGCCCCAAGGCCCGTCGAAGTTTGGAGCGGCCCAGAACAAGGGCTTTGCCTATGTCGATTTTGCGAACCAGAAGGCCATGGACGAAGCAATTGGACTGAGCGAGCTGCTCATCTTGGGCCGGCGAGTGTTGATCAAAGGCTCTCAAAATTTCCAAGGTCGACCGGACCAGCACCAGCAAGCGGGGGCATCCAAAGCGTCAGCCGCTTCAGCGCACCCTCCCTCCAAGCGCATATTCGTTGGAAATCTCGGGTTCGATGCGACCAAGGAGGCGCTCGAGGAGCACTTTGCGCCGTGCGGGACTCTGGTCAATATCCATTTGGCTACGTTTGAGGACTCTGGAAAATGCAAAGGGTATGGATGGGTGGAGTTTGAGACGGTGGAAGCTGCCCAGCATGCCGTCGACGGCTTTGTCAAGGTCGCAGACGATGAGGACGAGGAAGAGGATGACGACGAGTCTGCGTCTGACTCGGACGAAGCCAAGCCCGCAAAGAAGACGAAGCAGACGAAACCAAAAACCAAGAAGATCTGGGTCAATCGGCTCCTTGGCCGCCAATTGAGAATGGAATTCGCAGAGGATGCAGCAACCCGGTACAAGAAGCGGTTTGGAAAAGAAGGCAAAGGCCGATCTGAGGATCAGAACGAGGAAGGCAGACCCCAGCGTCCAAGAAAGGCGGACAGCACGCCCTCGCGGTATTCCAAAGATACAGTGCACAGGCTTACTGGAGCGATTGTCGAGGCCAAGGGCCAAAAAGTTACTTTTGATTAGAATTACGTTGTTTTCCCCTTGTTTTCACGCCAGTGATTCTCTTGCAACCGCGTCGTAGTATAAGCTCTGTCCTGGAATTGGTAACAAAGAGTAGACAATAATATCTATACTCGGGGCGATTAACGTCGCACTGTAATAATATGGTTGAAGAGTAAGATCCGCGCTAAGCCCGATCGGGGCGATTGACATTGCCCGACCCGTCTTCAGATGTCATGGCTCGCTGCATTTTCGCGGACCTCAACTCACCTCATCCTGGCCCGCCCGCCAACTTTTATCTGTTTCCGTTTCCTCGCTTCTCTGCATCCTCATTTCTTTTCGACCCTTGCTGTTGCTCCACGACTTCCTGCTGCCCTGTCTAACCTGGAGCCCCGAGCTTCCTTGCGACCTGCCAGCGCCCCAACACAGGTGCTTCCCCGCTGAGCGACAGCCAGCTTGCTCGCCGACTCCCCCAACAGCGGTATTTCGATCCATCGTTTCCTGTCGAAATCTCTGCTTGGATAAGAGCTCGTGGCGGTAAAAACCACGATCCCCAAGTCCTCGTCCGGCGACTAGGCCGCTGCGGTGCTCGCCGCACCCTAACTTCACGCTTGTCAACCAAATGGCTCCTGCTCGACGTCACAGAATTGGAGCCAGCCGGCGAAGAAGGGAAGACGATGGCGAAGAAGAAGACGGGTCTGTGGTTGGAGTCGCTGAGGATGACTCAATGAGTGATGGCTCGCTGTTGAGCCACCAAGAAGATGATGATGACGACGACGCCGACGAAGAGGGAAGCGACTTGAGCGATGGTGAACCTGCTGCCTCGCCACGCACCGACAAAACCAATGGGAACATTGCTGCCCGGAAAAGACGAGGTCGTGCGGGGGAAGGCAAACTCGCCGTCCCGGTCAAGCCACAGCTGACAGCGACTGTGTCGGATACAGAGGCGATGATGAACGGTTTGGGCATCGCTGATCGGGCTGGAGAAGTTACGGAAATACAGTTTGAGGATCTTGGAAGGGAGGAAAGGAATGGCTTAGGTCGGGCGCCATCTGCGCCGCCTGCAGAGACTAGGAGGGACAATATTGCTGAACGGAAACGACGGGACCATGACGAATACATCAAAGCTCGAAACGAGGACCCTGCCTTTGTCCCAACCCGTGGAGGCTTTTTCCTTCACGACAAACGATCTACAGGACCGGAGTCTAATGGAAACCGAGCGGCTAACAACAAAACGAAGTCACGACCATATGGATTGATTGTCGATGGCAATGTTGGAAGGTGAGATTTATTCTTAGTTTGACCAAATCACAATGCTAATCCCCAGTGCAGACGCCCAAAACCCGACGCTACTGATAGCCAATGGACTCACGACCTACACGAGTCCGTTGCTCGCAATGACGGTCGTAATTCGACGACAGTTCCTCCGTCCCATCCCAATGCCCCGTTGACAAATGGGTCAGTGTCGGTATCGATTGCCCCTCGTTCCTCTCCTCCAAACCGCTCGTTTTCCACGACTGTTTTGATCGGAAATGTGCCGGTCAAGGTCTCTCTCCCGGGCACAACGCCCATCCTCTTCCAGGCTGTACCGAAACGACAGCACACTCGTCTGCCACAACACCGACCTCCTCTGAGACGGGACAAGCCTGTGCGAATCTCGCTCCCGGGATCTCAACCCAGATACATTCTCCCGGCGCCTGAACGCTCGTTCATCTTTATCCCACGGGCACTACGACCCAACCAGCAGTCCTACAGGGGACGTGGGCGTGGTGGGGGATACTACAATGGCCGACGACCTAGCTTATACGGGGGCTCTGCGCATTCGCCAAGCTTGTCTATGAGCCGTCGGTCCTCTCTCCGTGAAAGTATGCATTCTCCCGCGGGCTCTGTACTCTCTAGACAAACGTTCTCGGGCGAGAGTAAACCAGTTGTTCGTCTTCCGCCAATGGTGCGACCTCCAGGACCACCTGGACATCCGGGTATGCCTGGGGTGGTGGCTCCTGGGCCTATGGTGTCTGGTCCTCCTGTTCTACCACAGGGGTTCAACACTGCATACCGAGAAAGTCGAGGAGGGCCAATTATCATGCACCAGCCCCGGCCACAGAAAACCGTATCGGTTGCTGATATCGAAACGCCTGCCAACCTGCACTTCAATCCACCGCAGCCACAACAGGAACAACCGTTTCACCAACAGGTGCCAGTTGCGGTTGCAGGCCCAGGGTACATGGGTGAAGGAGGACATTATCCTCACGGCCGTCACCCGTCACATGCGAGTCAGACATCTGGGACACCACTTTCCCAAATTCCGGAGCGTGCCATTCACGCACAACCTTTTCAGCCCTATTTCCCCTCGCAGCAGGGCTACTACGGCGCTGGATATCATCCCGGTACGATGTACTATCCCATGCCGCAGGCGGATTACCCGCAATACAACGCTCCAACCGGTCCTGGAGGAGGTGGTGGTGCTTTTGTCGGACCGCCTGGTCAGCCTTATGTTGTGCCAGCACCTCCTCCACCTCCTCCTATACCACAAACTCAAGCCACTGGAGGAGACCAAGGTCCGCAAGCAGGCACCGTCGCGCACGAAGCCAATGGGACTGTTTATTTCTACGATGCGGCCGAACTTTATTCCAACCCGTCTTACCCCCCCGGGGGAGTGGTTGGGATGGGAGGGATGATGACGCCGCCTGGAACGACGTATTACTACCCGCAGCAATCCGGAGGCTACTATCCGGCGTGACCATGAAGAAAGAGTTTACATTTGCTGTCCCCATTGCTTTTCGTCTTGTTTTGATTAGTCCCGCTGCTATTAATAGCATTCTACGTATCTGCCTTGATGCTATTTTCCATATCTGCCATTGGCTAACGCATTTTGAATTCTCAGCCTGCATCCCACGATGCACGTTGTCTTCCCTCAGCATGTTTTGGAGAGTCTTCTTTTCTGTTAGATTCATGTCTTGACACCATGCATTCCAGCGATCATCCTTTATTCTTAATTCTTGGTTTGCTTTCTCTTCGGCCAGTTTATTCTTTATTCCATTATCCTCTTTACTTTTCATTTCTTTTTTCCGCCTTTGCCGGTCTTCCTTCTTGATTGTTCTTTGTTACTTCCCCTTTGATTCCGTTCTTCGATATCTTGTTATATCGATACCATGTGGAGCAACACGGCGCCCAGCGTTTTTCAGCGGTTCTGTCCTGTCCGGCTTTAGTGTTTCCATAGCATAGGCTTGTCCTAGATGGTAGTCTGTATGGGCTACTGTCGGAAGCGCCGGCCCCGGCGGACAGGGATCAAATCTAAAAGTGTTTCAGCCATTGCGTGTCATCGGAGTAGGCTGCAGCTTAAATCCACGAGTCATGTGACACTGCAGCAATCGTATGATATGATAACAAAGTAACGACGTAGTTTTCTCCTCAGCACGTGAGAGTGCGGCCGCCCACGTCATCGACGAGCAGCAAGTCTAGACCTGTCACACCGAGGGCATTGCGCAAGAGCCAATCGCCGGCTGTCTAGCGGGGGCAGCCCTGTCCGCTAAACTATTCAAGGCTAGCGACATTACATCACGGCCAGGGATCCCCGGTATTGTTCTCGAGACACCGCAGCCTCTTTCTCTGTCTCTGTCTCTTTTCCGGTCTTTTTTTTCTTGTTTGTTTGCCCAGAATCAAACAATCCGCAGATAAAAGCACTCGGATCTGCTACGTCCAGTGCAAACACTGCAAAAACAGCGCTGCCGGGTCCCGAGCCAGATGGGGAAGTAGGGCTCCACCCCACTCGCGCATCGATCGGCACGCGATGATTGGCGGTCCCCGCGCCTCGGGCGAGGCTCCCTGGCGCACAGGCCGCAACTGGGTTTTGGCGCGGTAGTAGTCCTCCGTAGCACCACCGTTCATAGTTCATACTATTGTATGGCACCTGCACCGGGCTCCCCCCTCATTAACTCTGCGTCGCCCTCCGCCGGCGCCCTTTTCACTGCTGCCTGCCTCCCAGCTCCAGCTCTCTCCTCACTTCACACTCACTCACCTCCTCATCAATATTCTGCCTACCTCCATCACTGCTCATCACTACTTACTCTTAGCGCTGTCTGCAGTGCACTTGCCTCGATTTACGATACGATCCATCGATAACTAGATAGCTTTGGCTAGCTAGCTTATCTTCGGGGGCTTTTTTTGTTCGTATTACTATCAACTTGTTAGTGACGAGCCCGGCAGAAGTCACGTCTTACGTCTTCCGTCATCCTCCGCCATGGCGACTCCCACGCCCCCAGCTCCGCCCGTTGGCCCTGACACGCTGGTCACCATCAAGATCCTGCAGAACGAATCGCTCAACCGCCGCGTCAAGATCCCGCTGCGCGATCTGGGCGCCCGTGTGTTTCCCCAAAAGGTATGTATTGTCATGTTCACTATTGCGTGGCCTTGTTCCCTCACCGCCTTCTTATCTCGGACCGCCCGTTCCGGCAGCTAATGACGGGCTATCTCCGGCAGCAGCCTAGCCTGACTCTCATTCTCACTCACTCTCTCTCTCTCTCTCGACTACATACTGATATCACATCGTGCTCTAGATTCGTCAGATACTTGCCATCCCCCCGCACTATACCCTAGCTCTCGAGCGCTACTCGGACAGTGCAGCCTGCTACGTCCAGCTCGACAGTGAGAACGCCGGCGTTTACAAACAGCTCTACCGTGCCGCCAAGGCGAAGCTCAAGCTCCGTATCAAGGTGACTTCGTCCCCAACGACAACCACTGCCGAAGAAGCATCTCTCTCAGCTCCTGCACCTTTTGAAGCTGCTACCCCCGAACTTCCCAAGGAACCGGCTCAGCGTTACAGCTATCTGGATACTGTTCTCAGCTCTCCGCTGTCCGACACCATGCCTCAAGACGTCGAAGCTCCTCACTCGATGCAAGCAGTCTCACCTGCACGAGCGCACATTTATTCGCCCTCATTGCATCCGGCCATCCCGCAACAGTCTGCTTGTGCCCTCCGGTTCTCCAAGGATGACACCGCAAATGGCTCGTTCTGTATCGATTGCAACCACTGTGGAAAGGTCATCTCTACCAACCACTACCACTGCAGCATTTGCGACGATGGGGATTACGACTTGTGCCTTGCCTGCGTTGATGCGGGTGTGACCTGCCCTGGTGACGAGCACTGGCTTCTTAAGCGTCTGGTTCAGAATGGCGTTGTGAACAATAGCACCACCGAGACCATTGCTCCAAAACGTGCTCCACAGGAAGAGCTCCTCAACAACCTACCGCAACCAGTCAGCCCTGAGAAGCCCACATTAGTCAAGGAAGTGCCCAATGATCCAGCCCCTGTTTTTGGCGACGTACGCACCTGTGACGATTGCTGTTATAGTATGTTGAAAGTCCCTTGTTTTGGATAAATTCTAACAATAGCAGATTTCCTTGAAGCCAAGATGGTGACGTGCAACACCTGCGAAGATTTTGACTTGTGCTTTGCTTGCCTGTTGAAAAACACCCACAACCACGGCCACAGCTTTTCAGCCATTGAGGGCGGCGAGGTCCAGGCGAAGAACCTGCCCGTCGGCCCAGTCCGTCATCGAGCACTGTGCGATGGATGTGATAAGGTAATTACCATTTTTGTCTCAAAAGAAATCTCAAAGCTAACTGTCACAGCGTATTGTCGGAGACCGCCACAAGTGCCTTGCATGCCCCGACTTTGATTATTGCTCGACATGCATCAAGACATCACATCAGACTCACCCCGGCCACGGGTTTGTTCCTGTCTACGCACCTCTTCCCGCGGCTGTTCAATCTCATGAATTCCACCACAACATCTATTGCGATGGGCCGCTATGCCGCAACAAGTCTACGGCGACTTGCATTATTGGTGTTCGCTACAAGTGTGCCATCTGCCACGATACCGACTTTTGCCAGGCCTGCGAGGCTTTGCCCACCAACTCACATAACCGCACTCACCCATTGATCAAGTTCCAGACTGGTGTGCGCAATGTGAGTGTGAGCACGCTTGGAGATGATGGATTTGGTGGTCGCCAAGTTGTCATGGGCGATCGTAATGCTCCGGTGGTGCCACCGGTAGTCAACCAAACCTCGGCTACACAGACGAATGATGAGCCAAGCAGCGAGAAGTCAGAAGTCAAGCAAGAAGTCCAGTCAGAGATTCAGCCAGAAGTCCAACCAGAGGTCGTCCAGCCAGAGATTCAACCAGAAGTCCAACCAGAAGTCAAGGAAGAAAAGGAGGATCTACAACCCGACGAGCCTGATGCTTACTTTCTCCGGGACACAGTACCCGATGGCATGTCCGTCCCCCCTTCTCACGTTTTCGAGCAGACATGGACGCTCTACAACCCTGGACCGCTGTCGTGGCCTGCTGGAACTAGTGTTGGCTTCGTTGGTGGAGACGCCATGTTCAACATTGACTCGGAGCACCCTTCCAGCACTGAAGGCCTTAGATCGGCCATGTCCAGCAACGAATTGACTCACCCAGTCGGCCCGTCCGAGCGGGCCAACTTTACTGTGACTCTCAAGAGCCCCAAGCGATCCGGCACAGCCATTTCGTACTGGCGTTTGAAGTGGCAAGACGGCACTCCATTTGGCCACAAGCTGTGGTGTGATATCAAGGTCACTGAGCCGCAGGTCACTGAACCACAAGTCGAGCAAGCCGAGGCTGAGCCTGAGACTGGTCTCTCCGAGAGCAACATGATTTTCCCCAAGCTCGAAAAGGAGTCTCCAGTGTCTAGCACCCACGAGGCAATCTCTGCTGCTCCCCCGGCCCCTCCACTGTCCAGCTCGGATGAGCGGGATATTCTAGAGGATGTTGAGAGCCTGACTCTGGAAGATGTGGACACTGAGGAAGACCACGGGTTCCTCACCGACGACGAGTACGATATTTTGGATGCCAGTGACCAGGAGTACCTGAACGGAAAGCGCGCCTAGGGTCTGCTATGTCAAGATATAATGAGAGAAGGTTTTACTTGTGCTAGCTCAGTTTGCGTTGTTTGTATGGATGATATTTAGCAATCAATCTTTAATTTATTCAACTCTTTCACATATTTAATGTGTATTGAACGTACATGTAGTCCATCTATGTGGAAAGTCTACTGTTTCTATTAAAAAAAGTTAGTTCCATCTCGTTTCAAATCTCCCCATTCTTTGACCCTTTTACTCAAGACCCGACAAAGAAACATTCGAAGATAGATAATACCCCCCTTCAAACCCTCCAACACACATACACATATACCCATATCGCCATACAACCTGGAAAAAAAAAATAATAATATCAAAAATGAAACCTTCCCTCCGCAGAATCCCCACCGAATACCTCGGCCCCGTCCACCAAGCCATCCAAGAAATCCCGGGGTCCTCACCCATAATCATACTGACCACAAGCACCGATAAAACCGAGCTTACGAATCGCGTTGCTGGGAAGAATATTGTCAAGATTTTTGTTCACCGTAAGCCTTTTCCCCCACCCCAAACTTTATCATCCTTATTGTGAAGCGTATGTATGCTAAGTTTTGGGATAGCAACATGCACCCGCCTCTTCCAAACCACACACTACACTCACTCCTCACAATACTCGCACTGGCTCATCCCAGTGCCTCTAACCGAGCAAAATCTGCACATCCCGTATATATACATTGAACAAGTGCGCTACGACGAGTACGGAATAGAGACACGCGTGTTGCATCGCGGATATTTTCGGCCTGAAGAAAAACCGTTTGGGTATGGTGGGGAGTATGTTTTTGAGAAGTGCGGGCTTTGGGCGGGTAGCAACAACAAAGCAGGAGGAGGAGGAGAAAGAGGGAAAGGGGTGGATTTGAGGGTTAGGTTTTCGCTGGTAGAGGAAGGGGATGTGTGGGCTGGGTTGGTGGGGATGAGTGTGAAGAGGTTTTATGCCGGGGGGGGTTTGATGTTGTGATGTAACTGGTTGTATCGGTTAAATGTATGCTGGATTTGTTTATTATCTGTTGGTTAGTAGGTAAATAGATAGGAGGTATGAAGAATAATACAGCGCCTTCCAGAGATAGCTTCACATATGAAGTTCTATATTGAGATAATCTATACTCTAGAAGCTATAGTAAGGAAATAATTCCTAAGTGGTAAAAAGACTGAATAGATACATTATGTACCTATGAGTGTAGAGCTAGCAGCATTACACAGTAGGATATTTGATATCGTGATATATTAACAACAGCAGCACTTCAATGTTGTCCGTGATGTATCAATAGAATCAATGTCACAATGCACATACAGCTGAAACGGTACATCGCGTTTAGCAAAAAAAAAAAAAAAAAATTACACTGCTCAATGATTATTTGTACATAACTTGCAGTGAGAGTTAATCTAGATAGATGAATACAAGAGTATACAAGAAATACATGTAAAACTGGGTAATACCGTTAGATGGCACCGGTCAACTGTTGTAGCCGGACATGAATGATGGTCAAATAGGTGGTTTGTGAGAATTATAGTGTATTCCTTGATCATGCCAGGAGATTTAAATGCCATGTCGTTGGAAAGTTGATGCGAGTTTATCAGCTTCTTATAATCTTGAGTTCTCCGTGTAGGTGAGGCTGTTCTGGAAGCCATGATAAGAGATGGTTCCCAAGGAGTGAAAGGACTGCATACATACGTACCCAGGCTATTCAAGAACCTCTCCATAGCGGCTTCATAGGAGAGGGCCGGTCTTTCTACCTCTCGTTTCGGCGGTGTTTGTGTCAATCAGGGGAGATGAACTCATTCGAGTCCGCCCAGTTTGGTTCAAACATAGATAACGAATCTTGCACCTGATCTCCTCTGGGTATAATATATGCTCTTCAGAGGGCAGACAGGTAATTACGTTCCATTTGAGTGGGCGTTTGCTCGCAGAGCTCATCCATCCATTCGCTGAGAGTACTAGTGCATACTATGGTATCCGAGTGAGTAGGCCCTGATACTTTCCTGTGCAACTCGCAACACTCTTCCATTAGAGCCAAGGCATCTTGAACTTTGCCTTGGTCCTTCCAGGTGCAGGCGAGGTTCGACATGGTATGTATAGTTTCGGGATGCTCAGCCCCTAGCACTGTCTTTGTTGTCTCCATCATTTGTATAAGAAGCCTCTCAGCTTCATTCCACCGTCCCTGCTCATAGTAGGTTACTGCCAGATTTGAAATGTAGGTTAGAATTTCGGGATGCTCGGCCTCTAGCACTGTCTTGCTTGTCTCTAGCACTTGTATAAAAAGCTTCTCAGCTTCATCCAACCTATCCTGGTTCCAGTAGGTTAGTGCCAAGTTCGAGATGCTCTTTAGAGTGTCAGGATCCTCAGCCCCTAATTTTTTCTTTCTCATATCTACCGCTTGCACTTCTAGCTTCTCAGCTTCCTCTAATCTTCCTTGGTCTCGGTAAGTCGCTGCCAGGTTTGACATGGTGGTTAGAGTATCGGTATCATCAGCCCCTAATTTTGCTTTGCTTGTTTTCAGCACTTGCATAAAAAGCCTCTCAGCTTCATCCCATCGTTCCCGAAACCGGTACATTATTGCCAGATTATGCATGGCCCTTAAAGTATCACGATGTTCAGGCCCATTTTTCTCCTGATTGATCTTCATCAGCTCGCTGTATAGAGCCTCTGCTTCATGATATCTTCCATCACTACCAAGGCAGTCTGCAATGCGCTCGATCAAGTCAAGATACTGGTCCTGGTATGTTATAAATTCACTTTCACGTATAAGCACCAAGCAATGGGGTAGGTATTCCCGCCAAAATCTTCGGTTGGTGTGGTGATTGTCTGGAAACATGTCCTGCATTTGGTCAGCGGCTCTTTGGATCGAGTCGCTGAATAACGCATTCTTCCGAAGCCAGTTTCGAGTCGCAATATGTACTAGCCGGTGCATACCTATCCCCGTGTCTTGGCCGTTGGTAAACGAGTATGCATTTAAAACCCCCAGCGCGTCGATTTTCTGCTTCCTAGAACCTAGTTGAGGAAGGAGGGATTGAGGAATATTCCGTGGATTGATACAAGCCATGAAAGATAAATAGTCCGCTGCTAATTGGTTTTGATCCTGAATCTGTTTAAACGATACTAACCAGGTCGTCATCACGGGGTTCTGGATATCCTTGTAGCGTCCTGGGTCCCGAAAATCTTCGCTTAGGAGCTCCACAGCATCCTGTTCCTGCTCTTGGAGAAGTGTCAGGTAGGTCGACAAATCAATGCTATTTTCAATAATATATGCTGATGCCTGTGTAATTGCCAAAGGAAGAAAGGCTAGTTGTTCAAGGAGAGTGGTGGTGGCAGTGGTATCGCTGAGTAAATCCTTGTTGGCCAATGTCTTCTCCAGGATTTTCACTGCGGTGTCTTGATCCACGTCCGGAATTGGAACAATATTCAGTGGTGCCAGCTTCATGCCCAGTTTTCGGTTTCGCGTTGTGAACAAAATACGGCCTTGTTCACACTCGGGGAGAAAGTCCTCAAGAGCCGGGGCTTCCAGCCACATCTCTGCATCATCTGCATTATCAAAAATCAAAAGCCATTTTCCTGCACGCTCAGAGCTGAGGTATGTTTTAATTTATTCTTTAATCTCTATCAGATTCCTACCGTACAGCCCGAGTATCTGTGCGATGTATAGGAACATCTACTCGATTATTACACAGCTTGTATAGGGAATCTAAAAGATTGAGTACTCCTTATCTTGGTATTGTATACGATACGTGAGCTCAAGAGCAACTTGGGTCTTCCCAACTCCTCCTAATCTGGTAATTGCGATCCTTTTGGGCCTATCTTGCATTGTAAGTAATTCTTTTAGTTTGATAATTTCATCCTTGCGATCGACAAACGTTGGATTTCTTGTAAGCGAAACCATCTAGTGCCGCTTTTCTTTACTATTCGTCATATCCGGACGGCTAATGGGAAGAATCAATAACAGTAATTTTGTATAAGCAGCCACTATCAAAGCTGCATATCCTTGTCACTGTTTCTGCTTATGAGAGTTGTAATAGTCGCATATCCCTTAGATTATAAGTGTTGAAAGATTATCTATAATGTCTACTGCTTCTATCTTAAAGCAGAGTATCCTATGTTACTAAGATAGATGGTCTTTTATTTTGGAATCTTTTATTACCTGATCTCCGGATGCAATTAGGCCATAATGGATATTAAATCTTTTAGTGCTGCGTGGCTGCTATTTAATTAATTGTTCTTTATTATACTTTTTACAGATATCCTCACTGATGGGATGATGATAAGAGGAATGGAATAAAAAGTCTATATGCTGTTCTAAAGGCGAGAACCTTATCTATATATTAGGTTTTTGTTAATCTAGAGCTTCTCACACGATTTTAGAAAGAGAATCCTCGTCTTTAGTTATTTGTTTTGTCTCTAGTTGATCTATATATGTCAAAAGAGTCTGTGGTGGTTTATTTAAGGTGCCTATTGGTTCAAACTAGCCGCCTTGAACTGTCTTGCTATAATCATACTAAATCACTTTACTATGTTTTGCAGTTGGTTTGCTGACCACTATATTGTCTAATTAAATGTTATAATTTTTGCTTGGGACTCCGTCTCTAATTCCTACTATTAGTCTATATTGAAGTCGAGGAAAGGTTAGACGTATGTGAGAGACCACGGCTGCGGCAGACACGGTACTGTATACGCCCACTGGGAGGCAGGCAATGACAATGTAGTGGCCGTTTAGCTCGCCAAGTTCGTAGGCATTCGGATCGGTCGAGGGTTGAGGTAGCGCATTATGGGTGTTGTCCAGCATAACCCGGGCCGCTGCCGCTTCTAGTGGTAAGGCACATATCCACGCTATTGTGTAGTCGCTGTGCGTCAAAGGCGTCATTGTATGCCATAACAGGGAGTAAAATTGTCAATTTCTTACGATGGGCGGGAGAATGCAAAGCACTGTTCGATCAGGCTGGGAAGGAGGGGTAGCTGTAAGGCTGACTTGACGCTAGCTGTTCGTTCCGTTCTGAGATAGCCTTGGGCATTTTAACACATCGCTATTCTACTTAACTATTCCCTGATGGCTTTCTGGTGATTTCCCCGGATTCAAATCCTCTCTCCAACGTCTTTCGAGGGATCGCCTCATATTCACCGGTCGAGATGGCTCTAAATATCTCTCCTGGAAACGGAGCCCGATTCAAGATATGATAAAATATACTACTAACATTGAAAGATATGTCAAATAAAGTGTGATATTAACTCAATATAACACTTGAAAGCGAAAGTAGTGCTGGAAAATACTTGAAGTTGCAAACTGTTCACGGCCTTGATGTTATAGTGGACCGGAGAGAATTTACAAATACTTCATGTTCAATGCGGCAAATACTATATCAAAAATACATTGACCAAACCAGATAAATCAATCAATCAAATTATTATGCGTACATGTCTCGGAATCCAAGTACAAAAGCCACATTTCCCTGACTTGGAGGATCGGAGTTTTCTTCTAATGTCTCCCTCGGCCTTTTTCTTTGCCATTATCATTTTTTTATTTTTTCTTTCTTTTTTTGCGATGAGTTAAATAGAGCATATTATTTCTGAAACTTATCCCTCGACTAGATCACGCACAAGGGTAAGGAGAGGTTTCATTTCTGAATGTGTGACATCAATGTTTTGCTCGTTGTGAGTATTTAATTTCTTTCTGGAGTTCATATCTCCTCATAGCATCATAGCCACGGGGAGTTCTCACCGTTGAATACGTGGTATCGCTGTTTCGGGGACTGGAAGTATTACTATTAGTCGATTCCCCAAATAATCTTGCTGTCGACGATGGTGGGGAAATTGGACTCGGGCTTGAAAAGCAAGGTGTATCCGTCTCATCTGGACTTGAAAGTTGCTGTCTTTGCTTTATCCTTTGGAGTAGCTTGACTCCTGAATTATCGAGTACGGCAATGACTGGGTTGACCAGCAGGAAATCAGGTTTGCTTTCGGTTGCGGTTCCTGCTTGAGATACTCCAGGAAATAAACAGCAAAAGAAGTCACCATCAAACCCTTTCCACCGGTCTAGATCCTTCCATCTTGCAATGTCTCTGAGAGTGAAATCATAAAACCTGTCCTCCGCGACGGCTCGTTCTGGTAACTTGGGCACTGTGAAGTAATATCCATCCGACGAACAAGCCATGAATTGCTTGAGCTCAGTAGCTGGGCCAAGTACTCTTTCTTGAAACGTTTTAAAATACTTGTTACAAGTTTCTGAGTCGAGATGGAATGGATGTCGTATGAGTTTATCGAAAAAACTGCAGAAAACCTTCCAGTCGCCCCCTGGCAGTCGGGACTCTTTATCTTTTTGAAAGGACTTTGTCGCCACTAAACTCTTCATTGCTTGGGAACGCCACTTTCGGGCTTGGAGATTGGACTCTTTATATATTCAGTTAGTTTCCATATTTTTTGGGAACGTTTCAGAGAAGCATCCAAACCTTTTCCTGCGTCGCCATCGTTTGCAATTGCTTGTACTATGTAGTCCAATCCCGCAGTTACGGTGTCATCTAGGCCAACCGGATATTCAGAGGCAAATATGTATTCGTTCAAGCGACACCAGATAAGGCGAGAAAGAAGCAGTAGCATGCTGTGTTCCTGCTTGTACAGCCACAATTTGCTCCTGTCTTCTGGGTCCCATCCGCCCGTAGCATCTTCTCGAAGCCCCAGATGCTGGAGTACTCTATCTCGCTTCTCGTTATATAAAATGTCCGCAAAAAACTTTTGAAAGTCTTCCGTGTTTTCCTCGAGATATTGTTCGACGTCTTCAACCCAGAGTTCGATGGCGCGGTAGAGTTTCCCGAAGTGTGATTTAACTTGCGCATTAGTTATCACCTCTTCTTTGGTCCCATGCAACTCGTTTATCGTTTCGAATGCATTTCTGACTGTCTTCTCAAGACCCTCAATACGTCTGTTGAGCATTTGGATTTCATTGACAGCCGATGATGGCCAGCTGTCGGACATGCGCTTGGCCGCCATCGTGCGAACCGCACCTCGAGTAGGCTAACTTGTGGGGAGAATAGACCTGATCGTGTATTATTATCGAAATTTAAGAATGCACAGAGGGGTTCAAGAGGGTTGATGAAGGTCGGACATCAAATAGCCAAACCAACCACAAAGAGATGTTAGTTGACACAACCGCGGTGAAAGGACAAACCGACGGGCAGATTTTCTTTTTTTAAACAAAGCCACGGCCCATTTGGGGAGGAGAACCAAACTGAGCCTGCTAAATTTATCTTCCAATATATCCTATTCGCTAGGATGTCCTCCCGGAGCCTTGTTGCGGTGAACCCCGTATTCCAAGTGGGTTGTTGGTTAAAATGATGGGTCTGCCCCTTGTCAATAGATAGGAGGGGTTTTCATTACTATAAATGCCTGTATTTCTTTGAGGTTTTGATACGTTCGGTCCTAATATCGATCACAGAAAAGCACAGACAAATACCCCCAAGTAAAATTCAGATTGATTGTAAACATGAGATGTCTTCCGTTCCAGATGTCAGCCTTATTTTAAACGTGACCCAAGATTTGGTCTCATACATCTTTCTAAAGAAGCCAATAGCTAGAGCCTTGAA
Source organism: Talaromyces wortmannii (assembly GCA_001939245.1). NCBI lineage: Eukaryota > Fungi > Ascomycota > Eurotiomycetes > Eurotiales > Trichocomaceae > Talaromyces > Talaromyces wortmannii. Next base: position 34,654 of record MJVA01001004.1, on the reverse strand, counting down.
AAATCGAAAACCAAAAAAACCCATTCACCAAGCAACTTTCATATCACCTGTCTCACGCATCAGGCATCGCATTAAATGCACCATCATCGTCATCGGTATGTCCAACTGATGTGACACGCATTCCGTTGTGGTTGCCAATCGTAGTCAAATTGCCTACATCAGGCACAAGCATAATATCTGAGCGAGTTGTCTGTTGCTCCCTCGGGGTTTCTGGATGCAAAACAACCCTGCCTTTCCCTTGGGGATGAACATCTCTCCGAGTTTCACGCCTAGGCTGAATTGTGTTGAAACTGCTGTCTGTTTCTGAAAAAGAAAGTCTGGAAGAAATTGGCTCGTCGGTAGGGCGTCTATGAGGGTAAAGACGTCGACAACGGCAGATGCCGATGCCAGCGAGAATACACAAGACGACACAAAGGATGAGGATGATGGCAATAGTGGCATTTTCTTTAACCATGGTCGTATTTTCAATGGACCGCGGCTGGAGAATAAAAGGATAATAAAGAGTAGAATGTCTAGATGTCTTAATGTTCTAGTATACAGCTTGAATGAGCTCGGCTTCTGTGTATATATACACAGCGAACAATAAATAAACCGATCTGAAAAAGAAAAAAAGAAAATATCAACAAGATAGCTGAGAAATTAAATTGTAACACAACACATACAAACAGAAATCCGCCCCCAAATTGCAAAGAGTAGAAAATCGAGGTAAAGGCCGAAAAAGGAAATCCAGGAACCAGCCAATCGCAGCACCGGAATGCACGGCCGCCCCATATCTCCGTTTGCTTGTTTCAACCTCACTTTTCGTTTTCTCCGAGAATATTAACTGCAGTACATTAATAATTGATGACGATGGCATCGCCTCGGCAGCAAAACGCCGGCATGTCGCGGTCGCCACCGTCGTTTCTCGAGCTGTCGCCGCAGCAGGGCTGGGGAGTGATGTCGACCCGCGGGCAGAGCCTGCCGGGCCTCATCAGGCGGTATTCGCTGTCCGACAGCTCTGCGACAAGAGAAACGGAGGATCTGGAGCAGGCTGCTGGTGCTCAGGCTGACCAGACCTCGGAATCTTCAATAGAACGGCCGCATCGGCGAGGATCCATTTTGATCGGAGATACAACGTCCCCTTTTCGATGGTATGCATTAGGTTCATCTGGAAATCTTGTCAAGGTACTGACTTGTATATCGACAGGTCGGAATATCATACGCCGCCAGTGCAGTTGAAAAACCTTCGAAAGCCAGTGTAAGTGGTCCATTTCTCTTAAGTATACTTGGGCTAAGCATAATCTAGCCGCGAGTACTATGAGCGGATGAACTATTTGGTGTCGCGATACAGCTATGTAGACCGTCTGCTCGACTCATCGATTGCCCGTGATCTGCTTGAAGACTATGAACGACACTGGGCCAAGAACCAGGGCCAGTTGCAAACCATTACAGAAGAGCAGTCTGCTCCCTTGCGGACGGAAGGAAACCAGGCGGGCCACACTGAGAGAACTCCGCTGTTGGTTTCGGCAGACAACGAAGAAGAAACACCAGGGTTTGATCACGATGTATCGGAATCGCGTAGAATCGTGTTGACTGCTATATACATCAATCTGACAGCAAACTGCATCTTGCTGGCTGCCAAGATTGCGGTTACCGTCATGACGAGCTCCGTCTCCGTGCTTGCCAGCTTGGTTGACGCTGCGCTGGACTTTTTGAGCACGGCTATCATCTGGAGTACCACCCGTCTGACCACTCGCCGCGATCGATTCCGATATCCGGTCGGTCGACAACGGCTGGAGCCCGTTGGCGTGTTGATATTTTCGGTTGTCATGATTACCTCGTTCTTTCAGGTCGCTTCAATGTCGGTGCAGCGGCTGACAGGAGATGACCACTCTTTGATTGAGCTGACTATTCCAGCTATCATTATCATGGTGTCTACGGTGGCTATCAAGGCGCTTTGCTGGCTATGGTGCCGCCGAGTCAACGACTCAAATGTGCAGGCATTAGCGCAGGATGCCATGACTGACATAGTGTTTAACATTTTCAGTATCATCTTTCCACTTGGTTCGTATTTCTCCAACTGGCTTCTGAGACATGAAGAGAACTATCACTAACACAAGTCTTCTGCAGTTGGCACGTTTGCAAACGTATGGTTTCTCGATCCCGCCGGCGGTCTGTTCCTCTCCTTCTACGTCATTTTCAACTGGGTGAGCACAGCCAAGGAGCACATTGCCCATCTCACAGGCGCGGCTGCCAGCCCCGATGATCGCAGCGTGTTTTTGTATTTGGTCATGCGCTTTGCGGCGTGCATTCGCTGGGTCCAGAACCTTGAAGCTTACCATTCGGGCGACCGGCTGAATGTCGAGGTTGATGTTGTGCTGGACGAAACGACGACGTTGCATGATAGTCACGACGTTGGCGAGAGTCTACAGTACATGCTGGAAAATGTGACCAATGTAGACCGCGCTTTTGTGCATTTGGACTATGCCGAGTATAACTTGCCGAGTCATGTTGATCATACGAGAGGTTGATTGTAGATATGATATATAGAATTTTGAATTGGTTTTATAGCTTAGTTGTATATAATTGCAGTCAACTATATTCAGTCGTTTGGTACAGTAGTAACGAACCATAAAGAAAAAGTGCTTGTTCACACGACTCGTCTATATTCAAATTCACAAACTGCACAATTTATCCACGTTCCCCTCGTCGTCAGGATAATAATTGTGCAAGCCTGGCACAATGACTAGCTTATCCCACAATTCCTTTCCTGAAATTTTCTCCTCTCACAGCAACACACCCACCCCTTCTCTACGACAACTGTCTTTACCCCATCTCTCCCACTCTTCACTTCATCCAGAATTCTCGCCATAACCAAAATAAAAATGGACAGCCACCAACTACTCCCTGCAAACATCGAATACAACGCTTTAAAACACGGCCAATTTATTGGCATCGAGTTCGGGTGTTTCGTGTTCCAAACTACTCTCGGCCGATGGTACTGTTGGTTCCATCCACGAAAAATGTACCAGGGCCCTCGTTGGACCTTCTGTCCCAATCCAGGTTTTCGTATGGACACACCTGTGCCTGGCATTAGCACGAGCTCTTGGCATGCGTGGTTCGAACGCCAGAGAGAAACGTCGCAGGGCAAGCCTCTACACCGATTCCATCACGAAGAAAATGGGTTCGACATCGAGAACGAGTGGTCGGAGGCGAATTCGGTTGTTATCACGAAAATGTTTCGTGTAGAACGCCCAACGTACACAGAGCTCTGCTATTTGCAGCAGAAGCTTGAGCAATTTGCCAGAATGTATCCAGAGCGCGTCGTTCAGGAGGAGACGCACGAAGACGTTTGTGGGCCAGAGGGGTTGAAAATCGAAGTACAGTCTGTCAAAGTTTGAGACTCAGCGATAGGAAGCAGGAGAAAGTTGAATAGTTGGACACACAACATACAGTTTGAGATGATAGACGTGACTTTTTGGAATGAGTTGGAATTTGGTCCTGTTTGATAAAGTCCGATTTTGGTCTCCTGTATCATGGACACATGTCTTTCATCATTTTCTTTCGAATACGACTGGATACTAAGTCTGGTGATATGAAAAATTTTTCATGCAAAGTGAGAAATAATTGATAACAGTCCATGCTTAAAATAACAACCCTTTTATTTGATACCAACATCAAAATCTAATTGCAACATTAACAGTAATGAAATCGACCTGCGAGTAGTAGATATCTATATACACAAAATCCTTACTACACCTCCTACTTGTCAGCTCTAGCACCAAAGCACGGGTGATCGCTGCAAGCTTGTGCACTCGGTCGCTTGTCCGCATCCCAAGCCAACATCTTCCCGATGAGATCCCTCACATCAGTGGTGCTGGGTTCTTCCATGTAAACCATGTACAGCATGGCAAGATTAAAATAGTTGCATCGGTCCCTCCAGGCGAGCATGGCTGCTTCCGAGGCTACTAGTTCTGTCGGCAGCATTTGCATTTTCCACGGGTTGGCTTGATAGCCCATCATCCAGGGCAGATCGTAGGAGATGAACATGCGGTAAGCGACAATCCCCAAAGACCAGATATCGACTTTTTCGTCGTATGGCTCTGACTCCATTTCTGGGGCTACGTAGTCTATCGTGCCGACTGGGCCTTTCTGGAAGTCAATGTTTTTGGTACCTCGATGTATGACGCCAAAGTCAAGAATCACAGCCTTGCCTTTTGGGTGGTAAACCACGCCCAGATTCTCCAGCTTGATGTCTCGATGAACGAGGTCATTGGAGTGCAGCCATTCGAGACCCTGAATTACATTATGTAGTAACGAAAGCCTCTCTTCTATCGGAATAATGACCGAGCTCTTGACCAAGTCGTAAAAGCTCTTGTTGCAAAGAGGAGTGAAGATAAGATGGACTTGTTCTGCACTTTCCCCGTCCCATTCCTCTTGATCTCGGTCGTATTTCTCTTCTATAAATTTTAAGATGAATGGGCATGGCTTATGTTTCAACAAATTCCTGATATGGACACCGGTTTGTATCTCCTTCGCGATGAACTTGGCTGTCCGCCGGTCCACACGTACCATTGTCTTGACGGCTGCGCATTGCGGAGGAGGCGATTTTGATGCTGCTCTAACAATACATGAAACTCCATTAGACGACACATTGCGATGTATCACCCAACCCTTGACTTTGGGAAAGCTTATCGTTGGCGTGGCAGACGTCCAAGTGATGGGCGGCTCAATTTTAAGCCGATCCGAAAAGAATGCTATTTTATCGCATTGGAAATGGTTTTCAGAAGGGGTTGAATCTCCGAATTCGTACTTGAACGAGTACGCACAACGCCCGAATTGAAGCTTGTGGGAGTTTTCGTTGAGTAGGTGTGTGCTAGACGAGGCATCTTCACTGTCCAGAGTCACGCTCTTTGTGTTTGACTCGCAGCGGCCCCGAATCGTCAATATGCCGCTTATCCTGTCAAAAAACAGCTCGGCTTCGTGGTGCTCGTCGGTCGATCCATATTTATCCCAGAGCAAAAGATCCGACTGTGTCTCTCCTCGCGCGTACACATGTCCGTCTATTTCATACACGCCGCCGATGCGCCATTTGTTTCGTCGGATAGGAGGGTCTGGCCGGATATATAGGATGAATTCTCCCGTCCAGACTCGCCGCGTCAGTTCGGGGTTTTTTGCAGGTGACCAATATTCCCACCGCTGGGAATGCCCTGGTGCGTCTCCCAGCCGTGACTGATAGTCGTCTATCCTGATGAAATTCTCGTAGTGGTTAAGAAACCCGCGGCGCATGGAGTTGACAATCTCGTCAAAGTGGTCTATGGCATCGTCGTTGCTAGGGCGGATTCTGGCGAAGATGGTGTCTGGCCCTGCCCTAGCAGGGATACTGTTGATGGTGGATAACATTCTGAACGATGGTTACTTTGAATTTTCAAAATATATGGCCATGGAGCCCAGCAGAAGACAATTGTCCATCCACTTGATAACTGGACTGAAGACATACTGCCAGCTGTGCAAACACAGGGAAACAGCCGCTGGATTGATGCATTAGCTGGTGTATTTTTTTTAAAAAAATTTTTCTGCCATAACAAAGCACGTATGTTTTTTGTAGCTGTTTGCATCGGGTCTTCAAAGGTGCTGGATTCAAGCCGAGAGGATCAACTAGCGGGATCTAGTATTCGGTTTCCTAATTAGGAAATAATGAGCATTGTCTGTTTGTTTCACTGCCGATCAAGTCTCTTTGAGTTTATGCCAACTTCTTGATATTATTATTAGACGGGGGCCACCCCAAAGCTGTTTGTTTTGGTGGCTTATTTCAGGTTTCACAGGTTGTGTTCATTATTATTATTATTATCATTCCTAGGTAGTGTCCACTGCCAGCTCTAACTCGAGATAGCATGTCGACTTGACCGAAACTTGGCGGAGATCCTTGGCAAGAGCCATATATTTTGTTTTTTTGTTTGTCATAGCCAAATCTACCGTGCCAGAGCGTCGACGACATCCTGCGTAGCAAAAACATCGGCAAATTCCCCCTCCAAGCTCGCCACCGAAACAGCATGGATCGTCTCTGCGTCAATCCCGCCTTTCGTAAACGTCGCCGTCGCATCTGCCACCAGCACAACACGACCATAGTCGATATTTGTGTTTTCTGGATGCGAGCCGTCCGCATTCACTACCACAGGCTTCCCCTCTGGAAAGATGTCGACAACACCCAGGTTCTTCGCCATGCGGGTCGTCGTCGACACGCAGTGGTCAGTGGTCAGCCCCGCGAAAAAGACCTGACGAATGCCGTGCTCACGGAGGTACGCCTCCAGATTTGTTCCGATAAAGGACGAATTGACACACTTCCACATCACCGGCTCGGAGCCATCGGCGGCGGGCACCGCAAAGTCAAACGGCTGCAGGGCATTTGCGTCTGGGTGCAGAGCGCTGCCGGTCTCGATTGAGGAATGGAAAACGTGGATGATGTGGATGAGCTTGGGGGAGAGGCGCTGGCGAGCGGACCGGAACGCGGTCAGCAAGGCGCCCACGTTGGTCTCGAAGGAGGCGTTGGAACGTGATGGGCCCCAGTGCGTTGGATGGTGGAAGCCGACTTGGTTGTCGATGAGCACCAGCGCTGTGGGCTGCGCAAAGGACAAAGGCTGCATTGTGTTGATATTTTCTTTCTTTGTTCGTGCTTGTTTTGTCATCTTGCTTTGTTCTGCAGGAATGCAGGTATTTATATCCACCTTTATTATACTAATTGTATGAGATATGTCGTATATTATGCTCATTTGTCAGCGCTGCTATTTCTAAGCTGCGCCCTTCTTTGGTCTTGCTGGCAAACCCCACAATTTCCTAATCTGGACATCGTGACTCACTCCTCACCACAGTCGAAGAGTAGTTTACTTGAGTATTTTGGTTCACTTTGCATGATTCATACCGAACTATGACGTATTGCAATACCTAGTCAGTGTCTTGTCAGTTTCTTGGTACGACTGCTACACGTGATGAATCAACCTCTACAATGTTACTCACGAAATCTCGACTGAGTCAATCCAAATGACTGTTTGTCAGGCTGGTCTTCTTCTACTTTTAGATATCATGTCATTATCTAGAAATAGCACCATCTCTTATTTACCATCAAGTAACGAGAGCGCAGACAGGCAAAGAGAAGCAGAGTGAGTATACGTGCCATCCTACACATACAAACAAATGTTGAAGCTAATGGGTTCCGTCTTGGACAGGAGTTGATCTTTACCTGTCCATTCACTGTCGACCTCTAGACGCGCTTCGTCAAGTTGGCAGTCAAGTCAGCTTCTCTGTCCCTAGAGATTCATCACCATGTGCGAGACTCATATAGTCAAATCTCGCCTCGCAAAATGTCCGCCGGAATGCGCAAAGTCTGAAAGGATACTTGTGCCCATCAACTGCCAAAAATTCCTAGAGTCTGGACAATTCTGCGCCGGCGCAGAGCCTATTTCTCACTTGGGAATGAAGACACTTCGCATCCGGTGTCCAGCACACAGGGCCAAAGAGTATAGAGCGCGGGCGCATCTATGACCTAGAGGACTGCTGCACTTTAGACCTGTCTGTGTCTGAGATTCTAAACAGAATCTGGACCAAGTTTACCTCTTTTACTTTTTATCCTGTTTGTTATTTCGACTTTCAGGAATCAAGTCCATGCAATTAGCACTTAGTATAATGCCAAGTCCGAGGTACATGGACAGCAGTGACTGGGCCATTTTGTCACTCTGCCCGAAATTTAGAGTCTAATCAAATTTATTTCTATAAAATTTCGGATTTGATTTCTTAGTAGATAATTGAAAAGTACATAACTTGAATGGCGAATTGTTGTGCTGACGGACTAGCGCAGACCGGGATACTTTTTCTCCGTAGAAATCTAAAGGCTTTCTGTCAATGTTCTTCGATGTTCTCCGCCGACAGCAATCGAACCCAACTCACCACAGTTCAGTATCGACATGAACTAGCACATCTCAATGAATCCTACAATCTGTGGCCGATGCGCCGCTGCCGGTCTCCGGCCCTCGCAGCGCCAGTTTTCAACAAAAAGCTGGATCTTGGACTCTGAGATCCGACGTCAAACACATTCCGCGTTTCAAGCACGACACGAATTCTACCAGAAACACAACCAGATACCTCGTCGATATGCGTCATCCTCGTCCTCATCCTCTACCAAGTCGTTAAAATCAAAAGCAAAACCGAAGCCGTCAAGCATACTCGCCGATGTGAACCCGCCAGCGAGCACGCGGCCTCTACCCCTCGAGCGTCCGCCCAAACTTCCCAACAACAGTTCAATTTGGCAAAGGATCCCCTGGCTGGTATCCACGGGCCGAGCGTTCTTCCAATTCTACAAGGCCGGCATGAAGAACGTATACGAGAACTACAAGACCGCCCGGGGGTTGCGGGTCGCGTTCGGAGTGCCTCCATCCCTGCTATCTTCAAAAATGCCACCCGCCAGAGGAGTTTCCAGCGCCGCATTCATCGCGCAGATGGACAGCCTCAACCACAGCCGCGCAGACTTCCAATTGGTGCGACGGTCTGCGCACGATACCCGTCGCATGCTCCCCTTTGGCTTGGTGCTGCTAATATGCGGAGAATTCACGCCGCTCGTCGTGGCCATGATCGGTAACGCCGTCACGCCGGTGACATGTCGCCTCCCCAACCAAAACAGGAAAACGCGACAGAAGCAGCTCGAGCTGAAACGCCAGGCCCTGCGAGACACGCAGGCAGACTTGGGATCTGCCACGCCCATCCGCACCGGCTCAGACGAGGAAATGGAATGGCTAGCCAAGAACTTTGGCACTCGCGATTTTGCGACAGGTTCGTCTGACCAGTTGGCTCTTCGTGGCTGTGCCGTGTTTGGCCTGGTTAAGTCTCTCAATCGGCCGCTGTCGCTGGTGTCATCGATCTACCGCCCGCGGCTCATCCAGTGGGCGGAATACCTGGAAGTTGATGACAAGCTGTTGCTTAGAGGCGGCGGCGTAAAAGCGTTGATCGCCGAAGAAGTGTGTATTGCAGTGGAAGAGCGCGGTGGTCTCGTAGTGGACGATTTGGATCTTGATCCAGCCGAGAGAGATGCTCGGAACCGGGAATGGCTTACGAGGTGGTTCGCGGCGAGGAAGGGTATACTTGGGTCAGCGTGATCCTGCATGTATTTCTACTAGTGTAAGATATTATAAATAGACATTCACAAGAGCAGGGTTGGATTAGGTGAAGTAGATGGTTCTATATACATGCTCTAAAGGTGGATATGGTGTAGTGTACAGTTCATAGAGAAGAGAAATTATACAGTTAATGACGTCCTAATCCGCTCAAACTCGTCAAAATTGGCATGAAGCCCCTGGCCAAGAATGCCTCCGTCCCATTGTTTGACGGCCTGCTGTAGACCATCGCCCACACTAGACAGAGCCATCTGCAGCTCCGTGGTTCGGACGCACTGCAATCCGACATCGTTCAGGCAATTGGTAGGATCCTGAATACACAGGTGGTTTGTAACACGAAAATTTGACCTTTTGCTTGCATTGGCTTTGAAGTGTGCTAATGCTCGTTGTCCGACAAGTACTCGATCAAGAGACTGTGTCTCGGACTTGTCGAGGACGCTTGCAAAATCAAAGAATTCGGCCGGCTCGGCTGCCACGCCAGTGGTTCGAGGGTTGAGCTTTGAGCCGTATGTATCCAGTATGGCGAGAAGCTGTTCTCCGAGACCCTTTTGCTGGAATTGAGCATTTTGTTGCTTTAGAAAGGCAGCAATAAGTAAAACGAGGCCGTAGGGGCCGACAGAGGCTGCTTCCCACCCAAAGATATTCCTGCTTTCCAGTATGGCTCGCAGAACCATGTACAATGGCTGGAGAGACGGGATACCTGCGAGGCTGGTCTTGATGTAGTTGTCTGAACTAGGCAGTCTATTCCCACAAAATATATTTATTGGCAAACCCGAGGCCTTGTGGATCATGACAAGCGTTGGGCTTTTTGCCGGAACAATGCGAAACTCGTCATATTCCGGGATTTGACGTACCGCAGCCTCGACTCTTTGAAGTGTACCGGCGAATGTTCTACTGGCCTCTGGGCTCATTGAATTCAATGTTGGCTGTCCAGGCGCTGGAGTATTCTTGTCTCCCACGCGCACCATGAGATCAATGCCGGAGGAGCTAAAAGCTGTGTGGGTGAATCGAGAGCCCACGAGCTGAGGGGGAAGTGACAGTACTTCAAAGACGTGTTTCGATATTTGGTGCACGATGCGAGCGATAGTCACGTTTTCCGAAGACGAGGGCCGGAGGTATTCCGCAAGAGCTGTAATCTCGGCGTCGAGACGCGACATGCCATTTTCAGTTTTATTTTCATCCTTGCGCCGGGGCTGAACTAGGTCGAGCCACGGGTGCTGCGCGGCACGCTCTCCTCTCTGCACACTGAACGACACGCGACGGGCTGGTTTCGGGGTCCGTTGTTTTTCAGGTTTCGGGTCCTTCGTTTTGGGTGCTGTCGACTCGGTCAGAGGTGGTTTCTGAATCTCCTCACGGCGCAGTGGTCGATAGACGCCGAGGGTTGGCGAATTATAGGCGTCGACGGGGCGGACAATACTGTCACGGTTGGCGGTACGGTGAGCCTCCAGCGTTTGCTTCAGACTGGTTTTGACAATGTGCTTGTGCGAAATGGCTGGTTTCGCTCGATAAAACCACCATGCGCGACCACCCCCGGCGGCCATTCTGAGATCATCCAGGGCGCGGCATATGTAGCGAGAGGGAGGCTTTCGATTGCGTCGCCTGGGTGGACCGGGACCTGGACCTGGACCTGTACCACTGGACGCACTCCGGACACACTGCAGAAGGTTGATGATAATGATCGTAAGTCCTTCACTTTACGATTTCAACTTTCAAGAAAGATCGACCACAACTGGCTTAGCGCGTCGGCAGTGGAAAAACAGCTTAGCCTATTAAGCGCTAAACCGAAAGAAGATGATTTTCCATCATCGCCGCCGACCAATCACAGCACGATCGATACGAATCGTATCCTGAACACAAATGGAGCCATGATGAGTTCTTCAAAGATTCTTCTTGCAGCGTCACATTTTTTATGTCTCGGCACTAGCTCATGCGCAGACGAGCGGTCTACAGCATTAATACCCGCCTCACCGTCTTGTGGCATAACGCCACCGCCGATCAGTCACACAGAGCATCAGACGTCAGAAAGTCGTCAGGAAACCAGGTGCATCGAGTCAATGGCCACCCGGGCATATCTTCCTGTGCAGGTAGATGTATTTAACAATATATAAATCAGGTGGATGCCTGTCGATCAGCTTTCTCGAGGCTGGGGTGAACTGCAGAGTTTGCAGCACAACTGTAAAGCCGCCGAGAAATCCCTGTAGAAATACTAAAACAATTGTTGGAATGCTGGCGATGCTCCATGGCCAGGGTCTAGAATGCGCCAGCTACTAATAAATAATAATAAATAGCAATAATAATTGATAGTTGTGGACCGTTTAGCTCTAGCATCCGCCGCAGTCACTAGTCGACCACCAGTACGGAGCAACTAGTTACTTAGCACTGGGAAACCCCAAGCGACTAGTTCACGATATAACACTCTCGCAGCGAGCGCACGACCAGACCCTTCCGAGTGTTTGGTTGCCTTGCGAGTTGGGGGACATCGATCCATCCATGGCGGGAGGCAGACACTGACTGATAAGCCAGCTCCGTCACTCGCCCCTCGGCCCTTGCCTGCTCACTCTCGCAGTCACAGGTACCCCTCCTCTCCGCTGTCTCTCTCTCTCCCTCCCTCTTTCTTCCCACCTCACGTCCAGCAGTCGCGGACTTTCCCAGACCTCGCTGCCAATTCTTCTGCCCAACAGACCATGTGCTGACCGGCTGTGCCTCTGCTCGTGCGATCCAGTCTTTTCGTCGCGTTCGCGCCCTCCGGACGGCCACCAGCGACCGTGGAGTCGGTACCATGGCCTTTGAACAAGGCACACCGGACAGAGTGCCCGCAGACCAGCCAAATCCTGTGATTGTCGGCCCCGGTCTATCCGCCTTGGGCGAAGGCGCATACAAGAAAGCCTCCACTGCGACGCCCGCGGTCGTCGCTGACGGAGCGGTCAGAGACGACCACCCGTCGTACTTCTCCGACGTGCCTGGAAAGGGAACCACCACAAGCACCACCAAAGATGCCTACGTGAACTCGTCTTCCAATCCTGCATATGCTGCCTCAGGCGCCTCGTCGGGTCCTGAACTCCTCCGACGACTGAGCCTGGTGGGAGGCGCCCACCTGACTCCCGCAACGCCCGTATCGAATGCCATGGCCGACCACCCGGGACTGCAATTGACGGGCAGGATTATCAGCGCCACCTTTTGCATTCCATACAAAGTCGTCCATCATCCGGGTGCTGACTGGGTGAGTGTTCCTTAATCGGTTTGCTGGTACTTGCTAACTAACCCTCTGAACTTCAGGAGCTCAAACCCCGGCCCGGTATGTCCGCTTTGTTCGACTCATTTGCCCATCTCGCTTCTTCCAAGTCGGTCTGGAAGCATCTCCTTGTCGGTTGGACCGGGGAGGTGGATACGGTCGCTGAAGAACGGTCTCCTTTGCAGCCCATCACAGGAAACAGTGCCACTGTTGCGCCGGTGCCGGTGAATAAGGCTTCGGCGCCCGTCCCTATCGATTCGACCCAGAACCAGCCTGCACATCCGTTGGTTGAAGGAATACAGCTGTCTACAGATGACAGGGCGAGTCTCGAGTCCCAATTGCAGAATACCAGATATGGCCCAATCCACCCGATCTGGGCGACGGCGGAATCAGATGAGCCCGAGGATGATATCACATTGAACGACCAGTCCCGGTGGAGGCGTTATGCCGAGCGAGAGTTGTATCCCCTGCTTCACTACAAGCAAAAGGGCCCCTCGGATGGACGGTCTGAAAGAAAATGGTGGGCGGATTATTTGCGGTTAAACCGGCTATTTGCCGACCAGATTGCGCAGGTTTACCAAGCTGGAGACATTGTTTGGATTCACGACTATCACCTCTTCCTTCTACCGAGTCTTTTGAGACAGCGGATTCCCAACATTTACATTGGTTTTTTCTTGCATGCCCCCTTTCCGAGCAGCGAATATCTACGTTGCCTGGCTAAGCGGAAGGAGGTCCTGACAGGCGTTCTTGGAGCGAACATGATCGGTTTCCAGACTTACTCCTACTCAAGGCACTTTTCGTCCTGTTGCACCCGAGTTCTTGGGTTTGATTCGAATTCTGCTGGTGTGGATGCCTACGGAGCGCATGTGGCAGTGGACGTTTTTCCGACTGGTATAGACGCCCAAAATGTCCAAAGAGCGGCATTTGGGTCTAGTGAAACAGAAAGCGTTGTCCAAGGAATCAAGAAACTCTACGGCGGCAAAAAAATCATTGTCGGTCGAGACCGTCTAGACAGTGTTCGAGGTGTGGCACAAAAGCTGCAAGCGTTTGAAACATTTTTGGAAAAGTATCCTCAATGGCGAGACCAGGTTGTTCTCATTCAAGTAACCAGTCCGACGAGCATGGAGGAGCAGAAAGAGGACCCTGAAAACAAAATCGGGAGCCAGGTATCAAACCTGGTGTCGACGATAAACGGGCGATTTGGATCCCTGAGCTTCTCGCCTGTTCAATACTACCCTCAGTATATAGCTCCCAAAGAGTACTTTAGTCTACTACGCGTCGCCGACGTTGGACTAATCACCAGTGTTCGTGACGGTATGAACACGACGAGTTTGGAATATGTGCTCTGCCAGCAGGGCTCCCATGGGCCTCTTATTCTATCAGAGTTTTCGGGCACCGCTGCAATGCTGCCTAGTGCAATTCACATCAACCCCTGGGATATGAGTGGAGTCGCAGCGGCCATCGACCGGGCGTTGAGCATGAGCGACGAGGAAAAGGCAGACCAACACGGCAAACTCTACAAGCACGTCACATCTAACACAGTGTCGATGTGGTCTCAGCAATATATCCACCGCCTACTCACCAACCTGTCCTCCTTTGACCAGTCAATCGCTACCCCTGCTCTAGACCGATCTCAGGTTCTCAAGCAATACCGCAAGGCAAAGAAGAGACTCTTCATGTTCGACTACGACGGAACGCTCACCCCAATTGTCAAAGACCCTCAAGCTGCCATACCATCAGACCGCGTGCTGCGGAACATCAAGAGTCTGGCCGCCGATCCAAGGAACGCCGTATGGATCATCAGTGGCCGAGACCAGGCCTTCTTGGACGAATGGATGGGCCACATCCCCGAACTGGGACTGAGCGCCGAACACGGCTGTTTCATCCGCAAGCCGCGCAGCGACGACTGGGAGAACCTGGCTGCGCAGTTCGACATGGCGTGGCAAAAGGACGTCATGGAAGTATTCCAGCACTACACCGAGCGCACACAAGGCGCGTTTATCGAGCGCAAACGCGTGGCTCTCACTTGGCACTACCGCCGGGCCGATCCAGAATACGGCGCGTTCCAGGCCAAGGAATGCCGGAAACAGCTGGAAGACACGGTGATGAAGAAATACGACGTCGAGGTCATGGCCGGCAAGGCCAACCTTGAAGTCCGGCCGACTTTTGTGAACAAGGGCTTTATTGCGACGCGACTGATAGACGAGTATGGCGTTGGACCGGGTGAACCTCCAGAGTTTGTCTTGTGTTCGGGCGATGATTTTACAGACGAGGGTAATTTTTTTTTTTTTTTTTTTTTTTTTTTTTTTTTTTTTTTTTTTTTTCACTTACTGATACAAACCAGACATGTTCCGCGCCCTTCGAAACTCCGACCTTCCACCCGACCACGTCTTCTCCGTCACCGTCGGCGCCAGCTCAAAACAGACACTGGCAAGCTGGCATCTCCTCGAACCAGCAGACGTGATCGCAACGATTGGAGCACTCAATAACAGTTCACTCGACGCGGAATACTAACACACCCACCACTACCAACCAACAACAACAAAAAAAGAAAGACCTGTAGAGAGAGGAAAGACTTAGACTTTTAATTCTTTATTTATATTGGCTTTTGTTCTTTTTTTTCTCTTATAAACTTGCTGTTTGTTATTACATGTTTATTTGCCCAGGTATGTCGTTGGGCTGGATGGAGGTTTGAGCTCTTTTTGCTGTTATACACGGTATACAATGTGGAAATTTACTTTACTTGCATTGCTGAATGTTATATATTTATATCTACGGAGTATATATATATAGCTTAGCTAGCACACAAACCGGAGTCGGCTATTTTCTTATGTGTATGGTTTTGTTGCTGGTCTGGCGGTTGTTGCAGCATTGATGTTTGTTGAATGGATGAGAGTATCAATTGATATACAGACTCGCTCGTTATTGGATAATTTTACTTTTGTTTCACCTTTTATGTATGGTGTCAGATATATGCTTTAGGGCAATACATCAGTTCATTCATATTGTTTACTTGAAGTTATACAGCAACGTTGCAATTCAATTTGATCTGATTTGATTTGATAACCCCAGAAATGCAGTGTAATCGTCACACATACCCTCTCCTTCTCAACAGAGTATGCAGTAATAGCTAAGTAAGATGAACAACGTCTCGTTTTGAAAACCAAGAAAAGGGTAGCAATTTTGAGTGTAAGAATAAGAAAATTATACAGTACTAAGAAAACCGTCGCTGACAAGGAAGTCGTGTTTTGTTAAAAAACCGAAAAGAGAAGAAAAAAATTCCCACAGGGATAGGAAATAGAGAGGAATATAAACAGAAAGGATTCATGAAATTATATGTACAAAATTCAAAATTCGTCAGGTCGTCAAGTAAAAAAAGAAGGATCAAGCGACAGGCTCTTCCCTAGAAGCATACAGCTTCTCTCGTTGGGTCTTGGCCGCCTGTAAGCAGTCGATATACGTTCGGAATTTAACGATTTCTCTCAGCAGATACGACGATTTGCGCTCCCAGTTGGACATGGCCTTTGTCGAGTTTGGATGGCGCGGCGAGAAGGCGAGCATCATGGCGGAGCGCAGTTCGTTGTGTTTTTGCAGCTCGTCTTCGACGTTCTTCACATAGTTTTGCAGAGCGTCGAGCTGGTCGGCCTCGGTCAGGCTGGATGCACTCATTGTTTGCTGCGGCGGTGTCCAGTCGCTCAGGTGGGCGCGGTCTGCTGGGAGCTTCGCTCGGACGCTGCCGGTCTGTTGGTCCAAGGAGCTGCGGATTGAGCTTTGGATGCTGGGACGCGGTGCCCCCGTTGAGTTCATGGTGGGTGAGCGCCTGTCCATCTGGACAATTGCGCTGTTGATGACGTTGTCGCCCCAGCCATACTCCATGTTGCTGACACCGCCTACCAAGGGCTGTTTGGAGAGTCGAGCAGACCAGTAATTCGCCGTGGTGACAAATTCCTTTACAATATCGGCTGTGCCAACCTGAAACAAATGCACTGCGCCTGTAGGCAGACTTAGCGCCCATACATGCGGACGTGACTTGGAGTAGCCTGGGGGAGGCAAGGCACTCGCAATGGTCTGGCGTAGAAGGAATTTCCAAACTTCCTCTGCGTTTTCCATCCAGTTTCCTCCTCCCACGACAACGCCGCCTCCGTTTTGTCGCTGTTTCGCCTTCATTCGCATCGACTTGCTGTTGGCATTAAACGAAAAGAGCCGCAGCCATCCGCGTTGGATAACAGCGAAACATTCGTTCCAATTGCGATCCTTGGCACGTTTATCAACAGCCTCTAGATGTTGCTTGTGTTTAAGACTACCCTCCTTGGCCCATGGAGCTCCAGCGAGTTCCAATGTTTCGTCTTCGAGTAGCGGAGCACTATTTTCCACATCGTCGTAGCTCGCAATCGAGTGTGCCGAGTCCTCTCGGATAATCGCATGGCTGAGGGCATTGGCAAAGCCAATAGACTGCTGGTAACCACCGCCGCGAGGATACTCGGAACCAAACGAGTCCACTGACATGGTAAGAGTCTTTCCAAGTGAGTACTTGCTCCATGTGCTTGATCCGGACGGACTCCAAATGGACGATTGGTCGTCCAGACTGGTACGACTCGATCCTAGGGTAGATGATGGATATAATCGGGCCCTTGATCGAGGTTTCGATGCCCACCTTCCTGCAGCTGCTCGTGAATCGGTAGACCGGCCACGAGGGATAATATCCGAACCAGACTTGCTCAATACGCTAGGACTGCGACGGAGTACATTTCCAGTGGCTGAAGGGGGCGCAAGACCCTCTGGTTCTATAGGTGCATTATACAAGGGAAGACGTTGCTTTTGGATAGAATTGTAAAAGTCCTTGAGCACGATCTCAACTTGAGCCTCCCATGCTTTAATTGTGCCTTGGAACGGCGTGTTCACCAAAGCCCCAGAAGAACCAGACTTTTCCATTAGGATGGAGCCTCTTTTCGACCTCGACTCTCCTTCGGCGGACAGCTCCGATGAAGGCAGAGTAGGGGATTTGTAAACTGAGCCCAATTGCCCGCGAGCTTTGGCATTGCTCGCCTTAATCGTCTCAAACCCGTCAGGGGCTGCATCGGACGCCACGCGGTTGATCGTCGGCAATGTGTTGCGTACAAACTGGTTTCGCGTCATCTTTGATTCGATATCTGCCAGGTGCAAGTCGGTATTGAGAAGGAGCAGAGAATAGCAAATGGTATGAACCACATCTGTATATCATTAGTCAAATTATCGAATCGAATATCTTAGGCAGAAAAACTCACCGACGGCCTTGAAGCCATGATCAGGGTTGCATTCACACCACCTGGTAGATAGAGCATCCAAAACTCGGTCCACCTGCTGCGTCTCTCCTTTCAATGCGATCTTTGTGCAAAGACTTCGCAGAGCGGTCAGAATATCCATGTTGGTCCAGTTGAAGAGACTCATGTAAGCCTTTCGCACGATGGCTCGATCAACGCTTCCCAGCCAGGATGCTGCAGGCTCATTTCCTGTTATTCCTTCTTGGTCATCAAAAAGTTTTTGGGCCAGGTCTCGAGCTGCAGCAGTAACTGGATCATCGGATTTGTCAACTGGAGTATCAGCGAGTGTTGCTGGAGATCCTTCAACGTTATCATGGAATGACTCGGTCGTGATGACTGGTGTTTCAGTTAATGGAGAGCTCGACGCTGTGTGGTATTGCGAGATTTCGGAGGCGGACAAATTCGGGTCGGCTGCTAAGTCTTCGCGCAAAGAGCCACGACTGGAAGTGGTGTGGAGGAAAGTGCCTGGGGTCTCGAGTTGTGGCGAGAGATTCTTTGATGCCTTCGACGGAAGTTTGTCATCGATACCGAGCGCATAGGAGCTATGGTCCACAATGCCGCGAGGGGCAGGGCTTGTCTTGGGTCTCCCATCTCGTCGACTATCCAACTTGCTGCTAGGTTCGGTTGGGCTCTTGCCAGCCAAGAAAGTGCCACCGTTCTCATACGATGTAGCCTGAAGATTGAGACTATGTTTGTTTTTCAAAGCGCTCTTCTTGGCCGAACCATCCGCGGTGTGAGTCAATCGTGCTGCATTGCGCGGAGGGGGGTCTCCTGGGAAAGAAGTGTCTGAATCGACAGTTCCCCTACGTCCAAAGCTTCTTGGGCTTTCATCTTGTTGATCTTGGGAGTCTCGAAGCATTGGGGAAGGCATAGACTCTCCCAGATAAGGATCCATAACCTGGCGAAGGCTGCTCGCCGGGCTAGGTTGTCCTTGCATGTCGAGTGATTTCAGTGTATTAGGGGCGAGAATTAATGGCGGAGGAGCATGGTCGACCACTGACTTCTTTCGGCGACGGAAGAAAGACGGCTTCTTAGATACTACCGGATGAGAAGCATCCTGGCGGGGTTGATCATTCGAGCTAACATTGGGCTTTGTCAATGTCTTTACGGTTTCAACTGGCGGTGTTGGTTCGGGAGGCGGCTTGGATGATCCGCCAAAAACTCGTCTGAAGAAGCCAGGCTTTTCCTTGGCTTGAGGTGACTCGGTGGGCCCTGAGGTGGGTTTCTGATAAGAAACCGCGGGACTGGGCGCAATCGAGTCGACGACATTCGACGGCAAAGGAGGTGCCGGTTCTTGATTTCTGATAGTTGAAGTTCCAAGCGTCTCGGAATGGCATTTCCGGGTAGCAACGCTCTTGGATGATTTGTTGCTGTTGCTGTTGCGGCGAGATATAGCAGCAGGTGTTCGCGGCGGTGGAAAATTCGCGGGTATGCCTGCCAGGTCGTGCGGTAAGTCTCTTCTAGGACCAGGGGGCACAGTTGGGGTTGGTGCCGCTTCCATATCGTCTGTTGACAGCCGTGAATCAGTCGTCGGGTCATAATCTAGGCTTGCGGAGGTTCGTTCATCGTATTCAGTCACGTTCTCTCCGATAGTCGGTTCATAATCAGTACTAGAGACGCTATCCATACTTTGCTGCCGAGTCAAATGTCCAGAGTATGGATGCTTGCCATGAGAGGCCACGGGGGCCTCGTAATTCCTAGAACGATAACCGGCGCTGGTATTCTCTGCTGTACGCGCACCATCATAGTGACGCTGGGGAATTTGGTAGGCGGAGCCATTGTTGCTTCGAGCACCGGCAGAACGAGGAACTGAGGGATAATCACAAATTTCTTCCTGGTATGGCCCGGACGACGCAGACGACGAATAGGTATGCCCCCTCAAGCGACCAGAGTCAGGAAACCGGTTGGTACTATAGCGATCAGATTCGGGGGAGCCGCCAAAGAAGCGAGGTTCAGGGAACAATGGCGACCCGGGGACGAATTGGTCTAATGAGAGGAGCATGTTATCGACGACTGAGGTGCGCGTGATATGCTTGGGAGACAATGCCAAATCGTGTGGATCCGGCTCGTCTCCAGACTCGCTCGGACGGCTTGGTTCGACCGGTGTGGTATCTTCGAAGAATGTTTGAGGGTATGAAGGGCGAATATCCAGATTGAGAGACTGCGGCGACTTTTGCTTTCGAACCAAAGACGGTGGGGTGGTAGGGGGTGAGAAGTCATGGTGATTGCGGGCGTGTCTGGAGGTCGCGGGTGCCGTCACGCCGCGGCGATTTGGCGGGCGCGTGAATTCGTCCGGAGCCATTGCAATTATCTGTTTTTCTCTTCGTTTCTCTCTTTCAAAAGCGATTTCAGAATGTATGGCTGTCGTGTTGCAAGAAGATGGGAACGAGGGACGTCAAAAACGGGAGACAAAGCGAAGGACTGGCAGCGATCGCGAAAGGACAGAAAAGTCAAGGCGAAACTCAAGGCGCTGCGGTAGGGACGACGCAGAAAAATAGAGACTGCTTATTGCATTGCTTGTTGGGGAAGGCATGCAGCGTCTCGCCAGCACGCAACACAGTAGTGGTAGATGGTCACAAACGGGGACTATGTTGCTGTCTGGGGTGTAGTAGCAGCGACAGGCTCTCGAGCGTCGACCGAGGGAGTGGCAGGGAGGTCGACACAATGGAGCGATGTGGGATGGCAATGGTGATGGTGAAGCGAGACGAAGATGGAGACAAGAGGATCAAGCTCGAGGTGAAGATGGAGCGGAGATGGGGGAGCGACGAGCGCCGTCCGGAGCAACTTCAAGACTCAAGAGTCACGAGTGGGCCCGCCTCCTGCCAGGCTAGTCGATCCACAGAGTTAATTAATTATTTTTCTCTCTCCTCTTCTTACTTTTCCAGTTTTCTCCCCCCTCCTTTCTCTGCACTGGATTAATTAGCCTCACACCCCAACGCCAGCGCTAGCCAGGGCCCGTAACAGAAAATCGCAGGGGTGTCAGCGACGCAAGGGACCTCGGCCACTACTGTCCACGTTGTCAGCCCTCAGGGGCAAATCGCAGTTCGCAGACCCAATCCTTCAGCGCGCAATTGGCTGCCACCAGGCCTTGCTGGATGCCTCACATCGGGGCTCCTTCATTTCCTGCGTCTGACGATGACTCCAGGAATGCAGCCTCTGTCTCCAGACCCAGGACGATATGATTTTCGCCCCGGAGAATTTCCATGGCGTTTTAGCTACATACTGATGCTACTACTGTAGTAGTCTGGTGCTGTCAGCGACTCAGCGGTCGTTGGATCGATAAGAATCCAAATGTTATCTCACAGAGGACATCGACTCCTCATGTGAGCTGTGCCAGTCGACTGGTCTGCGTGATGCAATGCTGTGCAGTGCTCAAAATTCGGCAACCTACATTACCCCGTACTACATGGTCATTAATCAAAGCAGCCCGTAATAATGAATCCTCTTGTTGGGAATCCTGGGATACTATCGATCGATCGCCTGTCAACACACGATGGGTAGCGAGATATTGAGATTCTAACCAACCACAAAGTATCAAGTACGAACTTTGAAGTAAAATGGTTCGCCACTATCAGTTGTGTAGTTCGTGGCTCGACCAGCTAGACCGAGCACGGACATCACTCATCAAGACGCATACACCCCGGATCAGTGGATAATATTTCCTCGACTCCGGAAAGTTGGAAACACGCCGACTTGCGTAAACCGGGAGCAACCCCAAGTCTTAGGTCTATGACGGTATGACCTCAAGAGATCCAACATCTGAGGCCTGATTCGCGCTTGATCTGCACGATTTCACTAGATTGAGGAGACCAGTGGACGTCTTGATAGTTAGTCTCCCCTAGGTTGAACTTTGTCGAGGGGTTCAACGCTGAGACCCACCGGACGGGGCGGTTGTGATGGATAAATCAAGCGAGCAACAGTACCAGTCAACTTGATGAACTGTTGTTACCGATGAAAGTGAAAGGAAGATCTGGCAATGGTTGGAATTGTTGGCCGCCCGTAACGCGGAGTATTATTTTCTTTCGATGTGTCTCTCTTGCTAGTTGACGCGCAACCTCCTATGCAGAGACGTTGTTGTGCAAAGGCTTTGTCAGACAACACCTTTAAAGTATACGTACCTCTGTAGTAAGTACGTAGTACCAATATGCCTGCAGAGTGAATGCGACTAGACTGTTTGTTCTTTGGGTACATACTACATGTCGACTAACCGGGGTATAGTTCTTATTTCTTTTGTTAAAAAGTCTCCCAACCCTACCTGCATCAAAGGGTTCATTCAACTACCGGCCTCAAGTGCTGCATAATGCATGCAGATACCAGTCACATACTGATTAAGTTAAATGCATCGCAGAGTCGCTCTACCTACATACTGCACTGACCAGAAAATCTTTCCGAACCAAAAAAACAAAACCTGACCCAAAAACACTGATCCTAAATTTTCCTTATTACTAATATTGTTCTACCTCTCCTCTCTTGATTTCCATTTCAATCGACGAGTGTTGGTATGGACTGTCCGGACTGTCCCAAAAGGGTAATTCAAAACCCGGAGCACCACCTGTCAGAATTTTTGCATATCCGGAAGAACCTCGTCTTCAAATGTTGCGCGCTACATACAGATCTACAAGATGAATTAATCAGGCCCTGTTCCCCGACTTTTAACTCGTTTTCATTCCCATTGGTCCAATTGGCATGGGCTCTGTGACGCTTAGCATTGTTGATATAGGCATGTAGCATGATCTATAGCTGTAGTCGCAAGATGAGCATAAGCAGTACCGTACAAAAAAACCTTCTGTTCACAAGCAAATCTTTTATAATCGGTAATTTAATTGCTACAGAGAATTTTGCAATGCGGAGAATATAATATTCAACGTTGCTTAGTGTTGAGTATGGTGTTATGATCGCCCGGAAAATTAATTTCCTAAAATGGAAGCAATTCTCCGCTGGTGAATTGCAAGTCACCCAAGCTATATAAAATAAATTGTCTGGCAGTTTCTAACAAGTCCAATTATCACGACTCTGTCAGTATCCTTCTTTCAGCACAGAAAAAAAATGGAAGGTGAGAAGAGGGACGAAGAAAGTGGCCAACAACAGGTATGTATATCTCCAGGTATCTTTGTAGGGTGGATATGACGCTAACGAGCCAAACAATGGTCAAAGATATTATCCTCTTCTCCAAACGAACATGAGAAAACGCACGATCTCGAGAAACCTACCTCGTCACCTGCTACACCCGATGAGAATCCCTCGGATCCGAATGAAGTCGACTGGGATGGGCCAGACGATCCACGCAATCCACGCAATTGGCCGGCTTGGAGACGGGGTATGCTTGTTGGGATAATTACATGTGTGGTCTTTTCGACGTGAGTTCGCTCGGTTCTGTGCCAGATATTCACGACTCTGTCCCGACAGCTAAAACTGGGTTCTAGTTCTATAGCATCTTCGGCGATTGCCCCAGCCGTGCCTCAGATCTTAAAGGAGTTCAATTCGAGTAACCAAGAAATTGGGACGTTGATTGTTACAATTGAGGTTCGTTAAAAGAAATAGCAGGAAACTTGAGAGAGCCTGGTTAATAACCACATTCTAGCTCCTGGGCACCGGCGTAGGCCCCATCATCATGGGCCCCATGTCCGAAGTCGTCGGCCGCCGCATCATCTACAACTGCGCGAATATAGGCTTCAGTGCATTTTCTATTGGGTGCGCCCTAACGCCGTCTTTGGGTGGACTGGTCGTGCTGCGGTTTTTGCAGGGTTGTTCAGCGTCATGCTCTCTCAACAATGCCGGCGGAACGATTTCGGATCTTGTGCCTGTTCATCGGCGAGGGTTTGCCATGTCTATGTATACGGTGGGTTTCTTGCTGGGACCGGCGGCTGGCCCTATTGCTGGGAGTTATTTGGCTGCGGCCGCAGGATGGCGATGGGTGTTTTGGCTATTGCTGATTGTGGTGAGTTTGGTTGATATTTTTGAGGGAGACTGTTCTGATCATATTGGTATAGAATGGAACCATGGGATTGATTTGCGCCGTCACATACCCAGAGACATATGCCCCCGTCATCCTCGAACGCAAAGCCAAAAAGCTACGAAAAACCACAGGAAACCCAGCCTTGTACGCCAAAGGCCAGCGTCAACTCCCAGCCAGCGCCGTGCTCAAACGAGCCATCAGTCGTCCCGTCAAGATGTTCCTGTTCTGTCCAGTCGTTACAGGGCTGGCGATTTACAACGCCGTCGTGTATGGATTCACGTATCTTCTCTTCTCCACCTTTTCCGTCGTTTTCGAAGGCCAGTATCAGTATGGTGAGGGAAAGCTTGGTCTGGTGTATTTGGGGCTGGCAATTGGGTTTTTGGTTTCGTTGAGTATTGCTAGTGTTACCAACGATAGGACACACGCGCGTTTGACCAAGAAGCATGGAGTAGCAAAGCCAGAGTAAGTCATTGTCCGCGACTAGCTGGAAGCTGGGCACTAATCTCAAAAGGTACCGCCTGGACTCGTTGGTCTATGGAGCGATTGCAATTCCTATTGGGTTTTTTATTTACGGCTGGACGGCTGAAAAGCATGTCGACAGTGCTGTTCCGATTGTTGCAACAGGTTTGGTCGGGTTTGGAGTAATGTTCACTTTTGTGAGTATCCCTCTCTCCAAGCTATGTAACTTGGCTAACTTTTTGTTGTTCTTTAAGATTCCTTTCAACGTGTACATGATCGATGCATACACAAAGTACGCTGCTAGTGCAATTGCTGCCGGTAACATATTGCGAAGCATGTCTGCGGCTCTCCTGCCACTAGTCGGTATTCCGTTGTATAATAAACTGGGGTATGGCTGGGGGAATTCGCTGTTGGCGTTTATATCGCTGGGGTTGGGTGCGATGTCTCTGCTTTTCCGCAAGTATGGAGAAGAGTGGCGGCAAAAGTTTTCGGTTGACTTCGATTGAAAGGATGTGGATGATGGTGGCAGCTTAATGGTGTGGCTCGCGCTGTGTAATAGTAGTCTAGATTTATAGTAATTGTTTGTTTTCCTGCAGCTGATATTGACGAATGGAAAAACTGTGGGTATATTCAAGAATCATCATCTTTCTCGTCAAAAACCCCCGTCATCAGGCGAAAGAGCTTTTTGAAGCTGGCCGCTGCCTCTCGTACATAATCCAGATTGAGTCGGTTTAAGCAAGCAGGCGAACGATTCATAACCTTGACACCGGGCTTGCTCCGCGACATGAACATGTCCTCTGCAAGAGCACACAACGAGTCCAACAGCGCGCTGGCTTGCTTTATAAGATCCAAGACCAGCATGCGTTTCAAAGAAGCATCGTGGGTTAGCGAGATGCAGTAGGCGCCAATACCTACCTTGACAGTCCCGTCGAACCCAGATTTTGCAATGTAGTCAAAACAGGCGGCCGTCTGCTCAAAGACGGACATTATGCAGACGAGGTCTACGGGGTTGACGTGGCATCCGCAGTTTATCGACTCTTGACAGCTTCTGATGACATCCCCAGTGACCTTGAACATTGTGTCAAGTTGCTTTTCTTGGATGGCACTTTCGAGTTTGGGGACTTGGAGCATCATGTTTGTTCGGCAGTGACAGTTGTGTAAGCCGGGCTGAACTTGAGATGTTGGTTGGGTTTGGGAGGGTGGGCCTGTAGTTTCAGGCCGTGGTTCTGTGTTTTCTGGCCCGACAAGGGGATATAACCCGAAGCCATTTCGATCCGGGTCATCAGAGGGCTAGTATTTGTTAATATAAAAGTTTTTTTCTGCGTAAAATAGAACTTACGTTGAGACTGAATTCTGGCTCTGGGAATACCCAGTTAAACTCCTCCAGCGCCTGTTGAAAGGTGTCTTCACGCCAGTGGTCAATCGGAGGCTGACCAGTGCTTCCAGCCTGACTACACATAGAAAAGACATCACCAGGCACGCCAACCGACGTTGGTCCTGGTGTAGTAGCAGCTGCCAGTTCCTGGCCATTTAACGGAGAAGCCCCTGTTGGTGTTTGAGATGGACTTTTGCTTGAATTTCTAGCTCTTGATTGGTGAGAATATGTGCATCGAAGACCGCGGTTCTTGCATCGCTCGCAATTCTGCTGTCCATTGCACTTGGCCTTTGCAAGACGACAGGCCTTGCATGCTGTCATGGGACGGCGAGGAAGTGGTTTTGCGTTATGAATGTCGGGCGATTGCCATTGCAGCACCGCAGTGCCAGGGATCTGTCTCTTCTTGGGAGGCGAGCCAGCCATATTTCAGGCTTTTATTGCGACGCAAACTTTTTTTCAATGTTTTCATTAGATTGGCAAGCTGAATCGTCAAAGGAATGTAAATTACCAGGGCTGTTGAATGGGAATGATGTGATGGACCGGCTTACTAATCGTTCGTCTCGCCTAGTAACTATTGAGTGCTGCATGTTGGTTGACATTCACTTTCACCCCTTCGATGTTTTTGAGATATATTCTGGAATTAATAGTCAACGCGTGTGAATAAAGACAGCAGCATAACATTCACAACTCAGCGCAGTCCGCTTCGCCTTACTTTAATTGCCGTACGACCAGAACTTGTCGCTCGAAATAGATTGTATTCGCGGAGCTAGGCGCGGAATTTTCATCTGGCAATCTCAGTCTAGCATAGTGGATATCCCATCAATGAGTGATGCCTGTGTATAGATCAGTATGCGCCTCGGCCGAGTTCATTGGGGTCCCCTTGAAGTTCATTTTTGTCGAAAATTCGCTACCAAATTAGGTCTTTTCGAGTTATCTATATCAGGAACTAAATGAACATTGAGAAGGGAATCAACATCTCAATATTTTGATAATTGTCATCTACCCTTTAAGTGCTTTAAGAGGATAGTCATAAGCACTTCTTTAATAAGGCTGCGGTCAACACTCCCGAGGACCATGCTGCCAGATCCATTCGTTCCAAGGGCCAATCCAAAGCAACACGCCTCCAATTTCCCTTCGTCGCAAAGATGCTGAAAGAATAGGTCTCTGTTTAGAGTCATGTTTGTGCTGACCTCCCAAAAAGACCAATGACGTCCTGGCGGTTGAATTCAGTGATGGTATAGTTGTCTGGTGGGGGGCTAAATGACAGTCCCAAAAGTTTGATTGACAAGTAGATTATTGCCAGCGCTAAAAGTATCCGTGTATACGCTGGTATTCATTTCTGCAAATCTAAAAGCTCTTCTTCAATCGATAGGAAAGTAAATTCAAATTTCTATACTAATACTGCCTCGGATGGATCGTCAATGTTGTATGCTGCACTCTGCCGATGTAGTCGAGCGCCTAATGGAATACACTTGTTAATGTAGTCAATTCAGAACCTTCTAAAATATACAGAAAAGACTGATAGATGAATATATACCTGAAGTTAAATTAAGCAATCAAATACAAACAAACACTCGAAGTATACGGGGAAGCCAAGCCCCTAACCGCATCGGACCTAGCACAAAGCCAACATCGTCATCTGGCGTGTCCAACCTGCTGGCGATTTGCTGACCTGGACCTCAAAGCCACTTTCTGCCAACGGTGCGGCTCGCGTCGCTCACCATCTCAATCTTTCTGCATAAAGACAGGGAACCTCTTACGTCCTGCACGACCGGTCACGACAGAACATATTGTACACGCCAGCCTTTCGCAATGAATCCACACATCTCCGTGCCCCGACAGCACAGCGTTCCCACCAGTTTCGGCGCCAGCTCTGGTGCTGGATCGGCTGGGCGAGGCGGATCAAGCCTCAGAATGCCGAGGTTCTTCAAGAGGTTTGTTTGTCTTGCACATTGTGCCGCCGGCATGCTGACCGGCGCAAATTAGGCTGTTCAAGTTTCCGCAGATGGACTTTGAAATGGCAATCTGGGAGATGACTTCGCTGCTGATTGCGCCAAAGAAGGTTTTCAAGTCAATGTATTACCATGTATGTTTATCAGCATCTTTTATCTTTTGATACTCTTGCTAACCAGACTGCAGAAACGTACGCAGCATCCTTAACAACCTTTCCGAGTCTACGTCGTTCCTGCTGACCCTACTAGAAACGAAAAATACATGGCACCGACCGGATCCCTCGTTCACATACCTGCTTTCGTTTTTCCTGCTGTTGACCGCATTGGCCTGGGGTTTGGCCTACTCGCCCAAGTTCGGATCGATCATTCGCATTTCGTTCATGTTCATCTTTGTACACTTCATCGGCACGTCGCTGTTCATTTCCACGATAGCGTATTTCCTCATCGGACGCATCTTTGGACCTAATGGATTCGCGGCCAATTTGACTGGGTTTCGGGGGTCGCAAACACGGAGACGCGGCGCAGCACAAGGATTGTTTGTACAACCGGGCGAGAAGGAGCAGGTTGAATTTGGATACTGCTTTGATGTTGGTTCTTTAGATATTCAGCATTAGTTCTTCTTGCTAACTCGAGTCAGGTATCCAACCGCGCCTTCTTCCCGCTATATCTGCACCTCTACGTGGTGCAGTTTCTCCTACTCCCGCTACTGACGCGGAACCCGCCCAACTTCATCACCACGTTTTTGGGCAACACGCTTTATCTTTCTGCATTGCTTTACTATACATACATCAGCTTCCTCGGATACAACGCGTTGCCGTTTCTGCACAACACTGAGCTGTTGCTGCTCCCTATTCTCGTGCTGTCCGTTTTGTGGCTGGTCAGTCTGATTGCAGGCTGGAACGTGGTTACTCATGGCCATGGCGTCGAGGGGCTGTTTTGGGGGGTTTAATTGGTATATCCCTGTTGGCGTATAGTCACGTTTTGATATTTCAAGTCTCATCTAGTTTGGTTTTTGTTTCTGCATGCATGTACTATTCGGCAAACGGCGTTGGTACAGGTTGAATGTTTTCTGTTCGTTACACGAGGACGCCAAGACTTGTACAGGTATAAAATATGAACGTTCAACGGTTACAATCCTATGTTCTTGATATAAGATGTAGACGGAAGGAAGAAAGATCACTTCTTGGACCCCTTCTTAGATTTAGCAGCCTTGCCCAACGCCGCCTCCCGCGCCTTTTTCTCGCGCTCCTCAAACTGCTGCTGCCGCTCCTTCTGCTGAGCCTCTTTCTCCTCCTTCTCCGCATCGCGCCGCGCCTTTTCAGCCTCGCGACGCTCGCGCACCAGCCGCAACCTCTCCAGATCCGCACGCGCCTCGTCGGTTTTGCCTTCCATGTGCAGCTTCATATACCGCTCGCGCGCCTGCTGAGCCTCGAGAGCCTCACGCTCGCGGCGCGTCAGCTGCTCCGACCCATCTTTACCACCTCGACTTGCTGCCCCATTTGCCTGTTGCTCCCCCGCAGGTCTCGTCGGCGCCGCCGCTTGCGACCTTGATTTGGACGTATGGTTCGGATTCGCCGGCAGATCTCCTTCGTCTTCTGAGTCTGACTCGTCGTCCGATGGCGGCAAGTCGCCCGGCTGCGCGGCTACTTGGTTTCGTTTCTTGATGGCTGCGTCCTTGCGCGCTTTGGCGGCCGCTTTGCGTTGCTCGCGCGTAAGTTCTTGGGTGGCTTCGCCGCTGTGCGAGGGGCCTGGTTGGCCGTCGTCGGAGGATTCTTCGTCGGAGCTTTCTTCAGAGTTGTCTTCTTCGGAGGATGGTACGTCGTCGGGGTCCTGCCAATATATATACCTTGCGTCAGCAACGTAACGAGTTTCTGTCTGGGAGAAAAGGAAACGCACCCGCCACATTCCTATGGCATTGCCATCTTTGTCGACGGGTTGCACGTCGCGACTGAAGTGTTTTCCACCTTGGGGCAGGGTAAGTCAGCTCTTTTCTTCCTTTTGCTTTTCTGGGGAAATGGAAAAGTTACCTCCTCTGGTAGGCTTTGAGAATTTTCCGCCGCGTCCTCGGGGCGCCATATCTTCGACTAGTAGAAGATATTAGCAAGTGGTTTGAATATGGAAAATAGATGAGATTACCTTTCAACGGGAGTTATTCAGTACGTAGGTAGTAGGTTTTGTATTCTGGATGGCACGAAAAAGGGTTAGTCAGTACCAATAACTTTGATTTGAAAAAATGTACATGGGACAGCAGAACCAGCCTGGGCGTGCAGATAGAGCGTATCTAGCAGATAGAGAGAGTATCGATCAGATAGAGGAGGCAGAAACAAAGCCCCTCGATGCCCCTCGTCGCGTGAGGCTCCACCGGGATGTGGGGCGGCGGCCAATCAGGGGGATGATTATTCTGACAGCAATCAATATGATGAGTAGAGATTCATTATCCTCAGCATTGAACATATGTTCTATATGCATTACCTATATATCTATATATCCCATATTGTCATGCACTACCCCCTCACAGCCACAAACCCAAACCTTGTCACCCTCGCCAAAGCCACCAAAATCGTGCCCAGTAGTATCGAACTGCCCATAAACATCTGCATATACAAAAACCCGCCATTGTCCGCCTGCACCAGCGCGCCTGCAATCGGGCTGCCCGTCAGCGCCGCAAAGCTGATGATAGTCAGCACCATGCCCATGCGCACGCCAATCTTTTTCAGGTCCGACGTCAGCGAGCTCAGCGCTACAGGAAACAAACCCTGCACGCCCGCGGAGGCGATGCCGTAGATAATAGAAAAGCCAATCAGACCCGAAGTGTTGACGACGCCGACCCAGCCGTATGCGGTGATGGCGGTCGCGAAGGAAAACGGGATGAGCAGGTTGAGCGGGCCGGTCCAGTGGTCTGATATCAGGCCGGGAACGATGCGCGCGATGGTGCCGACGGCGCTCATGACCATTAGGATGTCGGTTGATGTGGAGAGCGAGGTGTGTAGTGCGTTGCGCGCAAATGTGCTGACGTAGAAAAAGGCAACATACAACCCCCAGAGGACGAGGAACATGCCGACGGCAAAACAGGTGTAGGGGACTTCCTTGAAGGCGGCCAGTTCCAAAATTGGCCCGCTCTGGCGCGGTGGCAGTCTCTGTCTGAGGAAAAAGGCACTTGGAAGTAAAGTAGCGAGCGTGAAAAATCCAAGCACACGCATTGTCCATGCGAAGCCGATCTTGGGAAGAAGCGAGTTGACGATGCCCGGAAAGATCAGACCGCCCACCGCCGAGCCTGTAGCAACGATGCTCATGGCGAGAGCGCGGCGACGCTCAAAGTATGTTGGAAGGAGGGATAGCGTCGGACAGAACATGAGTC
Source organism: Talaromyces wortmannii (assembly GCA_001939245.1). NCBI lineage: Eukaryota > Fungi > Ascomycota > Eurotiomycetes > Eurotiales > Trichocomaceae > Talaromyces > Talaromyces wortmannii. The sequence goes on along the minus strand of MJVA01001004.1, from coordinate 3,882 downwards.
CGCAGCCAATGCCCTGGAGAATGCCCTGGGCGAGGAAGATCTGGTAGTACTTGGTGCAGAGCGAGGTCAGGAAGATGCTAAGGATTTCTATAACTGCCCCAACGGTCCAGATGAACTTGAAGTATCCGGCATCGGTGGCACGTCCAGAAAAGGTTCCGATGAAAAACACGATAAATGTCTGCACACTCCCAATCCACGAGATATCAGACGGCGGGTGGTGTAGCTGCTCGGTGTAGTACGTCTGGAACACGCCAAAGGCATTGATGTACCCCCATGTGTTGCACATCACCAGATGCGCCAGGGCAACCTGCGACCAAGCCACGAAACCGCCATCGGGAGGAGGTCCGGGGTCGCGGCCAGACTCTCTGGTCCGGACTAGAGTGAGGCTCTTTGCGAGGGTTGCTTTGGTCTGGCTACCGGCCGTTGGGTGTTTGGCGAGCACGTTGCCGTTGGCATCTCTGGCATCGTTGGTCTGGATTGCTTCGATCAGGTCGTGAGAGCTCAAGTGGTTCATATCATTTTCATGGAGATTTCGCAAGGCTTTTTCTGGGTCCTCCATCTTGTGTGTTTGAATCAGTTGAGAATCAATTAGAAGATTAAATATCAACCATTAACATTAATAATCATCAATCATTAATAATAACCAAGAATGACTTGGTGCTGATCAGCAGGCCCACTCAAACATGTGAAACGCAATTGCGCTGAAAAGAAGTATTGCAAGATGTACTAAGACGAGCTGAAAAGCATTCAGTAAAATAAGCACTGGAGATTCTGTGGGAGACAGCAGCTTGTTAACGAGACAGGATTTTCGCTTACGGTGTGTGTGGTGAATTGTCCTTTATCGTGACGGTTCGCAGAGAATCCCGAGATGCCAGAAAGGATCGCCGTAGGATCTGCCCGTAGTTCGGGGGGTATTCCGACCCGATAAGCAGCGATAACGTTCCCACACAACCACAGTAGAGCAAAAAAATGAGTTTTTTGCCGACAAATGAAATTTGATTTGTGCATGGGGAAAGGCAAAAAGGCATGGTTATGGTTTGCATAGCAGGATAAACTGCTCATTGCACCAGTAGTTGTACAATCATAGTCAGCCAGTCGCGGTCACCATTCATCGTTCTTTAGGAGGATCTTGTCGTTGTGCTGTCGCCGCTATGAGGCCGCCTAGTAAATTGGCTCGTTCATCGCAAAATTTGGCCATGTGAAGATCCTTTTCCGACAACCCATGAGGCTGATGCGTCGTCCAGAGGACCTTGACATGGTTGGGTTTCTAGATCAGAACTAGAATCAGTGGTATTGCTCGTGTTTAGAGTCAAGTCAAGATTTGGGGCTGTCCTACAATGGTCATGGTTGGATGGTGGGATAGATACTTGCTTTGAATACCGACAGATTGCGCAAAGTCCTGGCAGGGCAACTTAGCATACAACAAGCAAAAATAAAAGCAGTGTACTTACCAGGCATCTGGTGTAGGTTTTAAAGTAGTACTCCTTGGCCACACCGCGGCGAGAATCAGTTAACCTCCACGAGTTCTCCGTGGTAAGAACTTTATATACAGCAGATAGTTTGGAGACATCGCTTCCTTCGGAGAAGATAGGTCCATTGTGCAATATCCTGTCTTCCTCAGCTAGAGCTCTGGCCTCGGTAAATGGTTTGGAGACGTCATCTGGTTTTTTGGCATCAGACTCGCTCGTATCTTTGCTGGGATCAGACCCTGTGGACAAGCATCGCAGGGGTGTGCTGGGCAGAGCGGCAAGAGAGCGCAAGTATCGAGGCGATTGCGTCAAGGGCCGTCGCGCGAATGCAGCTAGCATTTTGCTAGATGGAAATAGCAACAGGGATGGGAGATATAAATAGTCGCGAGCTGTTCGCTGTTGGCTGTTGGCCGCGCGTTGTTTGTTGTTGACGTTGTTGCACGTAGTTGGCCCTGCGCAGCGAGTTGGAGGCGGCGCGGGAACGTGCACGCTATTCCCAAACGGGTAAATTGTAGACATTCAGATGTTAACGAACTGTTTACCACTACGCCAAAAAGGGTCAACCCTAATTGTAAGGGTTTTTACTAGTTCATTTATATGTCGACAGATGTGCTGCGTTTTAGGGTGCGATTCTTATGTGGACACGCTAGTGCCAATGTAGTAAGGCTATGGTTTTTGTAGATACGTAGTCTAATGTCAGACTCCGTCATATAAAACCACGCCGGCTCGACTTACTACACTCTCTGGTATTCTTCACCGCTGCTTAAAATCACATCCACCTAATAATATTGTCGTGATATTGTATAGTCGAGCATACATTTTTTATCACTAGCTACCTACCTGATGCGATACTAGTAGGACCAGTCCTGAATACTGGCTTTTCTCTTGAAAGTAAAAAATAATTAGAATAGAAAAATAATATATAGAAAATAAGTAAGAATAGAATTTAATAATAAAGCTATAGTTCGCTATATAGTTAAAACTGATTACTAATCTTTAGTATTTTATATATAAAGGTCAGGATATATATGTATTCTTGTTTAGTGGCTTGGCAAAGCCCCCTGTGTGGCTGGTGTAGCGAGGTGTGGCCCAAGGTGCGCACCGAGGCTTCACGGCCTCACATAGATATACTACTAATATAACAAGGTATAATATGATAGAAGTAGTAGATTGATTGATGAAGAAGAAGAGAAAGCGGGTGAGATACAGTCTTCTTATAGACCGTGCACCGCGCTAGCGGTGTCACTTCTACCGGAGATATCCGTCAGTCATGACACTACTACTACTACTACTACTACTACTACTACTACTACTACTACTACTACTACTACAGGGTCCCAGAACCACTATATCGTCTTTCCAGACAACCCCAACCTTACAATAAAAATATTATTAAAGTATATATATATTAAAATATATAATTATATAGTAATTATAACTATACTATAATTAATATAAAAGAAATCTATATAATATATATAATAATGCTATAATTACTATATAAAAGACTAAATATATAAAAATACTTATTTATTATTATATATTTAGCTTAGTATGTTTTATTTTTATATTAACTTAAATATATATTTTATTTAGCTTATTAACTTTATTACTTATTTTTGTGAGGCCGTGAAGCCTTCGGTGCGCACCATGTGCCGCACCTCGCTACACTAGTCTTACAGGGGGCTTGCCAAGCCATTAAACGGGAATATATATATATCCTGACCTTCGTATAGAGAATGCCGAAGATCAATAATCAGTTTAACTATATAACAAACTATAGCTTTGCTATTAAATTCTATTCTTATTTACTTTCTATATATTATTTTTATATTCTAATTACTCTTTACCTTTAGAAGAAAAGCTAGTAAATATTAAAAAATATAGTTACTATTAGAAGTATTTTTATTTTAATTAATTCTATTAAGTAGACTATATCTATAAAAGATATTTAATCTAATATATTAAAAATATTAAGTAAGACTATAATAGGATTAAATAAAGATTAATCTATTAATAGAGATTTAAATCTAGAGATAGTATAGCTAACTTTATAATAAAAACTTAATTATATATTAATAAAAGAACTTTAAGCTATAAAAATATAACTAGATTAAGAGCTTTATATTATAAATCTAAAATAATAAATCTAATAAATTTAAGCACAGCTATAAGATATATTAATATTAATAGACTCTATATAATAGCTAAATCTAGAAACTAAGAACTCTATTAATAATAATTATAAAGAAAAAAAACTATAAACTAATATAATTTTTATAAAAAAATATCTAATAAGATTTAAATTAAAAAAACTCTATAATAAAAGAATTTTAATTAAATTTAAAATATTTATAGAATATATAGAATTATAATTTAATAAATATCTAAAATAATATAACTAATATTTATA